>JAMPIV010018318.1:0-175000 GCA_024509875.1 Oreohelix idahoensis
CGCATGCTCTTTGATATTTAAAAAAAATATATGTTCCACAATTTTTTTTTATCGGGAGGAGGTGGTGATATGTTGCGTGATAAATTCTCGCAACATCGTTTTATTACAATATCTATTTTATAACGCAAGGGCAACAACTGCTTGAAATTTATAGCCACTTTTCTCGGTAAGCATTTGTCTTCTCGCGTTGGTATTGAATGCAGTTAAGTTTTGAGCTGTGGTCATTTTGCGCTGGACTGCGCATGACTGGTCTTGCTTCTTGGTCGATCGATTTCCGCCCACCAGTGGAGTGAGCGATTTGAATGGCGAGAAAGATGCCTCGCTGAAAGAGGATCTCCGCTATTTTTTTGTTCTGTCAGGAATGTGAAAGTCCTCTTATGGATATTTCGTTTATTCGAGATAATACCTCTAGTGTATTTGCACATGCCGGGAGGCATAATATTTCTGTGTATTTCCTGAAGGCAAGGTAAATTGACTTTCCATTAACTCTATCGATTTTTGGTCGTGAGCGATTTCGATTCATAGCCTGTCTTCGAAAGTCGTCGTCACGAGATGTTTTCCCAGCTCACATGTCGCTGTATTGTACTGCATCGGTTGATGCATGTCCCAAGGACCATTACTTGCTACTTTGTTAAATGAACTAGGCTTGGAAAACCTTTGTTAACTAGAGGATATTTTTGAGGACATTATTTATACTTCGGCAGACGTGTCTGTCTTGCTGAAGTCAGATTAAGGAGAGTGAACTGATCTCATACATCTGGTTACCTTCTGGCTAAGATAGAAAGGGATGGAGAATTTTCCCGACTACATTACAGCCTTATAATGTATTGACATGTCTGTGAATCACCTTTGTTATGATGCTGTCTACCGTCCATTGCTATACTGACATTGTTGCTGTGATAATGACTGTCTGATGTACCTACATATTCGCGTATACATTTTGTCACTGTGGCGTCCACAATAAATGATACAGAAAAACGTCTAGCTGTTACAAGCATCATTGACTTTATACGTCGTGAGTTTACTGACGTCCTATGTGGATTGCCCTGTTATTTTGTATGAACATTGTTTGACTGAACACATCTGCACACTACACAAAACCAGACATGCGGATACCATCCATCATCATATGGCATCACGCATCAAAGGTGTCGGAGAAAAGTAAAACTGCATGGAATTGCCAAACAGTACACTGACACCTATCTTATTGACTAGAAAGAACTAATGCTGGAATTGCAGAGGCGTGGTAACCATTAGGGAGGAGTATACTGGTGTAAATTGTTTCAGATGAAGCTGACAGTTGGCCTACCGCTCTGAACTCAGTGTTTGTTATGTATTGTGTTCAGTCTGGAAATAGATTATAAATTAGTTCTGAAATAGGAGGTACAACCTTCTTGTTTCAGGGACCGTGGTCCTAAAATTATTGAGCAGCACCTGGTCTGAGCCCAATGGGCTGATCACCCGTTGGCTTGTCACACCGATTACGGAAACAACGGCAGATGGATCTATTTGTTGTTGCCCTAAAGACGCCGCTAGGCGTGATGGGAAACTACAACAGAGAAAATCAATCTGCTGTTGCCCTTAAGACGCCACAAGGCGTGATGGCCTCTGACTGCTTGGTCGGTCTTTGGCTAAGGACGGAAGAAGAAGAACCTGGTCTGAGCTTTGCTGAATCTAGAGGCTGACAGCATACTCCTGGGTCCAGATAGCGACCAGTGAGGTGTCTCCAGAACACAGGGAAGCTATCGAGCAGAGGAGTCTTTTCCTGCCGCCATCACGAAAGATAAGCTTCTGTGGCCAGAGGAGCTCAACATTATGTGTCCCCCTCTAAAATTGACATTATAGTAAAACAGAGGGACAATACATTGTTTAAATTGATAGGAACTGTGAAGTTTTCCCCATACTATTTCCAAGATAAACAAACACTTGAAGTCATGATGACAAATAACAACATAGCTTGAAAAACAAAACCAGTATTACCTCATAGTACTACTACACAACTGACACACATAGGATAATATTAATAAAATATGTCACTACAAGGTTCATATTTATAAATTATGTACATATAAATTGTGATTACATTTGATTGTGATTCCTGGTTCACTGTGTAATTGAATCAGGATATCTATTAGTGAAAGTAATTAATACATATATATATTTGAAACTTTACCATTGACTCATTTAAGATAGTCTTATAGAGTGTAAAATGTGTGTGAGTGTCACAGTGTTGTCAAGTGTGGTGGAATAAATTAAATTGTTTATCTGTCTGTTGTTGTTGTGACTTACACTTCATCATTTACATAACCCTAGACATTTAACGTAGTCATCACAATATTCCAGAATAATTCTGACTGAGGTATAAATGTGGTAGCAAGTAAGGTTATCTGTAAAACACTACACCTATTAGATACAGATACCTTCACAGCTGATCTCAGTCAGTACACTAAGTCCCCTATAAATATTTATAACATCCCATTTTACCACAGTGTTAAATCGAAATAGCTCACAAATATGAAGGGGTAAGCCCTTTAAAATTACGGTTGGACTAGGAGGTAGTCGATTTTGTATACTTTAAATAAAGAAAATTTAAAACCATAAGTTTGTTAACGAGGAAAAAAATGTCCCCCACGGGACATAGCGATCATTAGGTCATATACAAAGTTGCAACTATTACGATCAAGTGGTTGCAGAGATATTGAATATTAAACAGCGGCAAACATTGTGAAACGCACTATAGTGTGGAACTAATGACATGAATGAGACGGGTGCCGGTGGAACAAGAGATGAGAGGAAGGCGCTGCGATGGATAGGACACACGCGGAGACAGCCTGTTGATTGTTCTGCAAGGCAGTCCTTGTTCTGGAGTCCTCGTGGTGAAAGAAGTAGAAAGCAACCGAGGAGTACATGGAGAGGGGAGTTGGAGACAGACACACAAAGACATGGGGAGACGTTGAGCTGATATCACGGACAGGAAGACTTGGCCTAAGTTTGTTGTATGCCTATGCTCATTGAGGTGCTGAAGGGCGATGAACGAATGAATAATGAACCAAGGAAGGACAGAAGAAACGGTGAGGCCCAGCAGCAATATGAAACATTCAGATGATTTACAGAGCATGCAATGTCTGAGAAAAATGGACTGGGAGAAGGAGATAAGTTTGTAGAATCGACAAAATCAAAGATGAGAGCAGTCCCATAAATTTTATGACAGTTACTAAACCCATTCACTTTAGCAAAGTTCCTGTCTGGAAAAAACAAAGAAACCCCGAGACGAAGAACATTCTCGGGATTGGGAAAAAGAACAAACAAACAGAAGCACAAAGAAATGTCCTAAACATTAATATGTACAGCGGAATTCTACCAATCGGCATTTGGATTCACGCATACTCAGACAGATCAGCAGATAATGCAACTGAAAATGAGGGAGGAAGAATCGTTTTGATACAAGCAACAGAATAAGTAAACACAAATTGTCAGTAGCAACAGGAACATATTTAAGCAATTTCAGAGCAGAGGAAGACGCACTGAAAGATGGAGCAGACATCATAATAATAGAGACAGACCAGTATTTTTTTTTTTTTTTACAAATATCCTATCAGCAACAACATCACTCAGGAGACAGACAAACGAAGATGTACGTCTTCTAAGAGCGATTCACTGCAAACTACCTCGGCAGTTTAAAAGAATTGTGACACAGTGAATCCCAACCTCACTGCAGTATCTGTGACAGGCTGCGTACGCCACTACGGAGAGTGGAAAACTACCTCTGGCCAGTACAAATGCAGTACATTATGTAGCCAAGAGACTTATAAAAATCAGATACAGGAACACGTGGAAGACAGCGCATCCAGGCTACTATAAAAACAACGCTAATCACCTTCAGACTCCGCACCGGCCACAGCAGACTGAGATAGCATCAATTCAATTAACTTAAAATAGGAACTGCCGATCGATGCTTCTGTGGCACTGCTAAATTGACTGCCCTACATCTGCTGCAGAAGTGCCCGACATATGAGCAACAGAGAAAGCGTATATGGCCGCCACGACTACCAGTCTAGGACGAGCTATATTGATATGTCAGTAACCTGGGGCTGAACATTGTTTTCTTTAAGTATATGTAAGTTGGCACGAGAAGAATTACAAATAATAATAAACTATAACGCAACATTAATGTGAACAAGTTCAGTAGAACATACACAAAAATATGTCTTAGCTCATTTCTGTTTTTTTTTTTTTTTTTTTTTTTTACATAAGTGTCTATTTCACTGGAAGTCTTTTTTACCAGGGATCTGGAGCAGTAAAAATTTTTAATTGCTTCGCTCCAGCTTCGTTCCAGCATCGATAGTACATGATCAGCTCTGACTCAAATCATGATAATTATTATTTGAAACTGTTAAGTTTAAAAAGAAAATGCAAATTGTAATTTTGAAAAAGAAACTGGATTTATTCAAGAATTCTCAAACAATTTAAATGTCACTTAAACTAGAATCATTCAATCATTCTTAAATAATAATTCATTTAAAAAGACCAATACAACAACAACAAATTGCTACAATCATTTCGTCTGTCAGTGCCTGCCGCAGATAATTTACGATTAACTTTAAAGCCAGAGACTGCCGTTGTTGTGTTGTTGGCATGCTCGAAGCAACTCTGCAAGCATCCTGAATGTGGTGTGGACAGCTTGTGAATGACCTAAAAACATGCAACCTTTAATTAACCTACCAATAGATTCCATAGTCTCACTATTTTCCCAAAATTGTCTCTCGAATTATGATTGTGTATCGCAGAAACCCGCCAGTGTCTTCCCTTTTTATCCAATGTCACGGGTTGCATCCCCTTAGCTCTGCGGTAGTGGTCCAACAGTGGCCAAAACTCAAGAGTAACTAATGTGGGTCTTCAAAGGTGTCTACCTTCGCACAAGATTACTCTTGGCAGAGTTGTAGATAGAAGGATAATGACGCTTCTACCTCCAGTGAGTATTCACAACATATTCAGAAAAGCGAGAACAATGCTGCATTGGCTGAGCTAGGATCTGCCGACAACTTTTGTAGGGTTATCTTATAATTCGTTAGCTCGTTCATGCCACCAGCTGGGTTAATTCAACGAATTTCCTCATATTATTATTTTGTAGCGCTGATTGAGTGTATTTAAGAAATTGTCTGAGACATACGGATACAACACATTCAAAATGATTAAATCAACTTTAAATTTGGATAAATATAAGTAACAAATTTAATAATCACTTAGGTGTTAACAGTTACTAAAAACTGAATATTCTTTAAAAAAATGGTCATCATCGTATGATATTAATGGGGAATTATATAAAGGGAAGTTTCACTTGGCAGCTTTTATGTGTACACTTAGCTGCTGGGGTTTCTGCTCCCGCTAGTGTTTTGGTTCTTCGCAGATAGGTGACTGGATTGCTCACGTTCCTGGTCAAGATTAAGAGTTGCAGCACGTTCCAAGTAGAATCAGGAAGTAACTGCAAAGCTGGTCCCGCGTCTCTAAGACCCGTCTGCTGATGGTGTCTAGCGTCGACTTCATGCCACTTATACCCTCACTTGTTCCAGAAATCGTACTTTCAACTGGTACCACCAACTAGAATGCAAAAGAAGAGAAACAAATACCCTCTGAGTATTGAGTTTCCCGACACATACTTATGTGTCCCCATTTTCCTATTCCACCATCCCATCAATCTTCAGAATTTTGACCCTCTCTGAAAATTAATCGTAATCCCAGTGGGCGAAAAACTATCGTTACATTTAAAAGGAATAGTTTTATATTTAACTTTAGTTGAAAATGTTAACAATATAGTTTTAATATGTTTACATTTACATCGGTTGAAAAGGTTGTAAACTTTCATTACATTTTGAGTGAATATGTTTTACATTTACACTGGTTGAAGAGGTTAATAATATAACAAGTACGTACATCATTTCTTTCATCATTCCCTCCTTGCTCCATATGGAATTTGGGACTACCTCTGCTTTTCATCATCTCAACCCGTAACCCGTCATGGGTCGTAGGGGTGCCATGGTGGAAGCATCAGCAGACAGGGTCCTCCACTGCTTTCTATCCTCAGCAATGCGTACAAGTGGGGAAAAACCGTGCCCTGCTGTCGCGAGAGGTTCAGATGTTATTAAGATGTAAAATATCCTGGACAAAAAGATGTATCATATGATACCAGGATAGTGCCAGATAAGAGACTGGTCTTACAAGAAATACCCCGTTCTCTGAAAAGAGCAAGGGTGTATCGACAATCAAAGGTAGGATCAAGCTGTATAAACCTTCAGGTATGATGATAGTGTTTGTTCCTGAATGTCTATGGGCTACCTCTCCAGATCCTCCCTTGAATAATGGTTATTACATTTGTATTGACTCTGCTAGGGGATTAATTAATTAATTAAATATGTAACTATATATCAACCAGAACTTTAACTCAATTTAAATAATTCAGCATATTTACAATTTATTGATCCTATACCGTTTGTCTTTTCGGTTAGGTAACTTATGAAGAATTCAAATGTTTTTACAAAATAAAATAAATAAACATGGAATGTCAATTTCCAAAATAGTTCAATATGATAAATTTATCTTTCAAATATCCATTATATATTTCACATATGTTTATCACTTTTGCGGGACTGTGGAGTTAGTAATCATGTTAATAATGTCCATCATGAGTCATCACTCACTAGGTTTGTGTTATTTGTATTTTATATATTGTATATAGTCTCTGGATAGGCTGACCAGTGGAATTGCTTTTCCACTTATCTGTTATGTTGAGATGCATCCGACTTTAGCCATGATCACACAATGTCTGGATCTCCAGGCCGGGAAAACAGGGTCACCAGTTCTATGAACCTCAAGAACTATCGCACCACAGAGTCCCACAGAAGTGGATGTCTCGTACAATCTTGGTAGTTGCAGGATAAAACCTGGAATACAAATAATCACAACCCCTGTATGGTCCAGCACTATTCTGTCCACACACACAATGGACGTAACAAACAGTGTCAGAAATTGTGCTAACATTTGCACAGGACAATTTACCTCACTACCATTCACAGCCAGTTCAATGTGACTACCCTTTCCTAAGTTAGATCCATTTGTCCATGATCCGCTTCCATACAATGATTTGGTCTAGTATAAACTACTAAGTAACACCTTGATCAATACATTTTAACAAATCCTGTCATCCTTTCTTATGGTCCTGATAAGTGTGTCGTTCCTTTAAGAAATACTCCTTTAAATACGTTATCAAACTTACAGGCTTTCTTTGGCCATCATTCTCAATTATTCTACACATTTACAAGGCTGGCTTTCCTCTTACTGTACACATATGCTGGCGGTTTCTGCCGGAAACACACTAGTCCTGTAATTTTTCTTAACACATACCACACCTTTCTAACGCACAAGTGGATTAATCACAGGAAAATTACATAATTATATATATATATATATATATATATATATATATATATATATATATATATATATTCTTTCTTACCCTCAGGCAATACACACAAGCTGTTAATGGGAATCTAGGTCTGCTAGGCAGATGCAGTGGCAAAGTATATGACAGTAACACTTTTACCGCTCTCTTCTGTTCAGCTTGCTTTTTGAAAAAGTTGTGGCCTCAATTCAGCCAAGTTCAAGGACTTATATACTACCGCATCCTCCGTCTCGGATGGCATGGGGTAAAAGCGGTGTTAAAAATCTAAAACTGAAGCGTATTTTTGCCTTCAGTTCAATTAGCAAAATTTTTAATATTTATTATCTTTTTAAATTCTGGGCCGATTTTGATAATTTAAAGCTAGAATTATACCGTTCTATATAATAATTGTTTAGGTAGCAAAATGCATTTAAATCTATGCAGACTTTAACTAACTAAATTGGGGACTACCCTGATGTATAGATGTCATTTTAAATATAATATATCTATAAATGAACTACTATTCGAGGAAGTCTTTGCACCTACCTCTAAAGTAACATTCCCGTTGTTGAAATATCTATACCTTTCCGTTTAAACATCTTTAGTCCTTAAGAAATTAAATAACTTCGTACTATGATTTACACAAAATAGGCCTCTATGTTAAGCATAAAATGTTCCAGTATACACACCACGAAAGGAGCGTTTTCATTGGCTATTGTATCAGGCAGTTTCCCACAGTAAGGCTTACGGTATGACGTGTTGTAAGACAGACCAAATCACGACACCTGCCCATTCTTTGATGTTATCAGCCCAGGATTTTCTTTGCCTTCCTCTTCTCCGTTTACCTTCGACTGTTCCCTGGAGGATCGTTTTCGAACGAAGAACTTCCTCTGCTTTTAGTTCTCTATAAAAAAAACTCGCAATAAAGCAGTCACCAGCCCTGGCAGTGGTGGTTCATGAAATAATCATTCTATATGCTGAGGTTGCCAGCCTCAAATGACTTGGACATCCACTAGCAATTTTCACATATTAATATTCACATATTAGTTCACATGTTAATAATGAAAAAATATAGAATTCAAAATGTACAACTTACGCCAATTTTTAGGCTCACAGACTGCTGGCTCAGAGAAATAAAGGCACTTCTAGAGGCCTCTTACACTTGTTCCTGGGTGTTGTTACTTAACAATAAGTTCCCACTTTGACTTGTGTTTCAGTTCCCACAGATTCTGGTTTTCCGTGTTAAAATGATAGAATTTTTCTTGGGCCTCTAAGTCTTGAGAATGCTCAAACAAGGTCTAGTCTGATAAATGAAAGCTGATTTTAGTCTTTACTCTGGCAAGATCTGGTTGTCTTCTTGGCAGGAGTGAATTTTCATAGTGTTCTACTCTGGCTGAAGTGTCAGGTTATATTGCCTGTCTTTCCCCGCATTTGTTTGTTACGATGCTAAGCAGGGCTCCAATCGGAAGGGGTTTTGTGCCTTCCTTCCGAATGTCTGCCAATCGTTTCAAACATGCGTGTTTTGTGGGGTAATTCAAATTATTTCCTTATCAAAATTTCTGCGCGTTACTGCAGAGATCATGTCTCCCAAATATGGAATGAAAACATCCGATCCTCTCTCGGCAATGTTTGCAAATAACTTCTTACATCTGCCCGGACTATTACAACATTTCTGCTCAGGTGTGTCCGACTGATAAGTGCGTGTCTGTAATCTGTCCACAGACGGGTAATTTATCGCCCGGCACGCCTTAGGTAAACCCAACGCTCAGTCGCTGACCGGCCCATTTGGGTTCATGACGAATTATCGCTGAGAAGATTGTAAGATGATTTGAAAGTAAAAAATATCTGCTTGATAGAATTAAAAGAAAAGTACCGACCGCGGAAATGCAAGTAATTTAGTACACACACAAAAATGTAACTAAATACTGCCGTAGAGGAAAAGAGATTTACCAAATAATTCTCTGACATTCAATGCCTTTTCCAAGTTATTATCTCTGAAGAATTAATTATCATCATCATTCACTTTTCGCTCCTTATTGATCATAGGACAGTGATTTTTCATGGCACACTTTTAACACGCCCTGAAGCTAGACTGATTGAGCTCGCCATCCTTTTCTACGTTGCATGTCGCCGATTTCTTCTTTGCGTTTCCAAACAAAACAAAAAAAAAATAAAAAAAAAAAATAAAAACCCACTTAAAGAGATTACTGAGATCTGTTTCTGTAAATCAGCTATAAATCATGAGAGCAGGTTTGAATTTGTTGTTGATGCCGTGGTTATATTTGCTTGTACAGTTATCGCAACCAAATGTATCTTGTGTATTGTCTTCAAAAAGTAATAAATAAAATATGTATTATATCTTTCCCTACTGTACTTGCTTTTATAAATTAGTAATAATACTGAAGACTTACCACTAATGCTATAAGACTAAATCATTTCTTCGTTTTTAAATAAATAATACACGTAAGCTTGACACTTGATGGAAAGAAACTGATTTGTTTTATAATAAAATTGACATTTAAAAGAAGAAAGAGAAAAGAAGGCATTTATAAAGTTACAAGATTTCAGTTTTGCCAACATTTAAATAATACATGGGTGTTGTTATTTTAAATATAGATCACGCTGATCTGTCGTCATACAATTCATTTGGTTTTTCAATTAAACATTTGAATATTTTGTTTTTAAATCCCATTTAAATTAACCATGACAATGTATGAGACAAAAAAAAAAAAAAAGGTTTCGAGTAAAACACATCTATTAAAATTTTTTCATTTCTATATATTTTGTACAATATCATTACTTTTGAATTGAAATTTAATTTTTAAAAAAAAATCTGGAACAGGGGTGAAGTCACTCCAGCTCCGGGCAAAATCTTGCTGTTCCACCGCTCTGCTCCACTTTTACGAGTGCTGTGTTGGTCGGGCATCCATTTGGTCGCATGTTCCATCGTCACGTGACTAATTGACCTGGTTCCAATATGCCTAATGGAGTATAGCTCCCCACTAAGCCCAATTGCGAAATGTGGAAGATATTTTACTTGTACTGTCCATTGTGCAGTGCTAATATTATGAATGTTCGATAGTCACAGCAGTGGCGTCGCTATGGTTGGTGTCACCCGGTGCGGTAACGCATGGTGTCACCCCCATGGACCTCCTCCCGTACCAGACCTTACAGAATCTTTAGTAATGTTTTTTGTACTGTTACTCGTAAATCGTAATTCCCGTATATCATTAAATGTAATGGCAATAGTAGTGACATAAACAACTTGCAAAATTAAAATTATGCCTTTAATATACAATATCGTACAAACAGCCAAAATTTATTTACATTTACATAGTTTCATGTGGTTAAAGTGAAAATTCGGTAAGAAAACAATAGAATTCGAAGTAAAAACGTTTAAGAACTACATCACAATTATGTTCATTTTAACGTTAAACTTTACCGTTACATGAGATACATTAATGGATTAGGTTTGCATAATCAGTAACGGCCCAAATAATGTAGAAGTTGTAGACAAATGCAAATGGAAATATACTCATAAATGAAATAATACCACAAAATAAACAGGAACAAATACTCAAGCATTTCTGCACTTAGTGAACATCTCGATTAAAGCAGAACTTTCCTTTCCTGGCCTTCAAAGCTGCGAACTTGTGAATCACTTCATCGAAATCAATGCCTTTCGCCAACTCATTTTCAACTGATAATATCGCAAGATCGGAAAGTCTTGACTGCCCCATAGTAGATCGCAAATAATTCTTTATAAGTTTCAGCTTTGAAAAGCTCCTCTCACATGAAGCCACAGACACAAAGATCGTCAGAAATAATTGTAGGCTTAGTGAAACGGTTAGGAGAGATTCCAGGAAGTCCCATTCAGCTATGAATGTCAAAACGTTTAATATTGCCCAATCTTTGGCTTCTTCCAGATCAATCTCTACTGCTTTCAGGTGCCTTCTCAGCCTCGGTATCTCTATTAAAAGCGCACTCTCGGATACCTCCTCATAGAAAATAGTCAATTTTGGAATGGACACCTTTAACTCTTCATCAGTGGCAGATACGAGACTCTTCGCTTGAACAGCCTCAAACATGGCTGCGGGAGCCGCGCTGGTGTAGTGGTTACCAAACTGCGCTGGCGACCGGGTGACCCAGGATCAAACCCGGGCGATGACATTTGAAGCTTTTTCGTCGACCGGGATTTGGACTGGATTAACTCGAGCCCTGGCGAGAACATTTGAAGGAGTGTCGTCGACCAGGGACTAGCGGCTCCTGAGCCGACCCAGCTCTAATAGGTACCTCCGAAATCGGCGAGTATCTGCCTGAATGGCGAGGGACACCTGTCTCTGTACAAGAAAAAATAGGTATACTCACGTAAAATTCAGTCTCAGGTTAGACATACTAACCTGAGATTTCGCCTCGCGTACGCAAAAAAAAAAAAACAAGCATGGCTGCTACTTCCTTCATGGCTCTTGATCTGATCTGGAGTTCAGAATGAAAGCGACCAATGCACTCAAACATCGCCCTCTTATTTTTGTCTTGTAGAGTGAGTCCAGCATCGCTTGCTTGCTCTCCTGCCATCCTCTTCTTGAACCTGGCTCTTCTCTCTACTCCAATTCCATATTCGTCTGATTTTAAAAGCGCCTGTTCAATTGCATGCTCCACTAGGTGACTGCGCTCCTCGTGCATAAAAATTCTTAGCGCCTCTAGCTTTGTCACCACCTTGTCGAGAGTTAAGCCTTTAGTCTGCAGGTACTGCTGTGTAAGATTAAGTTCCTGAAGTACATCACACCAGAAGTACAGGTAGCACAGAAAAGTGAAATCACAGACAGCAGGCAAAAGACCTTGTGCTGCACCTCTTGTGTCCAAATTTTCATGTGGATCACAAAGAGCTTCAATCGCTGCCACAAATTTATCGAACTTTTCTTTAACTGGATTATGAGCACTCCAGCGTGTTGTTGATAGCCTTTTCACTGACACTCCAGTATGGTCAATTAATACATCCCATCGATGGGTGGAAGCAGCAAAGAAAGAAAACATTGTCTCAAGAGTTCCAAAAAATGTCACACACGATGCATTTTCAGCAAAAGAGTGCTGACCGCACAAGTTAAGCGAATGGTCAACACATCCATTAAAAATAGCTTTCTTGTTCTTTCCCTTAAGAATGGCTTGTACACCTCCATGGATTCCAGCCATAGCGGCAGCATCGTAACCTTGAGCGCGACACATCATTATGTCCAGTCCATCACTTTCCAGATTTTTAAGAATGTCAGAACTGAGGTCAGCAGCATTTTTCCATTTTAAAGGGAAAAATCCTAGAACTAATTCTTTCACTTCAACTTTCCTATTATTGATTTTTTACATATCTGATCACTTCGGACATCTGGTCAGTATGTGATATGTCAGGTGTGCTGTCGAACATGATCCCAAAGTACTTCGCCGACTTTATGTCCATGACAAGCATCTCCTTCAGATGATTTGCCAGGACACTTATAAACTCATTCTGGGTTTCAGGTGCAAGATAAGAGACTGATACTTTAAGTTTACATGTGCTCCGCTTTAATCTCATCTGGTGCTGTTTCAGCACTGGATCATATTTTGAAAGCATCTCAACCATCTCAAGAAAGTTCCCTTTATTCAATGAAGGTTCATCTTCCTTGTGGCCACGGAATGCCAGATTCTGCTTGGCAAGAAACAATGTGATATCGAGCAATCTGTGCAAGATGTCCCTCCACTTTTTCTTCTCTGTTTCCAAAAAAGCAATAGTTTCAGCGCCAACGGTTTTGTGCAGGCTAAGTCCTGCTGCCAATGTTTTCCACTTTTCAAGGCAACGTAGGTGCTCTTCTGCTCTTCAGATGTCTCATGGTTATGTACTTTCAAGCTCAGTTTCCACCACATTTGAAACCCAGTCACAAATTTGGATGTCGTATCTGTAGCACTAACGGCAAACAGCCGGCAGCAAAAACAGTATAAATTCCCGCTGACGAGTGAGTAAACCATCCATGATTGCATAATTTTCTCGCCATCTGGCATCATCTTGTAAAACCACTCTTTTGAAGGCTGGCGCACATCTCCCTTTGCTTTTGCATCTTGCCTTGCCGCAACACTGAAAGGCCCATCTTTGTTCTGGAAAGAAGTACTTCCCCTCTTGATGATTTCTACCCGAAAATGATCTGGAACTGGTATCTCGCAGAAAGAAACATCACATAAAATTTGCAAATCTTTCTCCTTAACGTCCCTCATCTCATTTACAGTATCATGGCTAGAGTCACTTTCAGCACTCTTTTCTGCTTCAAATTCTTTCATTTCTACTCCTTCTGCTTCAAATTCTGCTATTTCCACTCCTTGTTCTTCTGCTTCAAATTCTGCTATTTCCACTCTTTGCTCTTCTGCAGAATGCATGCTAGCATCAGAAGAATCAGCTTTATCAATTGGAGGAGTGTCTTTTGATGAACCCTGGCCATAATCCGGTCTTTTGACATATTGAAACATGTCATCCAGCTAGTGTTTTGAGTGATTTCTTTCTTTCCTCTTTTGCTTTCCTTTGCTGGCATCCACTTGGCCTCTGTGATTTATGCACTCCATGATAGAATATCCCTGCACAATTAAAAAAAGACTAGTTAGCAATATTTGAAAAAAAAAAAAAAAAACAATAAGAAAGTGTAGAATGTAAATCTATTGGATATGTTAGTTCTACCAAATGTAAATTTTAATGAGTCACTATTTTTTTAAACCATAATTCAAACTTAAGCCCTGAAAGTTTAATTAAAATCAGAAATATATATTTGCAGGACAGTGATGTTTTTAAAGAAAATAAAAAGACTAAAATAAAATAAAAAACCTGAATTCAAGATTTAAGTGATATTACTAAACATGTATCAAGAAACATAGCCTTTCCCACTACTTCATGTTTTAAACTGTCTATTTCTCTATTTAGTTATCAAAAAAGTTATATAATCAATAATTGTTATACATGCAACTTGTCACGGGATTGCCTCCCCTTGCTTTGCAGTTGTGGTCCACTAATGGTCACCACGCAAGCGTATCTAAAAGTAGGTCGTCCAAGGTATCTATCTTCGCGCAAGATTACTCTTGGCAAAGATGTAGATAGAAGAGGAATGACTTTTCTACCTTAGGGGAGCCTTCACAAGATATTCCCAGAAGTCAAGAACAAAACGCTGCTTAAGGGCTGAACAAATTTGTTAACTTATTATCTGGTCCGTCGCCTTTTGTGAAGGGGTTATGCTATGATTCTGGCCCGTCAAGCCCCCAGTTGGAATAATCCAACGAATGCCCTCTTATAAGTAATGGCTCTATATTTATATATATATATATATATATATATATATATATATATATATATATATATATATATATATATATATATATATATATATATATATATATATATATATATATATATAGGCTCATACGTTTGCTTTCATACAAATAAACTGAATCAACTATTATTGTTTAGTTTAAAATAACATATAACAAATTTAATAGTCAATTCGTTCAACAAGTTAAAATAAGGATTAAAGGGGTGAAAGTTATATTAAATTTTTCCTCATTGAGGTTTTGGTAGGGCGTGACTAATACTGTCCGTATTTTTGCTGTAGCCTGTTACACACAACTTAACTCCAGATGAGTCCTGCAGCTGTGGTTTCCGTCACTTCTTTTTGGTGATGAGTACACTTCTCCACATAATTCGTCCACTGTAGGCGGTTGGTGGTGATACTCTTCTCTCACACTAGTGGCGTAGGAACTTCAGTACTTAAGTCTGATGTCTTGTAACCACGAACTGTGACAAATTAGAAATAAACAAATGCCTCAGTACATTTGTTCTCCGCAAACTAACAGGCCCATTTTCATGCGTTCCACCCACGAATGTTAACCTCTCAGAAGAATTAAATTCCCGAGCACACAATGTAACTCAAGGAATAGGATGAAAATTCACCAATATCCTTCTGGGTGTCAACTAGGAAATTGTGTCTGGAGTGCATGAATAATGATTTGCCTGAATTACAATTAAGAAGGTATATAAATCTCACAAAATGGATTCTATACACTTTAGGCACATGTGATGTAATCATCACTCATTACTCATCGCTACTCCCGTCGGGGTCTAGGTCATCTCTGCTGTCGGGTTTCCCCGCCCGACTAGTCAGAAACAATCACCAGCTCTTGCAGTAGTGGTTCATGAATATACTATTTTCATATGTTGAGGTTGCCAGCCTCATATATAACCACTTAGCAAGAAACCTGTAGAATTTACATTAGTAAATAATTTGTTAACACTTACCCCAACATTTTGGGAATACACACATCTCCTGGCACAGATTTAGAATGGACCCATAGCCCTGTAGTTAGATGCTGTTCGAATCACTTAAGTCTGAGAAATTCCTCTTATGACGGGTGAAACACTTGGTCTGGAAATCTATAATTCCTCTTATGACGGGTGAGAAACTTGGTCTGGAAATCTATAATTCCTCTTATGACGGGTGAGACACTTGGCTTGGAAATCTAAAATTCCTCTTATGACGGGTGAAACACTTGGTCCGGAAATCTATAATTCCTCTTATGACTTCTTGTGATAGAATTCCCAAGTTTCCAGTCTTGTATTAAAATGGCGGGTTTACTTGTGAATTCCAAAGTTGCCCAATACTCGATCTGGTACTTATAATTGTGGAATGATAAGTCCTATTCTCTTTCCTCTGGCTTGTAGGAGGTGTTTAGTTGCCGCTGTGATGCAGTCTGTCTATGTGCGGTGACTCCGAGATTGTTAGATTATATCTCACAATCCTTAGTTTCAAATGTAAGCTGTGTTTCCGCCGAAAATTCCAATCAAATCATCGTAGATTCTGGCGAACCAATCCAATCTATCTAGCACTGTTTGGGTGGGGAAATTTAGCATTACTCATCCCACGCGTATTTGAACATATTAAATTTAATATACACGCGTGACCCATTACACAGTGATGTCATATCGTTACCTAAGATTTCCGGCGCACCTCTTTTTATCAGAATAATCTGCGTGCCTACGCCAGACAGATGTCTGGACAGTCCGTGTGGTCTTCTTTCATCTGATCACAATACCAGCTTGTGTCAACACGATCAGTCGCTTTCCAGTGGGGTCAAATGTTTGACGGACACGTTACCACAGGTGTTCAGATGGATTAGGCGATAAAATATTATCGCTGGCCGGGTCACCAAACCTGGAGAATCGTAACAACAGTCTGGGAGTGGAGTGTGAAACAATAAGATACGCATTACTCCCATAGCAAACACTGTCATAAGGGAGTGGCGTGTTAGAGAATTCACCATGCTATGTCCAGCATAGAGCAAAATAGTGAAAATAACGAATGAAAAGGCATGATTTATGCCAAATAAAAGCGATGAGTGAGAAAAAGAAAAGATACTGCCGGAGGGTTGAAGGTGTGAGAGATCACACAAAAGGACACGTACAGAAGTATCGGTAAAATCTACTCTAGAATCCGAGAGCAGAGACTCCGACGCCTAGCTGAGCCACAACTGGATGAGGTCCAGTGCGGATTCCGAGCGAACCGAAGTACTCAAGACCTAATCTTCACACTCAGACAGCTGAGTGAAAAGGCCCTTGAGTATAAGAGTGAGATCCATCTTTGTTTCATAGATCTGGAAAAGGCGTTTGACAGGGTCCCCTGGAGCAAACTTTGGGATTGTTTGGCAAAGAAGAACATTCCAGCACCTCTGATTCATACTATACAGAGCTTCTACAAGTCTTGCAGAAATTATGTGAGGACAGCAAACCATAAGTCAGAAGAGTTCAGGACCACCACTGGTGTAAGACAAGGTGATATCCTGTCACTTTACCTTTTCATACTCCTCATGGACGATGTCATTAAGGCATGTAAGGAGAGAACAAGAAAGTATTCAGTGGGGTACTGGAAGATAAGACAGGTATGTATTTCGGAGCTGGCATTTGCTGATGATGTTGCCCTGATTGCTAAATCAGAGGCACATCTCCAATTCAACCTGCAAGTCTGGAAGGAAGAGCCGGAGAAGAGAGGGATGGTCATAAGCAGCTCTAAAACAAAATCCATGGTGATATCACGAGAAGAAAGAAGACATCAGATTAAGCTGGGAGAACAGGTCCTGGAGCAGGTAGACCACTTTAAATACCTCGGAGCTATTATTGACCGAAAGGGAGGCATCAAAGAAGAGTTGGCCACTCGAAAAGCAGCAGCTGGGAGACTTTTTCAGGCCATAAATCGAGGATTCCTCAGCAAGAGAGAGGTTGGTAAGAAAACGAAGATGGCTGTATACCGCTCCACCAATGTCCCAGTCTTGACATATGGATGCGAGTCATGGGCAATGACTACAACCCACAAAAGCCAGATCCAAACCTCAGAAATGAGGTATCTGAGGAAGGTGGTTGAAGTAACAAGAAAAGACATGGTACGCAACCAGACGATATGTCAAGGCCTTAAATCCTACCCCATGCAGACCCAAGTAGAACAGTTCCAACTAAGATGGTTTGGCGATGTCTGCAGAATGGGAGAAGATCGGCTACCACGACAAGCATGGGAAACAAAAAGCCAAGGATCCAGACCCCCAGGACGACCCAGAGTCCGCTGGAAGGACAACATTAGACAATATTTGAAGGACCGAGGACTAGAATGGAACCAGGCCAGGAGGAAGACAGCCGATAGGATAGTCTGGCGCTCTCTCTTCCAAACCTCTACACCTCAAGGTAGAAGGGGAACGACTAAGTAAGTAAGTAAGTACAGACGTATCGTCACACAACTTTATTATTAAGTTTAATCATAGAATAATATGTGATAAATATAGTTGTACATTGCTTAAATGTAATATTTCTTAGATTATATGAATCTTCTTCTTTGATCCATAACCGCCAACCGTCAAAGCAGTCAGTGGCCATCACGCCTGGTGGCATCTTGTAGAGCAGCAACAAATTGATTCCACTTTGCTCGGTCGGTGGCCATCCTTCGTACAGTGCCCCAATTCTGGTTCATTCTTTGCATCTCGGCTTTCACAGTTCTCCGTCAAGTTGTTTTTGGTCGGCCTCTCTTTCGCTTTCCCTCGGGGGTCCATAGCATAGCTGTTCTTGTGATGGTATCAGGGTCCCTTCTGAGGACGTGGCCAACCCAACTCCAGCGTCTGCCAGCTGTGATGGTGTGCATGTCCTCCTGATTACTCCGAATACGTAGTTCTTGGTTGCTGATGGTGTTTGGCCAAAAGATTCTGAGAATTTTCCTTAGGAAGATTGTGTGGAAGGAGGACAGTTTCGACATTTCCTTCTCGGTTACTCTCCAGCATTCCGCACCATAGAGAAGCACAGAAAGTACACAACTCTCATACAGTCTCAATTTGGTGTTTGTGCTGTACTGGGAAGACTTCCACATGTTGTTGAGACTAGCAAAGGCTGTTCTCGCTTTATTCATTCTGTTGTTAATGTCCTTGCTTGTTCCGCCGTCAGGTGTTACTATGCATCCTAGGTAAGTAAATGTGCCTGTCTGTTCTAACTTCTGGTTCCTTACTGTTATTGGCTCAGGATTGCCCACATTTAGTGTCATGACCTCTGTCTTCTTCAGATTGATGTTCATACTAACCTGCTGGCCATACTTATTCAGTCTATCGGTTTTTTTCTTGGATGTGTCGATGTGAATGCGCAAGTAGTGCAATGTCATCTGCATACTCCAGGTCTTCCAGTGTAGAAAACGTTGTCCATCTAATTTTTCTTGGACTGCCCTCTGTCGTCTGGCGCATCACCCAATCTATGGCTGTCAAAAATAATGTTGTTGATAAGGGGCATCCCTGTCGTACTCTTGTTTTCATTTCTAAAGTTACATTACTCAATCCAACACTGCACGTAAAGTTAGAATAGAGGCTTTTTATGATGGAAACAATGCAGCTGGGAATTCTATAAGCCCTCAGTATTTTCCATAGGCTATCGCTGTGTATGCTGTAGGAAGTCTTTTCAAAATCAACAAAGTTAATGTATAACTGTCTCTGCCATTCTGAGCACTGCTCTATAATGTTCCTGAGGGTGAATATATGATCTGCACATCTTCTGTTCTTTCTAAAACCCGCTTGTTCTTTCCTCAGTTTATGGTCAACTGCTTGTGAAATTCTCTGGATGATTATCCTGCCTAGTATTTTGCTGGGAACTGAGAGGAGAGTAATTCCTCTCCAGTTGTTGCAGTCTGCAAGGTCGCCCTTCTTGGGCAATTTGACAATTATTCGTTTACTCCACTCTGTTGGTGTTGTCTCAGTTTCCCAGACTTGTGCAAATAGTGGTTCTAATAGTTCTGCTGCTAGTTTAGGGTCTGCCTTGAATAACTCAGCATTTAGATTGTCGTGACCAGGCACTTTTCCATTTTTTAACCCTTTGATAGCTGTGATAATTTCTTCTTTTCGTGGAATGTCTGTATTTACGTCTAAGTCACTTTCAGCCTCAGGAACATTCAGCTGAGTCTCTGGTGGTTCCTTATTCAGTGTTCCTCTGAAGTGCTCTTCCCATCTTGTTTCCCGACCCTGTGCTGTGGACATTAGATTTCCTTGATTGTCTCTTACTAACGTTATGTTGTTTGCACCTCCTTTTCCACTGATAGTTTTAGTTATTTTATAAACTGTGCTTTGTTCATTTCTCAGTGCTGCCTCTTATGCCTGTATTGCAAGGTCATCCAGAACTGTCCTTTTGTTAGCACGGGTTTGACGTTTTACTTCCTTGTCCAGCTGACTGTACTGTTCACTACATATTGCCTTTAACCTGGGAGACTTAGCTTTTGTTTTCTTTCTTTTCATTTCCTTTCTCTTTGCTATGGTGTTTAGCGTTTCTGGTGTTATCCAGTCTTGGCTCTTTCTTTCCTGGAATCCCAAGCATGACTTGCTGCTTTCCTTGTATATTGTTGAGATGGTGTTGAATTTCTGGTCGACATCATCGGTCTCTGTTCTTTCCTGGCTTTTGGTAATCTAATATCGTCTCTTTACGTCAACCAAGTAAGCTTTTCTGGTGAGTGGGTCCTTAAGTTTCGGGATGTTATATCTTTTCTGTTTGGCTGCAACTGGTCCAGCAGCTCTGAGTTTCACCTTCAGTCTTGCTACTACTAGGTGATGATCACTTCTCACATCTGCACCTCTTCTTACTTTCACATCTTGTAATGCATGTCTCCATTTGCCATTGATCATTATGTGATCTATCTGGTTTCTGTCCCATCCGTTTGGTGATTCCCGCGTTAGCTTGTGCACTTCTTTGTGTGGAAAAAGTGTTCCTCCAATGACCAGGTTGTTAATACGTCAGAAACGTATTAATTTGTCCCCATTCCCATTTACCGTTCCACTGCCGCATTTCCCCATTA
This sequence comes from Oreohelix idahoensis, assembly GCA_024509875.1. NCBI lineage: Eukaryota > Metazoa > Mollusca > Gastropoda > Stylommatophora > Oreohelicidae > Oreohelix > Oreohelix idahoensis. The sequence goes on from JAMPIV010018318.1 coordinate 20,791, forward strand.
CTCTTTCGTTATAATTATTGTGTTTTCCAACTTTCGCATTGAGGTCTCCCATTACTATAATAAGATTGTACATGGGTGCAGTTTCCATTTCCTTTTGTACCTGTTGATAGAACTCGTCCTTGGTCTCTTCATCGCTGCCGTTTGTTGGTGCATAGCATTGTATAATTGTGGTGTTGGTAAATCTCCCTCTCAGTCTTGCTCTTATCAGTCTGTTGTTGATGGGTTTCCATTCCAGTAAAGACCTTTCAATTCCTTTCTTCAGGATAATGGCTACACCTTCGTTGTGCTGACCATCCTCTCTACCAGAATAAAGTACTGTTTCCCCTGTAGCTGTTTTTATTCTCCCCGTCCCTGTCCATCTGCTCTCGCTTATTCCCAGGATATGTAATTTGTAGTTGCTCATCTCTGCTGTGATTTGTCTCAACTTTCCTGCCTCATTCATAGTTCTGACGTTACAAAAACCAATTCTGGTTTCGTGTTTTGCTGTCAGGGCATCCGTTTCCATGCCAATGGCTTCCTTTCGGCTTTCACCACTGTCAGTCATACGAGCCTGAGAATCCGAATGTCCGTCCCGCATCAAAGTTTTAACCTTGGTTGCCGTTTTCGAAACATGTGCGATTTTTTTACATAGACAGGGGTATCGGCCCTGTGCTAAAACTCCCAACCTGTAGGACCAGGGTACCAGCTTTTGTCTGACCCCTACCCACGCAGACCAGTCCAGCTTGGTTGAACCTACCACGAGAAAAACTCCCATTGGCATAGCTCTGGGGATTGTCAGGGTACACAAGCTGCCATACCGCTACAAGGTATAGGTACCATTGATGGCAGATTATATGAATACGAACAACAAAATTGTTTTGAAAATCTTTCTACATTGAGTTACAACATTATTAGTACTTACTTACTTACTTAGTCGTTCCCCTTCTACCGTGAGGTGTAGAGGTTTGAAAGAGAGAGCACCAGACTATCCTATCGGCTGTCTTCCTCCTGTTCTGGTTCCATTCTAGTCCTCGGTCCTTCAAAGATTGTCTAATGTTGTCCTCCCAGCGGACTCTGGGTCGTCCTGGGGTCTGGATCCCTGGCTCTTTGTTTCCAATGCTTGTCGTGGTAGCCGATCTTCTCCCATTCTGCAGACATGGCCAAACCATCTTAGTTGGGACTGTTCTACTTGGGTCTACAGGGGGTGGGATTTTAGGCCTTGACGTATCGTCTGGTTGCAGACCATGTCTCTTCTTGTTACTTCAACCACCTTCCTCAGATACCTCATCTCTGAGGTTTGGATCTGGCTTTTGTGGGTTGTAGTCATTGCCCATGACTCGCATCCATATGTCAAGACTGGGACATAGGTGGAGCGGTATACAGCCATCTTCGTTTTCTTACCAACCTCTCTCTTGCTGAGGAATCCTCGATTTATGGCCTGAAAAAGTCTCCCAGCTGCTGCTTTTCGAGTGGCCAACTCTTCTTTGATGCCTCCCTTTCGGTCTATAATAGCTCCGAGATATTTAAAGTGGTCGACCTGCTCCAGGACCTGTTCTCCCAGCTTAATCTAATGTCTTCTTTCTTCTCGTGATATCACCATGGATTTTGTTTTAGAGCTGCTTATGACCATCCCTCTCTTCTTCAGCTTTTCCTTCCAGACTTGCAGGTTGGATTGGAGATGTGCCTCTGATTTAGCAATCAGGGCAACATCATCAGCAAATGCCAGCTCTGAAATATATACCTGTCTCATCTTCCAGTACCCCACTGAATACTTTCTTGTTCTCTCCTTACATGCATTGATTACATCGTCCATGAGGAGTATGAAAAGATAAGGTGACAGAATATCACCTTGTCTTACACCAGTGGTGGCCCTGAACTCTTCTGACTTATGGTTTGCTGTCCTCACATAATTTCTGCAAGACTTGTAGAAGCTCTGTATAGCATGAATCAGAGGTGCTGGAATGTTCTTCCTTTCCAAACAGTCCCAAAGTTTGCTCCAGGGGACCTGTCAAACGCCTTTTCCAGATCTATGAAACAAAGATGGATCTCACTCTTATACTCAAGGGCCTATTCACTCAGCTGTCTGAGTGTGAAGATTAGGTCTTGAGTACTTCGGTTTGCTCGGAATCCGCACTGGATCTCATCCAATTGTGGCTCAGCTAGGCGTCGGAGTCTCTGCTCTAGGATTCTAGAGTACATTTTATCAGAGACACTGAGAAGGGATATGCCTCTATAGTTTCGACATTGTCTATTGTCACTTTTTTTGAAAATTGGTGTTATGATGGCAATCTCCCAATCCTTTGATATGGTCTTGTTGCACCACGCTGCCTGTAGAACCCTTAAGAGTAGTGGGTCACCTGATGCTCCCATGTACTTAACCATTTCTGGTGTTATACCATCATGTCCTGCTGCTCTGCCCATCTTGATTTTCTCCAGTGCTGCCTTCAGTTCGTCCATCTTTATGTCATCTTCAACACCATTTGTTTCCTCTTCTGTGCTTGCCGTTATCATTTCTGATGCTTGACCTTGCTCACCATCAAGGAGTTCTGAAAAATATTCTTTCCATCTTTCCATTAATTCCTTCGGGGCAGTAAGCAATTTGCCTTGCTTGTCCTTTATAAATTTGAGAGGGCATTGTTTTTCCTTCCTCGTGTTCTTTAGGGTCTTATAGAACAATTTCTGGTTTTCTTGCGCATATTTTTTTTAGCTTTTCTCCAAATTCTTCCCAGGACTTCTGTTTTGCTGCTAGCACCTTATTCTTTGCTTCTGTTCTGAGTGTCACATGTTCTCTAAATTTATGTATTTGTCCTGCTGTGTTTTTAGCTCTTAAGTATTGTTTCCATGCCATTTTCTTCTCTCTTATTTTCTCTTTGACTTCCTCTGTCCACCAAGGTGTCCTCTTTCTCTTGTTCCCAAGTCGGACTTCACCACATGCTTCTGCAGCAGCTGTCTTTATGATGTCCTTGAATTTAAGCCAGAGGGTTTCCAAGTCATCAGGTTGTTCTTCCGTGTTTCTTACCGCTGTAGCAATAAGCCCCTGATATCTGGTCTTAATTTCTGGCTCTCTCAGCTTGTAGGTATTAATGCTCATTTCTTCCGTTTGTTTACATGGTTTCTTGCGTGATGTTGGGCAGTTCCTAGGCTGAGCAACACTTTCAGTTGTTCTTTTGATTGTAAGCTGGTAGTGATCACTTCCAATCTCTGGCCCCTTCCAGACTCTAGCATCCCGGACATATTTGTATGAGCTCCTCCTAACAATGGCATAGTCGATCACTGACTTCTCATTCTTTGTTGGTTCACATCTAGTATATGCATGTATGCGCTTATGGGGGAACTTTGTGTTTGTAATAATCACATTCTGCTCACTGCAGAATCTAAGGAGTCGCTTTCCATTGTCATTGAGAGCATCTTCTCCATATCTTCCGATAACTCCACCCCATCTAGCATGGTCATTTCCAACTCTGGCACTGAAATCTCCCAGCATGATATTTTCATCTAGGCAGTCATCCACTGTCCTTTGAAGCAGCTCAAAGAATTCCCCATTGACCTCTGCTCTCTCATCCGCATTTGGCCCATACACTATGACCAGGCTGACTGTGGTTTCTCCTTCTTTTAGTTTTACAACCATAATGCGCTCCGAGACAATGTTCCATCCCTTGATACTATCTTTCTGGTTTTTGGCCGCAATGCAAGCCACGTCCCCTTTAGCTCTTTCAGATGTGGGTACACCACTGTAGAGCAGCGCGTTGCCATCGAGATCCATGACTCCTTGTCGCTTTTTCTTTGTTTCCTTTATAGCCAGGATTTCTAATTTTCTTTCCTCATCTCTTCCACCAGCTCCTCTTCTTTCTCATTTATACTTCTTATGTTCCAAGTTCCATAAGTCGTAGTCCGTAGTAGTTCGTCGCCTTTAGAATCAGTCCGGTTTTCTCTCTTGTAGTTCGCGTAATCATGTTTTAAGGCAAACAGGTGATTGGCCTGTTGTGCCTTTGCATGGTGGAGGGGCTGCCTCCTTACGGCCTCCATGCAGGCCGCCCTCCTCCTTTTTCAGCCGGGCTTGGGACCGGCCTAGGCGGAGTTAACATTATTAGTAACAACATTATTAGTAACTGAGCGGTGGCTTTTTATTTCTTCTCCTTTTCCTTTAATTACTACTTTATTCTTAAAAAAGTTATTGGTATAGGTTCAGAAATACTAATTACCACAATATGGTAGCTAAAATTCCAGAAAATTTGACAAAATCATCGACTATAAAAGCACCAGCAGGAACGAAAACAACAGCGCGTGCTTGTAGCGCGTGCAGACGAAACCACGTGATTCGAAGCGTCATTGTAATTGGGTAATAATGGCAGCTCTGTTCGGAGCGCATGCGCATTAGAAGGTTCAAAAAGTAAATTAGCATAGAGTTTTAGCCTATAGGTATATTGACACAGTACATGTAAGCTGAGCTTACGAAAAATGTTTTTGTGGTTATTACAAACTACAGGGATATTTTTATTAAACAATAATAAATTTCTGCTGAAACAGTGCACAAAAATGTTATAGACAGTCATTTTGGTGTAAACCCCCCCCCCCCCCCCCCCCCCCCCCCCTGATGGTGTCACCCGGTGTGGTCCGCACTCCCCGCACGCCCCTAGCGACGCTACTGAGTCACAGCATACATTGCCCAGCCGTCTGCAGGACCAACAAATACATCGCCTGCTGAGACTGAAAATTAATTACTGTCGCATGCAGAATTAATTAAAAGTAGGGAAGGCTTGACAGCTGCTTAGAGGTGGAGGGATAGTAGTGCACACTGACGTGTGATAGTGATTAGCAAGAGAGATGGACAGAGGGCATAGGCTTAGTCAGTGAGTTATTCACTATGAAAACCATGTACACAGCTCTTCTAGTTTTCTCTGCCGACAATATTGCTTTTTTGCACACACTTTGTCACTTACAAATAGGGGAAAGATGTAAAGTTAGATTGAGGAGTAAGCAGTCTGAACAGAAAAGAAAACCATATCACGACTATCTCAATTTATTTCAGTTTAAAAGTATAAATAAATTACGTATCCACAATTGGTGGGGTATATCCACAGATAACAAATTGACTTCCAGAGGTAGGATAAATGGTTATGAAAGGTGGAGTATGGTAGGGGTGTTGTTGGGAACATTTGAAATAATTGAAGGGAATTACGATGACTTGTGGGAGCGGACTTAGAGGGCCATGTAACCTCTTTTCAGCAATAATATACAAGACGTGGCACGTTGCAATTTTCTGCTGGTCGGCATATAACTGTTAAAAAAAAAAAACAACAACAAAAAACATGTGCAATTACTCTTGTGCTGCAATACGCAGATGTATTATTGCCTGAACAGTTTAATCAATGGCCTCAGCTTATTGGCCTATATGTGCATGCTTCTGTCCATCTCGTTCCTAAAATAGGGCAGTCCATTGTTGAACACTCCTGTCTGCTGTGAATGAATCCAACTGGTCAGGCCGCGTTAAGTACACAATAACAATACCGCCTAACTTTCCAGTCAGCCAGGTAAGATCACATGAAGATCCGCTGAGGAATGTACGGTTTATTTGCTTGGTACTTGAGGTCAACTGCTTTTTCTTCTTTTTTCACTGTTTGTTCCTTCACGACAAGCATGGGAAACAAAGAGCCAAGGATCCAGACCCCGAGGACGACCCAGAGTCCGCTGGGAGGACAACATTAGACAATCTTTGAAGGACCGAGGACTAGAATGGAACCAGGCCAGGAGGAAGACAGCCGATAGGATAGTCTTCCAAACCTCTACACCTCACGGTAGAAGGGGAACGACTAAGTAAGTAAGTAAGTTCCTTCCAGCATTCGTAATATTATGCTCATGCATTAATGATACATACATTGAAAAATAAGATGATCGTTGTAATTATTTATGATACATACATTGAAAAGTAATATAATCATTTAAAATACAAGCAGTGAAAATAAGTGAACCTTTGCATTATCATTTATGACACGTACAATAAAAAGCACACTGATTAATATACTACACTTAGATGCATCATATTAGTACATTTTTTGTCACTTTATATTCGCCTGACTCAGTTCACTTAAAAAAAAAAAAGTTTCTTTGCTAAAAAACTTTTTCTTTCTCCTCCCCCCTCTCTCTCTCTCTCTCTCTCTCTCTCTCTCTCTCTCTCTCTCTCTCTCTCTCTCTCTCTCTCTCTATTCCTTCAGTGGATAAGGCAAAATCACCACTGTAAAGGTGTTTTTTAGGGGCTCCTGATTTCGCAAGGAAGTATGAGGAATGAACAATGAATTTATAGTTGTGTCTGACGCAGTGCCTTTTAAGTTTAGAATTGTTGACATCAATGGATTTGCGATAATGGGCTCTGACTGGAGGAATAATGGAAAAAAAGGAGATTTTCGCATTAGGGAATAACGAATGGAATGTTGACGTGATCTGGTTTAGGTCTGCGTGGGATATTTCAATATCTTTGAGCGAGTCGGATACACCTATGTGAGTAGTTACTCTGGTGACAGTGGGCTCAGAAGGAAAACGTTTAAGGAGTGACAGTAAGTCCTGAGTGGGATGCCCAGTTCTTGAAGCGAACAGTAACCGAGTCCATATCGTTTGTTAATAATCTCGATTTTTGTAGTGCCTTGACATTCTGGTCCCCGAAAATAAGGTGCTTCCTTTTATTCTGAAGCCTTGTGTTGATGCATGTGATAGGACGTGCCAGGTCTTGTGTTGCCTGTGTGCTCTGATTATTGGACTTCTGATAATAATGCATGCTGTGAGTTACTCGTCTTGGGGTAGTGTGCCGATTCGAAATTTTTACCGGGATTCTGCATACATTGTCTGCATTGTCTGTAGTGAATTTCGGAGAATCCAGGACACTGTCTTGGCTGTGATGGAGTTTTAGTTGCGTAATGTTTTGCTTGGATTGGTTGTTAGTGTTTTTCAGTTTTTGACACAGTTTATCCGTTTCCTCTCGTTGTGTACAAAGCTCCACCGTATACTGCTGGCTTTTTTTCATTGCTACTTTTTAGTGCCGTGTGAACAATTATGCCAAGTTTCAGAGCTATTGCTCAACTGGAATTGATTGAAAAATCGATTGCAAGATTAGAAGGTAACAAGAGAGTGACAAGAGAGTGCAAGTTAAAGAAAAGCTTGTGAAAAAGCACTTGATATGATTGATCACGCTATTTTAATTAGAAATTTTAATTAACTAAAAACATCAAAATTAAACTTTCAACTAGTGACAATAATTAAATCATTCCTGTCAGACAGAAAACATGTAGTTTCTTACAATAACTCCTATTCAAACCCAGCCGTAATAAATACTGGCGTTCCTAAGGGTTTGTGACGTGTACTGGAATAGAGCCTACAGTAATCTGACAGCTTATTGTAACCTTATAGCTGCTCTCTAGTTTGCTAGCTAAACATGCATTTTACCAACTGTCTATTTCTGCAACGAACCATTTTGTCCCTGCCTTCTTTTCTTTAAACACGGGCTAACACAGTGTTTACAATTATAGCTCTTGCTTCTGAATCTTCGTCACACACACAGGAGCGCAAAATTAACACCATTAGAGATCAGAGAAATCTAATGATATATATACCGCTGTTTTCTTAACCCCGCCATCAGAAGTCAGTCAGAATTTGAATAGTCTAGCGCACAGTCCGAGAACCATTTTTCTTGTTGGAAGTGTTTATAAGTGATTCATGGAGATTTTCGTTCTGAATTTTCTGGTAAGAGGAAAATAGTGCTAAGGGTTTAAAAGTGGTGATATCATTTAAACACATACACTTCTCTTAGATTTTTTTTCGCTAGTAAGACCTATTAAATAAAATAACGCGTAGCGATTTTCATACCAGATATTTAATTAAAATGTTAGTCCACCACCCGACCGCTAACTCACTGAGACGAGACGGTAATTATGTTTACAGTGTAGACGGACGCGACACTTAAACTCCCCCAGGAGAGAGAGAGAGAGATAAACTCGACTGTTAAGCAGACCGGACCTTATAGGCGTTAGGCGACTGATAGAGGGAGTATAGAATACATGTTTATATTTCATTTGTAATTTGTAATTATAGCGTCTATTATTTTTAAATGCCATACGACATACGAACAGACACCGACAATTTAATAGCTATTTAATGACAGGCGATTATTGTTGTAGGTGGTGCGTACGAGAGATTAAATAATAATTAACACCGTACTCTGACCGCCAGCCGCGAGAAGGGGGTGGGTGAGTTATCATAAACTCGGTCCGACATAAAGTAGAGGCCAGCGGCGTCTGCGAGCGTGTAGGCGTAGGGAAACACCGTGTGTTTTTTTAACTTAGTCAGGACTGACAGAGAGGATGAGAGATCGTCTTGTCCCCGTCGGTATATATAGGGATATCTACATACAATGGCAGCATTTTTTCCTACAAATGTTCTCTTATATTTTTCGGAGACCTAATCTCAAGGGCGACCAGTGGTCTTTTACTTTTCTGGTTCGTTATCTATTTCATTTATAAGCGTGTACTCGCCGGTGATATTGGATGACAATAAATATAAATACTGGACTTACAAAATCCAGATTACCATTTTTACCAGCCCACAGTGGTGTGTAAATGTAACATTATTATTGTTCCCCGACTCCTGACAGTCGTATTAAAGTGAATTATATATACATATCTTTATACACTGTGCAGAATCGGCGCTCTGACATAGAGTTGGCCGATAGAAGAACCATCATCATAATTTTTAAACATTTTTTAGCAACCAGATGTATCCCAATACTGGAAATATTCCCCTCTCTAAAGGGTAAACCTCAAGGATTCTCACATTTCTAACTATTGGTAGGAACACCTATATCCAGATAGAAGCACCATATTCGGCGTTCACCTCACTAGTTTTTTTTTTGGGGATGAACTGGGGCCAATTTGGATTGTCGACAGCTGTGAGTGACAGTGTAATTATAGTGAAATGGGAATTATGTTCATGGAATAATTCTGTTACCAAGGGATACCACAGACCTACTATAGAAGCCAATTAGGTAAGGGTGTGAGAAGTGGCCACTGTGCGAGAGAGTGTGTAATGATTTTCTTGTTTTGCTGCGAATTATCCATAAATCTGATTGTCTAAATTTTGTTTTCTTTGCTTGGTCTTATAGTGTGCCAATATTGTTTTATTCTGTAACCTAGTGATAACCTTCACCCTTTGGGTTAATAATTTTGGGTTTTTCTCTCCAGACGGGGAAGGCGCACTTCTCTTCTTTATTTTCTATGTACGAGTATGTAAATGATTTCTTGATATCTTTTAGATAATTGGTGTTGTCAAGTTTAGTGATAAGAAACTACAAAGAAACTTAACTTTGTGTGTTGGTCAGATCCATACCCATTTATCCTTAGTTTTTCATGTATGTGTGTCACTGTTGTCACATATTGTTGTATGTGTGTAGAGTAACCAGTTCTTTCATTACACAGGGAGGCAAAGACTGTTCTATAATTAAGCATAGTTGTACGGCTAGGCTGGATGAGAGAAACCGTCTCATTCCAGAGACATATCTTTCCCTCAACCTACCACCTGTGAAATCTATTTTCTATACATTCTCGTGTATCAGTCAACCGTTACTCTTTACTTAGACTGGGCCCAATAAACCAATTAACCAACCGTACGACAGAATGAATGATGGCTCGTCGGGATGTATCTTAGTCTAAGACAAGAATGAGTCTGGTAGCTGTGTGTACTGTCTGGTAGAGTGTGTTGTGCGTGCTGTTTGGTGTAATAGGAAATAAATTAATAATAATAAGTTATCCCCTAGGCAACGATTCTTTGTTTCTTGGGTTCTGACCACACAAAAGAGGAATAAATTATTTTCTTTCCACATCATAATAGTAGTTTACTTACAGTTTGATCGATGGTGATTTTTGTTGGTGGTAATGATATATAATAATTTTGTGTACAAAAGACCGCAGGTACGTGTGATTGTTTAACAATCAGCTTTTTGTGGAGCAGTTGAGCGTGAGCCCCGCGAAGAAAGTGCATTGGGCAGTTGCCTTCCCATAGCTTGATACTGACTATAGGTGTGGGTGAGAGTGGTGAAAAAGGGGAAAAAGAAATATAAGGAAAAAACTTTTTTTTTCTTCTTAATTTAAAAAAAATAAATTTTTTTTTTACATTTAGTAATAGTAGATTTAAAGTTTTTTGCCTAATCTATCATCCCTATGGATTAAGTCGACTGCGTTAGTAGCCTTTTTGCCAGTTAACAGCAGCGATAGATTAGACAACTGAGAAGCAGGGAGAAGGAAACAGCATATTTTTTTTGCATTCTCTTAATTGGTTAGGGACCAGTGTATCCTTTTCTTCTTTCTTTCTCGGGTACTTCGCAGTCAGGTATATTTGCCATGGCGTAGCGAGCAAAGCTTTGAGCAATGCTCTAAGAGAGGAAGCAAAAGAAATAGGATTACAAGGAGACGAGATGCTAGTTTTTGTGAACGACGAACTTGCCAAATATGAGACAAAGAAGAAGGAAGCAGAGGTTAGGGAGAAAGAAAAAGAACAATGGGACAAAGGAAGAGAAGAACGACAATTAGAACAGAAAAAAATTGAGGCGGAAATGGAAACTCGCACGGAGAATGAACGTAAGAAAGAGAGACAACACGAGGAGAGAGAGAACGACAAACGACGTCACCATGAATTAGCTCTTAAGACTTTAGAGGTCGAAAGTCATGGTGCAGCGTCTAGCTCCAGCAATGGAGAGTCTTCCTCACCTCAATAACCCTCAGCTGACAACTGCATTAGCCAGTCTTCCCAATTAGCTGCTATGTCCTTTGCCCTAGAACCCTTCCCAAGCCCCAACGAAAAGATTGATAGCTACCTAGAAAAATTTGAGAGAATGGCAACATTGTACGGTTTGGATAGTTTGAGATGGTGTCTGAAGCTACCCCATGCTCTAAAAGGCGCTGCGTATGATGTGTACGTAAAACTGGGAAGCAGCAATCAAGACAACTACGACATGCTTAAGAAAGTTTTACTTGAACGCTTTGAGATGAACGCTTGGAAGTTTATACAACTTTTCCGAAACAGCAGAAAGGAGGGAGCCGAGAAGTACGATCAGTTCTCTTCTCGTCTAAAGGGATATTTCACAAAGTGTTTAGAGCTTTCAGAACTCCCTTGCACATTTGAAGGTTTAGAAGAACTTATTCTAACCTAACAAATCAAAAGCACTTTGTCAATTGAAACCCGTAGATTCCTTGCGGAACAGGGAGCTGTGAAACTTGAAGATATTTTGAGTAAATCAGAGCGATATGCAGAAGCACTTGCCGAGCTACTGGTCTCTAAACGCAAACCTACAGATATGTCTTTCTCGGAACAATAATCTAGAGCATTCTCCCCAGTCATTTTCTAACCATAAGCTTAGAGAAACTGTTTCCGAAAACCCTCCCCAAAATAGATCGAAATCTATAAAAACAAATATCCCACCGATACCCGTGATGACCCGAAGCGATCCGCATGGCAAGGACAGAAGGGATATGACAAAGTGAAAACCCATGCACAAGGTAAATCTGATCGGGATAAGCAAACCAACCCGAAGCGGGTTGCATGTTTGCAAACAGCCTCAAAGCAAAATAGCAAGGTCAGGGATTCTTAACCTGAGGTTGAGAGGCCTTCTACGCGAGGTATTGTTACGTTGAATGGAACTTCCACGGAGTGTTTATTTGATAGCGGATTAAGCTTCTACAGTATAGTCGCGAGGCATTTAGTTAAACCAGGTCAAGACACGGAAGAAACCGCCGACATATGTGGAGTTTTTAAAGGAGATGCGCCCATTACACTCCCTGTCGCGCTTGTGGAGATAAACTCGGATTACGCCCGTGGTGTTATTAAGGCGGCAATAATGGAGAATCCTATCTACAACGTCATACTTGGCTGTAGATACGTGTTTTTAGGGAGACCGAAAGAGCCGATTGTGGCAGCAGTAACCACAAGAGGGCAAACCCAAAAGGAACGGAAGCCAGCACCTAACATGTTACATAAGGAATTGAAGGATGCGCAACAAAAGGACCCTACCTTGGAGCCATGCTTTAAAAATTGCCCATGGCCAAGGACCCAGACACAACAGAGATATATTTTCTAAGGAAGAACTGTTGTATCGAAGAACGGGCGACCCCGAACAGGGACATAACCAGCTCCTAGTACCGACGCAGTACCGAGAACAAATCTTAGAAATGGAGCACTCTCTTCTCTTTAGCGGACACACGGGACAAAACGCCACACTACAGAGAATATCAACCCACTATTGGTGGCCAGGAATGAACACTAATATCATCAGATACGTTAAATCCTGCGCCACGTGGCAACGTAAGGCACCCAAGCATTGGACACCCCCCAGTCCCATTGGGAGAAATGCCGATAGTGGGAACTCCCTTTGAATGGGTAGCAGTCGACATTATAGGACCCACTGAGAGGACGAAACGAAGGAACAAGTTTATCTTGAACGTATTTGACACTTGCACCATATGGGCCGAAGCTATACCGCTAACATGCACGGACTCCAAGCATGTCGCAGAAGCCTTAGTGCAGATTTTTACACGGCTGGGATTTCCTCAACAAGTTTTGACGGATAATGGATCCCAGTTCCGTAGCCTGTTAATGGAAGAGATCTTCAAGATCTTGAGAGCCCAGCACATCCACACCAGCTCCTACCATCCGGCCGGAAATGGGCTCGTGGAACGCTTCAACGGGAGCCTCACAATGATGTTACGTAAGCTGGGACAGGAAAAGCCAGAAGATTGGGACATTTTCATCCCTGCAGCCTTGTTCGCATACAGGGAAGTCCCGCAGGCCTCTACAGGGCTACCGCCAGCCAATCTTTTATTCGGCTGACCTATTAAGGGCCCACTGGAAGCCTTACGACGGTCACTGACAGACCAGAAGGCCGACGAGACAGTTGTCTCAGCCTCGAAGTATGTATCTGAGTTAAAGGAACGGCTACAACTAGGATGGAACCTAGCGACAACCAACCTTAAGCGCGCACACTTAAAGCACGCTAAAAGATACAACAAAGCAGCTAAGGAGAGAGAACTGCAGCCAGGAGAGAAAGTTTTGTTGTTACTCCCTACCGGAAACAACAAACTGCGTATCGGATGGCAAGGGCCGTTTACCGTCCTTAAAAATATCTCTAGAACCAACTACAAGATCTCTATAAAAGGTAAGGAAAAAGTCTACCACGTAAATCTGTTAAAGAAATACTTGGAAAGACAGTTTTATGGCCTTCCCCCGAACATCTCTTGGTAGTTGCTATAGCAACCGAGGATGAAGGAGATGAAGTTGTATGGAATATCCACTGCAACAAACGGAGTCATACGTTAAATTCGGCGACACCATCTCGGAAGCACAACAAACAGAGACGAAGGCGCTATTGAAACAGTATTCAGCAGTCTTAACGGACATACCTGGTCTTACATATCTCGTAGAATTCGATATGAAGCCGACAAATGAGACGTCAGTAAGAACCAAAGTTTATCCGATCCCGTATGCGAAAGCAGGCACATTACGTGGAGAAATAGACAAACTACTACGAGCTGGGATTATTATCGAGTCCACATCTCCTTATAGCTCAAGCGTCCAACTGTTACAGAAACCGAATAAGGAAGTTCGGCTGTGTATTGACTACCGACTACTCAATACAGTAACAGAGTTTCAACCTGAGCCACTCCCAAGCGCCGCAGAACTGTTTACTAAGCTAAGCAAGGCAAACATTTTATCCAAGATTGACCCGAGTAAAGGTTATTACCAAATACCTGTCAAGGAGGAAATTAAACCTCTGTTAGCCTTTAGCACCAACGAAGGACATTATACTTTTAATGTTATGCCTTTCGGATTAAATAACGCACCAGGAGTCTTCACCAGAATGATGAGAAAGCTTTTGGAACCTTTGCAAAGTCCAAACATTCACAATTTCATGGACGATATACTTATTGCACTGAATAACTACGAAGAACATATTGCTACGGTCGCTATACTTCTCAGGAGGCTACAGGAAACCGGTTTGACCGCCCGCCCTAGCAAATGTTTAATCGGGTTTGAAAAGCTTGACTTCCTAAGTCATACCATTTCTCAAGGCTATATGTGGCCAGTAGAGAAAAACATCGAGAAAATACGAGCCGCAACAACGCCCAAAAACTAAGAAGGATACTCAATCTTTTCTCTCACTCTGCGCATAGTAGAGGAAGTTCATTAAAAACTTCAACGGTCTTACCGCACCACTGACCGACCTCACGCGAAAAGTGAAACCTGATAAGGTGGTCTGGACTGCAGAGTTCGAAAACGCGTACGTCACTCTGAAGGAACCGCTGACCCAATATCCCATTATAAGGTTACCCGACCTTAAGAAACCTTTCGTCTTACGAGTTGATGCTAGTGGTAACGGAATAGGATCAACATTGCTACAGGCAGACGACAAACACACTAACCTGTTGTTTACAGTCGATTATGGCAGCAGGAAACTGAGCGCAGCAGAGAAGAATTATTCAACAGTTGAAAGAGAATGTCTGGCACTTGTGAACGGAATCAAGAGACACCATGAATACTTATATGGAGTTCCATTCACAGTACAAAGTGACCATGCTTTATTGGCGTTCTTAGGAGCCAATAAGGAATTTAACGCAAGAATTATGCGTTGGGCGATCCTCTTAAGGGTTTACTTGTTCAAAGTACAATACATACAGGGAAGAGAAAATGTAGTCGCAGATTTTATGAGTCGACATTGGACTAATGAAAAAATGAATGCGAGTGAAGGTAACCATAACTCTATAGCTACGGATGACAGTAGTTCTGTTTCCATTATTGAGATATGAATGGGTTTCACATCTTCAAGCCCGGACGTACATTGACGTGTACTGGAATAGAGCCTACAGTAATCTGACAGCTTATTGTAACCTTATAGCTGCTCTCTGATTTGCTGGCTAAACACGCATTTTACCAACTGTCTATTTCTGCAACGTACCATTTTGTCCCCACCTTCTTTTCTTTAAACACGGGCTAACACAGTGTTTACAATTTTAGTGACCTGTCTATCATAACAGGAAGCAAATCAGGCTTTGTTCACTTCGTTCTACTCACGCGAGCTCATCTGTCAATCTTAATACCTGACAGACAGACAGCATGTGAGATAGCGACGGCACATACGATTTGTAGTTTTACTCAGGAAAAGTCTAGAACTCCCCTGTGCTTTTTTGATCTCGAGACGCGGGCATTCTGAAGAGAAACCCGCTAGCAGAACTAAAGTCTTTGATGTCTGTCAACAACTTCAGACGAGAGACTCTGGTAGTCTGAATTGTAAGCCTTTCATCTTGAGCTCTAGCTTCTGAATCTTCGTCACACACACAGGAGCGCGAAATTAACACCATTAGAGATCAGATAAATCTAATAATATATATATACTGCTGTTTTCTTAACCCCGCCATCAGAAGTCAGTCAGAATTTGAATAGTCTAGCGCGCAGTCCGAGAACCATTTTTCTTGTTGGAAGTGCTTATAAGTGATTCATGGAGATTTTCGTTCTGAATTTTCTGGTAAGAGGAAAATAGTGCTAAGGATTTAAAAGTGGTAATATCATTTAAACACTTACACTTCTCTTAGATTTTTTCTCGCTAGTAAGACCTATTAAATAAAATAACGCGTAGCGATTTTCATACCAGATATTTAATTAAAATGTTAGTCCACCACCCGACCGCTAACTCACGGTAATTATGTTTACAGTGTAGACGGACGCGACACTTAAACTCCCCCAGGAGAGAGAGAGAGAGATAAACTCGACTGTTAAGCAGACCGGACCTTATATGCGTTAGGCGACTGATAGCTGGAGTATAGAATACATGTTTATATTTCATTTGTAATTATAGCGTCTATTATTTTTAAATGCCATACGACATACGAACAGACACCGACAATTTAATAGCTATTTAATGACAGGCGATTATTGTTGAAGGTGGTTGTTGCTGTCATTTTCGACGGAGTCATCTGTCAAGTTATTTGCCTATGTTTTATCATAAGTATAATTGTGTCTTTACCTGCGATGTCAGGTTGATTAGGGGTTGTCTTCCCTTGTTTATTCATTCATTGTGTTTTGACCTTTAGGGTCAAAAGGTTGACAGTTCGGGCGTAGGCCTATGGGAAGGGTTTTTTAAGCGAGAGAGTTATACTTCCGGCAAGCCGGGAAGGTCCTGTTTTTCTGAAGGGACCAAGAGTCCATTGTTTTTCGGGGAGAATCTTCGAAGTAACTGCTATGGCAGTTTTCCCCAGTGAATCTCTGTGCGTCGGGATGACGACAGGATTCCTTGTTATGTTCTGAGGATTCATTTTCCAGGTAATACCGACCTTTATGCATTATTACGCTTTTCGGTGGCAGAACATGTAAAAGGATTACTTAGTGTGAACTGCAGCTCACCGATCCTATATATTACAGAACTTATATATTTGTGCTCGAGGTAGCCATCCAAGACTGTTAGTCTTTATATTGTCCAGAAATCCAGTGACGAAGATATATTGTGGGAACCGCAGATTGGCGGGATTTATGTCTACAATAAGCATTACTGCAGGGTTGATGATAACCTATTTAACAGAAGTACACAGCCGACGTCAGAACGAGGCCTGTGCTTTCGGCTATTATACTACAGCCTGATAATGTGCAATTGGCGGGGAATGCCAAGTTGCACCTATGTGTCAAAGTGACTAAGGCATCTGACGCGTTTAGTCAGAGATGCCAAGGGCGACGCTACGAACTGTCATTATTGAAGAACTTTGCTATTGACCATGCACGTCTATTCCGATGTTTACCTTTTTGAATGCCAAATGTATACCTATCGATTTCCGGTCAGCATGACCTTGTTACACTGACTGTTCCTGTTGATACTATGTGTGTTCTCGTCAATAAATGTTTTGAAACATGCCTGCAGTGTCCAAGCATCCTTGATTACTGCATGTGAGAGTATGGGTTGCAGGGTCTACATCTATACGAGCCTAAACACATTCGCGCCTTCATTCGCACCCACACTCAATTCATCATACGCTCGCACTACACATCTAACAACATGTATACTGTCTTGGGCCAGTGATCACCTCAACAAGAAAGAAAAGACAGTTACATTTCTGGTGGACCAGTTACGTGGGCTCTTATGATACATTTCTTGTCGCCAATGTGGCCTAGAAACTTACATTTCTGATGGACCAGATCTGTGGGTTTAAAAAGAACAGAGCGAGCATTTGACATTATTGTTGACATTAATGGATCCAGAAATTTACATTCCTGGTTGGCTGTTACATGTATGATGTCTCCAGTTTTGTCCAGAAATTTACAAGAAGGACAAGTACACATTACACTTCTGATCTGTGGGTCTAAGCTACACACGGGACAGCCGTAACACACAGCGCTAATTCTACACTTGCAAGTTTTGGCTACAACAGGACAGAAATAGGTCATCAACGGTTGACCCAGATAAACAGTACGAGCATTTATATTATAATGCTACATAAACCACAACAAGACAAGTACTGAAGTTAACATCTAGGCATTTGCTACGTGGACCATAACTGCATAGAAGGCGGGTTCCTATTGTGAACAGTACTGCTGGTTGTTACACGTTTCAGTCAACAACAGACTTTTCTATGTCCGAGCATTCAAGCTACATTGTTCGAGGTCAAGTGTTTGTAAACAGTACGTGGAAATTGTAAACATTCAATGTGCAAGTCCTAATTCGAGAAGGTCATAGTAACTTTGGTTCGTGAATACCACTTTATGCTACAGTGGATTTGACGTTCAGTGCGCGTTTGACATTTCGTTTCTGTGTTCGCAAGGAGCAAGAAATTTATTTTAGTTTCAGCTGTGACTGAACTTGTTCTGCAACACATTGAAATTGATTGCTATATGTTTATGTTACTTCTACTGTTTTTGTGTATTTTTCTGCGGGTTTTTCGGTTGGTGGGTCTTACAGTAAATATGCCACTTAATCGAGGCTTACTGTAAGCGTTCTGTAGGTGCAAATTTTCTTAATTTGGAAATTTGCTAGTGACAATTGGTCGCTATTGATGTTAGCTGTGATGTAACTGTACTTAACGTTGTTTTTGTAATATTTTGTCTGTTTTTCAGTTTTGATTTTCGATTTGTTTTGTTTGTATTCTGTAGGTCTCTCCTTTCTTTTGTGTATTTCTCTACACATTTTTGGTTAAAACAGTGTTGCCATTTGTATTGTTTTGTATCTTTGTCTTTGTTTTTTTTGTTTGTACTACATTACTGTCATGCACAGTCTACATACATATACTTGGTCATGTATTGTTATTATTGATAAGGTAGACTCTTCATATAGAGTTTGTTAATAAAATATTATTATATAAGATATTTATACAAGTTCTTTGATAAAAGACTTGTTATCTACAAAGATTGAGACAAGGTGAAATACATATTCAAGTTCTTTATAAAAAAGACTTGTGCCCATAGTGAGTGGGATATAAGGGATTTTTTTTTCCACAGGTACTCAAGTGATTTTTTGGTTACATTATAAACAAGAGGACCATACAAAGTCTTTGTCTAAGACTAAGAGAGTGAAATAAAGTGAAGTGAGTATACAAGTCTAGCATTTCAGACTTGTCTCCCATTAAAGTGGGATAATTTAATATATTTACTTCTACAAGTTACTGATCTCAGTAGACAAGATGTCTACATTAGAGTACTTTATTACACAAGGGAGAGCCCTAGATAAGACTGGTCAACAGTTAGAACAATGGGCTGTTGCTCAGTATGACAAAGCATTAGCTGCTGAAGAGAGAAGAGCTGCTGCAGAAGAAAAAAAAGCTCTGGCTGAAGAGAAAAGATTAGAAAGAGAAGCAGCTGCTGAACAAAAAAGACTAGACAGAGAAGCTGATGTTGCTGCTGAACAAAAGAAATTGCAGATGCAGGTGGAGGAAAGGAGATTTGAAGCTGAACAAAAGAGATTAGACAAGGAAGCTGAACAAAAGAGATTAGACAAAGAAGCTGCTGCAGAGGAGAGGAAAGCTCAAGCTGCTGCAGAGGAGAGGAAAGCTCAAGCTGAGGCTGAAATTAGAAAAATGGAACATGAGGAAAGAAAACAGAAGATGGAACTTGATGAAAAACTCGCAACTTTGGAGTTAGAGAAATTGAAATTGGCGAGTACGGGTGCTCAGCAAACAACTTCGAGTACGACAAAGGAGTTTGTTAGTAGGATTAAATTACCTCATTTCAATCCTTTAAAGGATGACGTAGCAGATTATCTAGATAGATTCCAATTTTTGTGCGATACGCATAACATAAAAAAGGAAAAATATGTTGAACAACTGATGCCATTTTTTACAGGTGACACAGTGACTACTCTTATGACAATAGACGAACATGAGAGGACTAATTATGATGTTGTCAGGGCAGCATTGCTAAAAAAATACCAACTAAAACAAGAAGACTATCGTCTTCGTTTTAGGACAATGTTGCCAGAAAATGGAGTAGATTTCTCTGATTTTGTTACAAAGATACGTCGTACATTTACACGATGGGATGAGTTGTCTCAGATTGAGAAAACATATGAAGGTCTAATGGACTTATTATTGCGAGATAAGGTTTTGTCATCTGTTAATGATTCTTTTCTTGCATTCCTTCATGAGCGTAAGCCTAAAAACTTAAAAGAAATGGAGGAATACTGTTGTCAGTATGCCACAGCACATCCCCATGCTACAGTTAGCAATTCTAAAGTGAAAGAAGGGTTGCCAGCTGCTTCGGCAACACCATATGGCCCTAATTTCAAAAAAAAATTTCAGGGTGCTCAACAAAATTGGAATAGGGGAAGTAATCAAAATTACACTCAGAAGCGGAGTAATCCAACACATGATGGTTCTTCGTCTATGCAGTGGAGACAAGATGGTAGTTCTCGTAATTTTAGTGGTAATAATTTGAGACACTTTCGCAAAGGCTATCCAAATAATAACTATTCAAATTTTCGAGGTAATCATTCTCGACGTCAAGATTATGACGATGGTGAATTTAGAAACCGGGATTCAAACCGGAATGATGATTACAATAGGCAATATGATAACAATTACAGGGGAAATGATAGTCGAAATAATTACAGGGGAAATGATAATCGAGGTAGACCTAGGTTTAACAAAAAAGACCTTACCAACAGGCAAACTCTGCACAACAAGAGTTTGATGGAGCCTGTAATACAGTAAATGATAGTGGTAACTCTAGGGCTATCACTGGTTGTGCTTTCGATTTTGGGAGAGCAACTGAATGCCCCCAATGCTTAACATTGTTTGACTCATCGACTGTATCTACGCTAAGTTGTGGTCACCCTCTTCCTGCTCTACCTGCTACAGTTGCGCATGATGGGAGAGGATCTCTCATCTTACATAAAGGTCTAATAAATGATAGGCTAGTCTCAGTACTTTTCGATTCGGGATGTACTACCGTCGGGGTTAAGGAGTCTCTGATAGATCCTTGCTGTGCCACTGGAAAAACAATCAAATGTGTTACATTTGGTGGTACTATGGAAAGCTATCCTACTGCTATTATTAGGATTGACACTCCTTTCTTCACAGGAGATGTCCATGCATGTCTTCTTCCTAATCCTATTGCGGATCTTATAATCGGTCGTATTCATGGGGTTAAGGAATGCACCCCGCAACAAATTTCTAGTTGGGAAGAAAAAAACATTCAAACGGTCAATGCAGTGGTGACAAGAGCTCAAGCTCTTAATCCCCCAACTTCATCTGATAATAGTAATGAAGTTGATAGCCAAGACGAGCACTTGGTGATTTCCCATGACTCGTTTGTTAAACGTCAAGAAGAGGATCCTTCTTTGAAGAAATACTTCCTTCTTGCAAAGAAAGGGGATCCCAATCAAAATACGAATCACAAATCGTATATCACTATGAAGAATGGTATATTGGTACGAATGGTACAACACTCGGACAAGTCTATGCACTCGCAAATTCTTGTGCCTAAGTGTATGAGAGCCTTAATTCTTCGGCATGCACACGATTCTCAGTGTGCTGGACACATGGGTTTTTCCAGAACTAAAACTAGAGTCCTTGCGTCATTCTTTTGGCCATTCGTGAATAAAGACATCCGAATTTATTGCCGATCTTGCAAAATTTGTCAAGAGGTCAAGTCTAGGGGTCCGAGACATGCTGCTCCTATTCAGGCTGCAGATATTCCGATTCGGCCGTTTCAGAAAATGGCTATAGACATCATTGGTCCGTTCAAAATTAAGTCAGCCAGAGGACACCAATTTATCCTCACTTGCGTGGACATGTGCACGCGTTGGCCAGAGGCTATTCCTCTGAAGAGCATATCAACTGTCGATATCGCTGATGCTCTTTGGCTCGTATTTTCTCGTCTGGGATTCCCCGGAGAAATACTGTCGGATCACGGCACTCAGTTAATTTCGGACGTTATGTCTCAGGTAATGGCTACGCTAGACATTAAAAGGTCTCTCAGTAGTATTTATCATCCAATGTCCAATGGATTGGTAGAACGTCTTAACAGGACACTAAAGAACTTACTTGGCAAGATAACGGAGGATCATCCTGAAGATTGGGACAGGGTTTTACCTGCAGTCCTCTTTGCCTATAGAGAGGTTCCCAACGAGCATACAGGGTTTTCTCCTTTCGAACTTGTCTTTGGCGCGCAACCGCGCGGGCCAATGTCCTTGTTACACGATTTGATAACTTCCGATAATATTGACGATGATACACAATCGTCATATGAATATGTTATAGCTCTTAGAGAAAAGATTATCGAATCGTGCAGGTTAGCAACTTCATCTTCCGAATTTGCGAAAGAAAAAGCTAGGCGATTTGCTAATAAGAAAAGACGCCTACGTCAACTTTGTCCTGGAGACAAAGCATATGTCTTACTGCCCTCAAGAGAGAATAGACTTCTCATTTCTTGGAAGGGTCCATACACTATAGTCTCGAAAATTTCTGATGTCGACTATATTGTCGATGTGGATGGAAGGCATAAAACCTTCCATATAAATATGCTAACAGAGTTTATTGAACGTCCAGACTATTTACAGCCTATTTTCCAGGCGACGGACGACTCTCCAGTCCAACATGGTCACATCTCATCCCTGTCCGTTATACAGGATGAGGAAACTATTTTTTCTGACGTGAACTTACCTCTTCCTGCGATTCCACTTACTTCAACGGAATCGTGGAGAGACGTTACAGTCTCTTCCAACTTGTCTTTTGAGGAACA
Organism: Oreohelix idahoensis; assembly: GCA_024509875.1. NCBI lineage: Eukaryota > Metazoa > Mollusca > Gastropoda > Stylommatophora > Oreohelicidae > Oreohelix > Oreohelix idahoensis. The sequence continues at coordinate 43,012 of JAMPIV010018318.1, forward strand.
GCGTCAAGTATCCTCTACGTTACAATCATATCAGGATGTCCTTACCGACATTCCTGGACACACAGATGTCATAGAACATGACATCATACTTACTGATCGTAATCCGATCAGAGTAAGACCATACCCAATACCTATTCATTTTCAAGCACAAGTCGAGAAAGAATTGGATGAAATGATTCAACTACAAATAATTGAACCATCCACTTCAGCTTATTCTTCGTCGATAGTTATTGTTCGAAAGAAAGACAATAACATACGTCTTTGCGTTGATTATCGCAAATTAAATCAAGTTACGAAGTTCGATGCTGAACCTATGCCGTTATTAGATGATCTACTTATTAGACTTTCTAAAGCTAAATTCTTTACTAAACTAGACTTGTCGAAAGGTTATTGGCAAGTCCCACTGACGGAACACGCCAAACCTCTCACTGCTTTTTCGACACCTAGGGGTCTGTTTCAATGGAATTTTATGCCTTTCGGGCTTATGAACGCCCCAGCGACTTTCGTGCGCATGATGCGACGAATTCTATCAGATCGTGCAGATGTCATTGCATATTTAGACGACATCTGTCTTTTCAGCGATACTTGGGAAGAACACTATGTGGGTCTAAAGGAATTGCTATCTACTCTACGTGAGCATAGTTTGACTGCTAAACCCTCTAAAGCTTTTGTTGGGTTTAGTGAAATTTCCTTCCTAGGTCATCGAGTTGGTCATGGTCTGTTGAAGACAGAGGACCAAAACATTTCAAAGATATTAAATATCTCGGTTCCGAAGACAAAAAAGCAAGTGCGTAGTCTCTTGGGATTGATACAATTCTATGGAAGATTCATTGAGAATCTGTCCTCCATTATGGCACCACTTTCAACGTTATTGAAAAAAGGTTCTCCTAATATGGTGCGTTGGTCCCAAGAATGCCAATCTTCATTGGATCAGGTTAAGAATTTGTTCTCATCTCATCCTATCTTAAGACTACCGACGATTGATAAGACTTTTGTCCTTCGTAGTGATGCCTCTTCCACTGGGATTGGAGCGGCACTAATGCAGGAATATTCAGGAACTCTGCATCCTGTAATGTATATTTCTAGGAAGCTGAATGCGGCAGAAAGGAATTACTCGGTTTTGGACCGTGAATTGTTGGCTATGGTTTGGTCCATTCTTAAGCTACAAAGGTTCCTTCTGGGCGCGCATTTCTTTATGGAAACCGACCAAAAAGCTCTTACGGCTATGCAAAGTAAGGATTTGAAGAGCTCGAGATCTACTCGTTATGCTATTGCTCTTCAGCCTTTCCATTTCACGGTGCGAGCTATCCGTGGTTCGGATAATGTGATGGCGGACATATTGTCTAGATGCCCACATGATTCCAGTTAAATCTTGTGTCCTAGTTTTTCCTGATATATTTTCAGACTTAGGTCTGTCCTTAATATCATAATATGTTGTAATACAAATGTATTTGGATGATGTTTAGATAATTTAACAAATTTCATTTTGTCCATCCATCAGTGATATGTTGCTAAAATAGCATTGACATTTGTATATTGCTATGATTATATTATTTAGTAATGTTTGATATATGATTGGTATTGCCAGCAACTTAGGTTTCTTGAATGGTATCCCTTAGTTTGTTTGGCTTAAAGGAAATATTTTCTCCTATATTGAGAGATGATCTGTATTCTCTTCAGACGCTTTATCTATGCGTCTATTGTACCTGATATTAGGTTCATTGTTTGCATGAGCACAGAAGTGATACTGGTGCTATCTTGCTCATGAACATATTAAAAAAAAAAAATTGCATTTTTTTTTTACAGGGGGGTGGTAGTAATGTTGCTGTCATTTTCGACGGAGTCATCTGTCAAGTTATTTGCTTATGTTTGTATCATAAGTATAATTGTGTCTTTACCTGCGATGTCAGGTTGATTAGGGGTTGTCTTCCCTTGTTTATTCATTCATTGTGTTTGACCTTTAGGGTCAGAGGTTGACAGTTCGGCGTAGGCCTATGGGAAGGTTTTTTAAGCGGGAGAGATATACTTCCGGCAAGCCGGGAAGGTCCTGTTTTTCTGAAGGGACCAAGAGTCCATTGTTTTTCGGGGAGAATCTTCGAAGTAACTGCTATGGCAGTTTTCCCCAGTGAATCTCTGTGCGTCGGGATGACGACAGAATTCCTTGTGATGTTCTGAGGATTCATTTTCCAGGTAATACCGACCTTTATGCATTATTACGCTTTTCGGTGGCAGAACATGTAAAGGATTACCTAGGGTGAACAGCAGCTCACGGATCCGCCATTTCAGAACTTATATATTTGTGCTCGAGGTAGCCATCCAAGACTGTTAGTCTTATATTGTCCAGAAATCCAGTGACGAAGATATATTGTGGGAGCCGCAGATTGGCGGAATTTCTATCTACAATAAGTATTACTGCAGGGTTGATGATAACCTATTTAACAGAAGTACACAGCCGACGTCAGAACGAGGCCTGTGCTTTCGGCTATTATACTACAGCCTGATAATGTGCAATTGGCGGGGAATGCCAAGTTGCACCTATGTGTCAAAGTGACTAAGGCATCTGACGCGTTTAGTCAGAGACGCCAAGGGCGACGCTACGAACTGTCATTATTGAAGAACTTTGCTATTGACCATGCACGTCTATTCTGATGTTTACCTTTTTGAATGCCAAATGTATACCTATCGATTTCCGGTCAGCATGACCTTGTTACACTGACTGTTCCTGTTGATACTATGTGTGTTCTCGTCATTAAATGTTTTGAAACATGCCTGCAGTGTCCAAGCATCCTTGATTACTGCATGTGAGAGTATGGGTTGCAGGGTCTACATCTATACGAGCCTAAACACATTCGCGCCTTCATTCGCACCCACACCCAGTTCATCATACGCTCGCACTACACACCTAACAACATGTATACTGTCTTGGGCCAGTGATCACCTCGACAAGAGAAACAGACAGTTACAGTGGTGCGTACGAGAAATTAAATAATAATTAACACCGTACGCTGACCGCCAGCCGCAAGCAGGGGGCGGGTGAGTTATCATAAACTCGGTCTGACCCAGATTAGCGGCCAGCGACGTCTGCGAGCATGTAAGCGTAAAGGAAACACCGTGTGTCTTTTGAACTTAGTCAGCACTGACAGAGAGGATAAGAGATCGTCTTGTCCCCGTCGGTATATATAGAGATATCTACATATAATGATAGCATTTTTTCCCACATATGTTCTCTTATATTTTTCGCAGACCTGATCTCAAGGGCGACCAGCGGTCTTTTACTTTTCTGGTTCGTTATCCATTTCATTTATAAGCGTGTACTCGCCGATGATATTGGATGACAATAAATATAAATACTGGACTTACAAAATCCAGATTACCATTTTTACCAGCCCACAGTGGCGTGTATATGTAACATTATTATTGTTCCCCGACTCCTGACAGTCGTATTCAAGTGGATTATATATACATATCTTTATACACTGTGCAGAATCGGCGCTCACAGAGTTGGCTGATAGAAGAACCATCATCATCATTTTTAACATTTTTTTTAGCAACCAGATGTATCCCAATGCTTGAAATATTCCCCTCTCTAACGGGTAAACCTCAAGGATTCTCACATTTCCAATTATTGGTAGGAACACCTATATCCAGATAGAAGCACCATATTCGGCGTTCACCTCACTAGTTTTTTTTTGGGATGAACTGGAGTCAATTTGGATTGTCGACAGCTAGGGGTGACAGCGTAATCATAGTCAAATAGGAATTACGTTCATGGAATAATTCTGTTACCAAGGGATACCACAGACCTACTATAGGAGCCAATTAGGTAAGGGTGTGAGAAGTGGTCACTGTGAGAGAGAGAGAGAGAGAGAGAGAGTGTGTGATAATTTTCTTCTTTTGCTGGGAATTATTCATAAATCTGATTGTCTAAATTTTGTTTTCTTTGCTTGGTCTTATAATGTGCCAATATTGTTTTATTCTGTAACCTATTGCTAACCTTCACCCTTTGGGTTAATAATTTTGGGTTTGTCTCTCTATACGGGGAAGGCGCACCTCTCTTCTGTATTTTCTTTGTAGTTCGGACATTAAACGAACAAGGGAAAGTGGCACAAGTAGCAGCAGAGATGAGGGAATATACAATCGAGGTTCTGGGACTGTGTGAAACAAAGTGGAAGGGGGTAGACAGGAAGAAACTCATCACAGGTGAATTGATGCTGTCCTCAGGACATGAAGACAAAAGTTCACACCACAGTGAAGGGGTAGCTCTTATGTTATCTAAAGAAGCACAGAAAGCACTCATTGAATGGGAAGCCGTTGGACCCAGAATAATAACAGCTTCTTTTAAAACAGCTAAAAAGAAAATAAATGTAAATGTCATCCAATGTTATGCACCAACTAATGACAAAGAAGAGTCTGTGAAAGAAGCATTTTATACTAGACTACAGGAAATTATGGAAAAAGTAAAAAGAAGAGACATCACAATTTTGATGGGTGACATGAATGCACCATAAATCGAGGATTCCTCAGCAAGAGAGAGGTTGGTAAGAAAACGAAGATGGCTGTATACCGCTCCACCTATGTCCCAGTCTTGACATATGGATGCGAGTCATGGGCAATGACTACAACCCATAAAAGCCAGATCCAAACCTCAGAAATGATTTATCTGAGGAAGGTGGTTGAAGTAACAAGAAGAGACATGGTTGTTACGGTAGATTAATTGGCATGGTCTGCTAGAGGTTAGCAGCATGCGATTTTAGGGGTTACAACGTGTAATGTAATGTAAAAGTATTATTAGTCTAGTGAACGCTGTGACGTTTCAGCGTTAGTAGTCACGCACAGTGACCAAGAGACGGGACCCTTTTCTAGACGACCGTCGAACCGAGAAGACGTGTCCTTGGAATGTTATATTGCCGGGCTTGTATTGCCGCACAATTATATTATATTAAATAATGGACATGGGTCAGTCCAATGTGATGATGAAGAAAGATGAAATCACAGGTTAGTAATTGACAAAACCTTGTCAAGACGAATTAACAGTCCTTTTTTAGTGATACTATTGCCAGACGCATAATCTCACTGCCGGTCGTTGGAATTACCAACCACGCGTGCATACAGTTATGTTGTTCTGACTATTATGTTTTCAAGCTACGAGACAAAGGACTGATTTGTAAAGGAATAATATATGAAATATGAACTGCAACTTATTATGTATAATTCTTCATAATGACCATGTATGAACTGTTCGTATGGAAGTGATATAATAAATACATGTGGACTCTAGGAAAGACTTATCAAGTCTCTAACGTTGGAATTTGATTATATTATGAAGTCAACAAATATTCTATCCCACCTTCGCGTAATTTAACATCACTAGCACGATACTCTAACTGACTGAGAAAGACAAGGGATAAAATGGAAGTAAACGTAAATAGAAGAGCCAGTATAAACAGTCTGAAACCATAATCATTAAGGACCCCCTTGTATCAACAAGCAAACTCTTCGCATCAACTGGGAACAACCTTCCCGCCAGTAACAATGGTTGGCCATCGCGGGGACGAAAGAAGAAGGAAAAATTTTTCTTGTTTACATGTTTTTCCAACTGTTTACCATTACAAGCAAGTCACATGATTTGCATAATACTACGTTGAACACATGACTACGCAATGCAAATCTGACGTCACTACATCGTGCGTAGATGCTGCGCTTCGAAAGGAACAACCGTCAACTCATTCCAGTTTTGATTAACATTTGCTTAATCAAGAAGACCAGACAAGAGAATACTGTGATCAGCCAATCATGAGCAAACAGTACTAGGCACTAGTCTAGTCCGTTGATGATCTTGACATCGCCGGAGCCTTCTAAAGATAAGTTTAGACTTAGGACGATTGTCATTCATTAACACAATACTAAGTCCAATTCGCTGTGCAGGCATGTCCTCCCTGTTTATTATATATCTATATTATATCTGTTTTGTCCGTTGATGTTGTCCTTTATTCGCGGGTATGGATGGGCGGCGGTTTGGAATGAATAACATGGCTCTGAGGATGCCGATATTCATTCTGAATGTTCCTTAAGGCCGTTAGTTAATTGCTTTTAACGAAGAACCCATCGACGACCTTCCGATGATTTTCGTTCGTTCGTAATTGCAATTAATTGACCTTGCATGTTAGATGTCCAGTCTAGTTATAATTGGGGTATTTTAGTGTATTTTGTTCTAATTTTTATTCAGTTTTGTAACAATGTTTGTAACCTATCGTGTTTTTCTGACCTTACTATCATTCAGTTTAATTTTTTTTTTGTACAATCGTCAATGAGTCCATGTATACGTCACTAATTGTTGTGTACGCAGCTTAACTTTCTATTCAGTTCATTCTTAATCTCTCACTTCCGTTTTATACCACTTAGTTATAAATGCATTTTTTATTGCGAAAATGTCTTGTCGTATGGTAATACTGTTCTGTAATCCTTGGTTAACACATTGTATTGTTTGTCTTCATTTCATCCTTCTATAATTTAACACATTAACTACTGAATTAAAAAACACACTGTGGCCGAATTAAATTTTGTTCCCATTTTCATTCTGTAGGTGTATGAAGAATTTAATCTGTAGTTTTCTTAATTTTAAACATATTTTTATGAATTATATGTCATTTTAATGATAAATGAATGTACTGTTGCCTAAAGCTGATAAAAGGAAAGTTTACTTAATATGGTAGATATTATTAGTAATGTAAAATGATTGACAGACAAAATTCAATTCAAATTTGTTTCCAAATTATCAACTTATGTTCAAATTTCTTGTTTCTATGGTAGGTAATACCTTTCTTAAGGTGATTATTATGTAGTATATCCAATAAAAATGTCTGAAATTTTTTCCTCATTTTCTCCCTGTAAGTGTTTGGAGAACTTAAGCTGCAGATTTATTAATTTTAAACAGATTTTTATTACTGATATGTCAATTTGATGATAAATGAATGTACTGTTGCCTAAAGCTGATAAAAGGAAAGTTTACTTAGTATGGTAGATATTAATAGTAATGTAAAATTATTGACAGACAAAAATCAATTTAAATTTGTTTCCAAATTATCAACTTATGTTCAAATTTCTTGTTTCTATGGTAGGTAATACCTTTCTTAGGTGATTATTATGTAGTATATCCAATAACAAGAAAAACAAGCCCAAGAACACACACACTGACTAATATTTACACTATTGGTAACTTACATTATCACACCTATGCCACTTCCCAAAAAATGTCTGAAATTTTTCCTCATTTTCTCCCTGTAAGTGTTTGGAGAAAAGCTGCAGATTTATTAATTTTAAACAGACTTTTGTTACTGATATGTCAATTTGATGATAAATGAATGTACTGTTGCCTAAAGCTGATAAAAGGAAAGTTTACTTAGTATGGTAGATATTATTAGTAATGTAAAATGATTGAAAGAAAGAAAAAGCATGCACCATTTTCTTTAAATTATCAACTTACCTGGAACTTGCTTATTCCTGAGGCAGCTAATTTCTTTTCTTGGTGATTTTCATGTAGTATATCCAACGGCAAGAAAAACAAGCACAAGAACACACACAATAGCTAATAAATACACTATTAATGACTTACATTATCACACCTACACCACTTCCAAAAAATCTCAGAAATTTTGAATAAATAGCTCCTTTGACAAAGCACAACGTCTATAACTTATTTACAGTATGTCAGTGTCTTTAGTAAGTTACAGCTGAACGATCATGCGTATGGTACAGCCTAAAACAGCTCTTTGGATGGAGATGGGGCTTTTCGGGGCAACCGATGCAATAAAAATTTGTTCGGACTCGTTTCGCAGGTGTTGAGCACACTATACATTTTCTATCTTTGTCGGTGTAATCCACAAGTGCTTTGCACCCTCAAATCTTTTAACTTTGTTTCCTAACAATTTCCTACCTTTCTTGTTGCTACTGGTATCTACTAGATCAGGTGGAGTTATGGAGGCAGCTTTCTCAGTCAACTGATCAATCAGTTTGTCTTTGAAAAATTTCAATGACACTGACTTCTCATCAGCATGACTGAGGGTGTACAATATATGGGCATTTACCTGGGACACCTCTATAATCCAGTAGAACATTTTCTTCCACCATTTTCTAGTTTTTCTTTGGAAATTGCCATAGTAAGCTACCATTTGATCATTGTGGTCACATCCATTCATGCAAAAATTGTACTGGTGTACTGGTTTGGGTTTTTCGACTAAGTTGTGATGAATATATGATGTATTCTTCCCAAATATGTCAATACAGAATAGACATATCCAGTGGCAGAATCACACAATCCAAAGGTCTTAATGTGATACTTGCTTGGCTTTGTTGCATTGTACTGCTTGTGTTTCCATCGTCCATTATACCCAATAACCATTTCATCAATGGCTAAATTCTGAAATGGATAAAATGCATCCTGGAACTTCGCAACAAGCAAATTTAAAAAAGTCTCTATTTTGTCCTTCCCTTCTGAATCAGCATCTCCAACATGCATCATTGTATGGTAAATTATTTCAAACCTAGATCTTGAAAACATATTGCCATACCAGGGTGTATAATTATGAGGTGTATGTGCCCAATAATCTTTTACCGATGGCTTTTTATCTAAACTCATCGCAGTTGTTACTGCGAAAAATTTCAAAAGCTCATAGTCAGTGACAGGTTTCCAAGCAGCAGACGAAGATCTGTTTGAAGATGGGGGTTTTGAATTCTTTACTTCAGCATAGTCATTTATTACTTTGACCAAAGAATGTAAAACATCTGGTGTCAGCAATGTAAGCCAGCAATCAAGCACAGAGGAAGTTGCATCAAGATTTGCTTGCAAACCTGGTTCATGAGTTGGATCAAAATAAAAACTATTTGTTGTTTCACCCTCAGTCACTTGCTCCCATTGTTCTCTTATTTTAGTTAGGCCTAGGCCTACAGTATTTCTTGCACTATTGATAACTCTAACCGAGGTTTTCGCTCTTTTACGACCCACTGATGGCCCAGGACTTCTAATATCTTCGCTATCTTCATTGCTTGAATTGTCACTACTACTGTTATCACTGCCAGAAAATTCACTACCTAAATAAATGTCCACATTGTTTTCACTGTCCTCCTCATCGCTAGAGCTATCAATCAATTGCTGAAATAAGTTTCTAGCCTGTTCAGCAGTTAGACGAGGTGTACGTGCGTTTTTTGTGGCGCTATCATTCGTTGCCATAGTAAACAGTTTTGCGATTTGGTAACTAACCTGAAACGTGTTGATAAATATGAATATAATATCGATTTTGAGAGGCACAAATTTACCCACGCTTTGGAATGTTGTTTTCCGGTGTTAAATTAAAATCTCGAACCAGATCAGAATGTGTTTCGTCATATATTTCATTCGTTATCTTACTAAACTTAGAAAGCCGATGGGAGCGGTTTGCCGTCCAAATGTGTTTCTTTCGTAAGCCGCTCCCATCGGCTTGCGGTAGTTAATGAGTTAATATTAATGCTATAATTTCTTCATTAATAATAGTGTAGATGAATATGATTAAATTTTTATGAGCTTTAATGAGGAATTAGGGACTTTGCACATATTTGCAGTAGTGGTCCAAGAAATGGGCAATGCACTTTATATCTCATGATTATGGCATAATATACCATGATTAATTATTATAACTTTATAACATATTAAGACATATTTAATGTTAATTAGTACACTTTCTCAGTACTACATTGTAAACTTAATAACTATTAAGATTAAATAACCTAATTATTTGGGGATATAACACATAATTGTTGGATACTAGTACTAAGTGCATGATATAATTTCAGCACATTATATAACTAACTATCATAACTATTTATGATAGATATTAGTGGGTATATATAATATTTTTACAAAATATTATAGATTTGTGGAACTTATAAATAACAATACAGGAATATTGCAATTTCTTATATTTATTATTCATTCTTTGAGTAATTAGAATTATCGACATAGATTCTATTGGTGATTACTAGACATAAGTAATTGAATACGGAAATAATTCAACTTCAAGAATGCTTACCTTGGATCATTTCATTAAAATTGGAAAAGATTGTAACAAAAAGGGAGATGCACTCCTGGAATTTGCGGAACAACAACTTGCGAACCATAAGGCAGAAGAGGCTGAAAGGAAAGCTATTGCTAAGGCAGAGATGGAAGAACTTGAAAGAAAAGAGGCTGAAAAGAAAGCTATTTCTAAGGCAGAGAAAGAAGAATTAAGACAAGAAGAAGAAAGAAAGATGGCAAGAGATGAAATCCTACGGATTGAAGAAGAAAATAAATTGAAACGACAGGAAATCATATTGCAGCAAGAAATGGAATTGCAACGGCTCAAATTGGAAACAGCAAAACTTAATTCGCAGGGTGCTGCAGCAAGCCAAAATGATAATGCTCAATCGGGATCTTCTTCCAACCGACTTAAGGGCAATTATTACTTTAAACTACCACCATTCAAATTACACGTGGACGACCTATCATCATGGCTGGCGCGCTTTGAGGATATATGTAAGGTAAATAACCTTGACAAAACAGCATGGGCACTTAAACTCAAAGAATTTCTGGATGGAGAACTTGCAAGTGCAGCACAAAATATTGATCCGACATTAGCCACAGATTATGAGGCCATTAAGACGTTGTTATTACGTCGGTTCCATTTGAACGAAGAGGCATGTAGATTACGTTTCAAAAGTTTGTTGCCAGATAATAATAAAGACTTCACAGGGTTTATTGCTAACATACGCAATACTTTTAACAGATCGGTTGAACTAGCAGGTGTCAACAAATCTTACGACAAGTTAGTCGATTTGTTATTGAGGGATAAAGTGTTATCTTCTGTCAGCCCACCATTCTTTGCTTATCTGCAAGAACGGAAACCAGAAACTATTGATGATTTAGAAAAAATTTCTTTAAATTACTGCACCGCTCATCCGAATGCTAACATTTCTGGCTCGTTAATAAGAGAACCACTTCCTGTAGCCTCCAATATGGCATATCATAGTAATAACAAACCCAGAACACACAGTGTGGACAGAGGTAGGTTCAAGGGAAACTATGACATTAATTTTCATAAGGGGCGTAATAGTTATAACAATAACTTTAATAGAGGAAGACCACAAAACAGAAATTATTCACCTCAGTCCAGATACAACAGTAATCCACGTAACTCAAGTTATAATCGGTCATATAATTATAATAATGGTAACAAGTGGAACAATAGCGATAATTATAACTCGAGACATCGAGATAACAGTTACAATAGAGGACAACGAGATAATTCAAATGATTATTCTCGTCATCGGTCTCAGTCACGAAGACCATCACTGTTTGATCACAATGCTGGGGCGGCACTCACGGATGGTACGACCCCTAGTGTTTCTGATAATAATAATCAGTCACAATCTTCTTCTGCATGTTGTGCTGTTAACTTTAATGTGGCAAATAGTTGCCAAGATTGTAATACTATTTTTCAGAAGGCCAAAGAAACGGTGCTGAATTGTGGACACCTTCATGCAGCAGTTGGTCTTTCAGCAAACGATGGCAAGGGCACCCTGATGTTCCATAGAGGATTAGTGAATGGTACTTTGGTCTCAGTTTTAAAAGACTCTGAATCAACAACCATTGGAGTTCGGCAGTCTCTGGTACATCCTAGCTGTGCAACAGGGGACTATGTCCGTTGCATGACCTTCGGCGGTACTATTGAGTACTACCCCACTGCCATAGTACATGTTAATACACCATTTTTTTCAGGTAATGTCAAGGTGTGCATGCTACAGAATCCATCAGCTGATCTTACATTAGGACGCATACATGGGAGTAAAGATTGCACTCCTAAAGAAATTAATGATTGGGAGAAAAAAAATTTGCATTCTTTTAGCAACGCTAACGCTGTTGTTGCTATGGCTACACTTCGTGCCAACAACATGAATACATGTGGCACAGCAGTTTCCAACTTCACTCTGAGTACTATCCTGGAAATTGATGAAGATGATAGATCTATTGGACAACATACTAAGGATATAACTGATCCTAATAAAACTGTTGACGTTGTCAACATTGACAAAAACATTGCTAAGAAGCATAAAAAGGTGAAAAATAATGTTAGGTTTATGAGGAACTTAGATAGGAAGTTTAAGACAAATAAGTCTGACAGCAAAGTTTTGACTTTGCCCAGCAAAGACATGTCTACGACATGTAGTAAATTTAATACCTTTGGTGATGATAGGTATCATCCTCAGTCCAGTCAGGATGATACGACATCCAACAGAAAGACAATGTCGGTGTTGAAAGGGAAGGTTAATTCTTTGACAAAGAATACATATCATCATTGTCCACTATTTCGTGACAATGATACTACATATATTGGGAAAAGTGCGTATTCTCGCACAGTGTTAGTGCGAAATCTGCCGCAGGATACTACCTGGCAGGCACTTAGAAATTTTTTTGATTATACAGCAAACGTTAAGTTTGTTCGTCTTCTGCCATCATGCAATGGGCAGAATAGACAGGCGATGGTTACATTTCGTAACAATCGAGACTCTCGTTGGGTACTCGAGCGTGATAATGGTGTTTATTTTCATCACCGTTATCTAAAGTTACAATTAGTACCTGATTCTGCGTCACGCAGATAATGGTATACGCTCACACTTTGATCTTATTTCTTGATGACTCAGCATAGTCAGTCATCATTTCTTATCTTTCTTAACCATCTATCCTAATATAGATTGATTTATTGATTTTTTTTCTTCTCGAAAAACATTTTTTATTCTTAACATCTTTAAATTTGTACACGTTTTCTGTCTTATTTGTTTTTACCATGCCTACAAGAGACAGTAAGGTGGTTAAATGTTTTAACTATGCTCAGCCCAATGCAGCATAAGTTCATTTGTCATCTTGGTTAAAAGAAGGACATGCCAGTAAAGGTGACATGGACTGGTAAGTTTAATAGAATATTTCGGTGAATTATTGATATATTTTCAAACCCACCAATTTTGAGACTACCTGATGCTTCCAAAAAGTTTATTCTCCGCACAGATGCGAGTATGTACGGAATTGGCGCATGTTTGCTCCAATATCATGACGACGTCCTTCATCAAACACTGTACGTCTCACGCAAACTTAAGCCACCAGAAATCACATGAGCCTGAAACTGTCAAAATACGCCAATCTCATTCAACCGTTCAAATTTACGATTGAATACATTTCTGGAATAGACAATATCGTCGCAGACGCACTATCCAGAAATCCTTTGGATGTCGAGTAATCAACACTGACACTTTTCTAATACTTCAACCGAAATTACGTGTCACAGAAGACTTAACACTATCGCGAAATTCTTAACATGGAGATAAACTTTTGCTTACGATTCAACTAAATAACTTGTACAGACGAGTGCGAAACGAAATGAACTAAATCAAGAGACAGTGTGTTCGTATTTTACGCCGGGACTTTGGCTAGTGTCCGTTCCGGATAAAACTGGTTGAAACAACTTTGATATTAATACTTGATGACATTTCGAACTAATTGAAGCTTGTGATAGGAACTCTTGGACGTTAAGAATATCGATACTTATTCTGAATCAGAACACTTAAACAATCTTCTCTTATCGTAATTCACAAGGATCAAGCCTACGTATGGATCATCATATCCAACTTTAATTAATTTTAATTAAGTACATTAAAATAATGGAAATTAAAATAAAAAGTGAGATAAATATGGAAAAAAAAGGTGAAATTTGAAAAAAAAATGAAAGGAAGAAAAAAACAATAAGAACTCACATGATTCTTGTATAATGTTATTGTATGTAACTACTATATTATATAGTTATTGATTATGTTGATACATTACTTACTATATTATTGTTTAAATTAGTTAGATATGTATTAACAACTTAATACTAAACTTAATTGATGTCCAACACACATAACTAAGTTAAATTTATACATTACTTTCTTTCGCTACTTTATTCTTCATTTATTTATTTTTCTCCTTAACATATCCTTTCATTTCTCTTACATTTGATTTTCAACAACTTTATTCTTATTACACACTCAATATAATTAATTAGTTTAATTTTAACTCTTTAGATTAGTCTGACATGACATTTCATTACGACATATTTTAAGTTAATTATTTAATTAGATATCAACATTATCCATTCTCTTTTAGTTCATATAAAATTTATGTCTAACATTTATGTATAATATGATGATTTATATATTATATGACTGTTAGTATGTCGACATGACCACGACACTGTTCTAGACAGAACATCGTAGGCCATATGCCGCATTGTTGGTTAAATTTTTTTGATATTCATTCAGATAGGTTTTTGAAAAAAAAAATCTATCTAATAGATTTTTTTCCCCCGGTGGACAGGGAATTGTAACGGTAGATTAATTGGCATGGTCTGCTAGAGGTTAGCAGCATGCGATTTTAGGGGTTACAACGTGTAATGTAATGTAAAAGTATTATTAGTCTAGTGAACGCTGTGACGTTTCAGCGTTAGTAGTCACGCACGGTGACCAAGAGACGGGACCCTTTTCTAGACGACCGTCGAACCGAGAAGACGTGTCCTTGGAATGTTATATTGCCGGGCTTGTATTGCCGCACAATTATATTATATTAAATAATGGACATGGGTCAGTCCAATGTGATGATGAAGAAAGATGAAATCACAGGTTAGTAATTGACAAAACCTTGTCAAGACGAATTAACAGTCCTTTTTTAGTGATACTAGTGCCAGACGCATAATCTCACTGCCGGTCGTTGGAATTACCAACCACGCGTGCATACAGTTATGTTGTTCTGACTATTATGTTTTCAAGCTACGAGACAAAGGACTGATTTGTAAAGGAATAATATATGAAATATGAACTGCAACTTATTATGTATAATTCTTCATAATGACCATGTATGAACTGTTCGTATAGAAGTGATATAATAAATACATGTGGATTCTAGGAAAGACTTATCAAGTCTCTAACGTTGGAATTTGATTATATTATGAAGTCAACAAATATTCTATCCCACCTTCGCGTAATTTAACATCACTAGCACGATACTCTAACTGACTGAGAAAGACAAGGGATAAAATGGAAGTAAACGTAAATAGAAGAGCTAGTATAAACAGTCTGAAACCATAATCATTAAGGACCCCCTTGTATCAACAAGCAAACTCTTCGCATCAACTGGGAACAACCTTCCCGCCAGTAACAATGGTACGTAACCAGACGATACGTCAAGGCCTTAAATCCTACCCCCTGCAGACCCAAGTAGAACAGTCCCAATTAAGATGGTTTGGCCATGTCTGCAGAATGGGAGAAGATCGGATACCACGACAAGCATGGGAAACAAAGAGCCAAGGATCCAGACCCCGAGAACGACCCAGAGTCCGCTGGGAGGACAACATTAGACAATCTTTGAAGGACCGAGGACTAGAATGGAACCAGGCCAGGAGGAAGACAGCCGATAGGATAGTCTGGCGTTCTCTCTTCCAAACCTCTACACCTCACGGTAGATGGGGAACGACTAAGTAGTAAGTAGTAGACATGAATGCAAAGATAGGTACAGTCAACACCGGCTTTGAAGAAGTCATGTTAAAACAGGGCTAGGAATAAAGAATGAAAATGGGGAACTATTCTCAAACTTCTGTGCTTCAAATCAACTGGCTATAGGAGGAAGCATGTTTCCACATAAGAGAATACACAAGGCAACATGGATATCACCAGACCATAGAACAGAAAATCAGATTGATCATATATGCATAAACAAGAAGTTTAGATCATCATTGCAGGATGTAAAGGTATATAGCGGTGCAGATGTGGCATCAGATCACCACCTTCTGATAGCCAAAGTAAAAATGAAACTCAAGTGATATGCAACAATGCAAAATTATAGACAACAATTTAATGTAGGACATCTAAGAAATCAAGAAACAAGAGACAAATTTGCGGTCACAATATCCAACAAATTCCAAGTGCTCCAACAGCTGGAAGATGCAGAGAATACAGAAGACTATTGGCAGCAAATCAAAACGGTATGGAATGAGACATGTGAAGAAATACTGGGGAAAAGGGAACGACAACAAAAAGCATGGATAACAACAGAAACCATCAATAAGATAAAAGACAGAAAAAACAAGAAAGCAGATTTAAACATAAGCAAAACCAGAAGTTCCAAAGCCAAGGCTCATGAAGTGTACACAGAAGCAAACAAAGAAGTAAAAAAGAAGTATCAAAAGGAACAAGAGGAAGTATATTAAGGAGTTGGCAAGAGAGGCAGAAGATGCTGCAGCCAAAGGAAATATTAGAGAACTGTATAACAGCACAAAGAAGCTAACGGGGAAATACAAGCAAGCAAGTTGCTTCATAAAAGACAAGAATGGAAAACTGCTCAGCAATATTGTAGCGAAATCTGTGAGATAATCGCTTATTTCATTAATATTATAGTCCTATGATAATAAATACACCCGCCCTCAGGTGTCTGACTATTTCCATCTTCAACGCCAGTAGAGCGCTGCCTTTGGTGCAGTGGAAATGCTTAAAAAATGACCCGCCGTAAAAATCTAACACGCTTTTAGTTTCGGTTTCGAAACGTACAATAAACATTTTAACATCTCGCCGATCTGCTGCACGAAACGGGGGAAAAGCATGTAATTAACGAATTGCCAGAACTGTGTGACCAAACTGGCGTTTGAATTAACGTAATATGTTAACTTTAACATTAAAATTTGTAATAATTCGGACATTTCTCAGTGGTAAGAACGAGACGATTGTAATAATTAACGCCAACACTACCAAAGTTTTGAAAAAACCCTCTTCGCTCTGCAGGCGGTCTCTTTAATATATACACGCTGTGGGCAAAGCCAGCAGAGACAAACACACAGACAGTTTTCCATTTCCTCCTAGCGGTAAAATTCTGACGTCACTCAAAATAGTTGGTTATTTGAATAATGAAAGAAATGTTAGAGACAGGGGGGGGGGGGGGGGGGGGGAGATGGCCGACTTGTGTATAAGTTATATTTGACGACTGACAGTGACAAAACTGAAAATCTAAACCATAAGGAAACTGACTATAAAAATCATATCGTAGGATAGCTTAGTGTCCCTTGAGCAAAAATATGTTTTAAAAAATATGGTAGTCCAAGTATTAGCCAAGTTATTGAGATAATACTAGATGTCTAAGAACGCTTGGACGGACAGACTGTTGTTCTTGCTCGTTACACATAACATTATTGGGGACGCAAGTTTAAAAAAAAAGCATGGGAGTAATTCAAATCCTATTGGTTGGTATAAGAGTATAGGAGTAAAAGGGGGGATAGGAAAGGTTAACTAAAACTAAACATCTTTTTCTATTGGCATAACTAACGCAGACTGACCAATGGACTACGAGGCACATAGTTTGTTTGGAATTTGTTTTTGTTTTTTCAAACTAAATTCAAAAAGATTTGGTAGTGCCTGCTTTCATTGGTCGGCTCTAATAGATATTGGCAAGAGGCATAGTGGTCTCGTGGCCATTTGACTAGAAAATTTTATGCAAACAATTACGTTGAGAGCAGATGTGATAATTGTAAAATTAACTACTAAATTCACTATCTGGACGGGGCAGAGCAAAACTGAGGCCATATTCTTTGACAGTCAACGTTATTTGTGACATATTTCTTTGAATTAGTGGTAAGAATGCTTTATGTATTTACATGCTTGATTAAAACTGAAAAAGTTAGATACTGCTGTGGAAAAGTGAAGGACATGCCGGGAGCAAACATTATTGAGTCCTCACAATGAACTGTATTTGACTGTTGCATATTATTATGATTTTATATTAATAAATTTGTATTGGAAGATGTTAGTAAGCCTCAGTGTTCCATGAACACTCTTCAACATGCCTAGAGCGTTTATAATTTAGAAAAGAAAAGAAAAATCATATAAAAGGAGATGTGGTTACTCCACATTAATGTATTGAAGCAAACTATGTAAAAGTACAGTGGCGTATCTGCCATAGGTACCTGAGGTGTGGTCACAGAAAGGTGTGAGTCATATAAAATTAGGGGCTGATGCACATGAATGCACACGAGGCTGACCCCATACCGTCATGTATACATAGGGATAAGAAGTTGTGAACAGATATGAAAAGGCAAGGGTGTCTTTTTATTACAGGGTTTTTATTTCCTGTTACCATCCGGTGACAGGAAACCTGATGAGTGAGTGAGAAGAGAAAAGTCTCCATTATAAAGTTTATGCTGTCATCAGATAGCCTGAAGTAGCTTGTGTGTGTGTGCTGATCCATACTGACTTATGATCGTCATACCAAGAATCCCAGGTGACACGTTAACAGCTGGGACATCTGACATTTCATCCAAATAAACTGGTTCTTATCCAAATAAAATTGAATTATATGGGGCATGATGAAAACAATAGCTCCTCATAACCACTGACTATCACTAGCAACTATTAAAGTTTTAGTCTGTGAATACACCTACAGGAACTCTATATTAACAATATATTCATAGGACCAAGAGTCCATACCTTTTAGTTAAAGCATTATATGTAAATATATTTCCTCATTTTCAAAGACCTGTCCAAAAGAGATGGCGGGACAGGCAGATTAAATTGTACAAAGAAAAAACATTCCAATTTTAAAGAAAACTTTAACCACAGTCTTATTCACTTTCTTATAGTGAGTTAAAGTGTATTGTGTTGATGTACCATCATTTTCATTACACCCCTAGACACTAGAGACATCATACACCAGCCACTAGAATCAAAATACGGACTGTGTGAGATCTAGGGAGGTAGCGTTAGGTTCCCTGATAATATATCATCATCATCATTTTTTTTAGAGTCAGGGACCTACATGTGCTTGACCTCACACAGTTGACACAGACACAACTATCTTTCTTGTTAGGAATAACATCTTAACCTCCCCAGCAAATTACACTTGCTACAAATATACAAGAGCAAATGAAGAGGTGGACAGAATATTTTGAGGACCTTCTCAATAGACCAGCTCCACAAAACCCCCCGGACATCCAGCCAGCAGAAGAAGAGCTACAAATTAACGGTGAAAGACCATAAAGAAAGCCATAAAGCTTCTAAGAGATGGAAAAGCGTCTGGACCTGATGGCGTTCCAGCAGAGGCCATCAAAGCAGATATCGACACGGCTACAGAGATGTTATATAAATTACTTGGTAAAGTCTGGGAAAAGGAAGAGATACCAGCAGAATGGAAGGATATCTGGTTAAGTTGCCTAAGAAGGGAAATTTACAAGAGTGCACAAATTATAGAGTAATAATGTTACTTTCAGTGCCAGGAAAAGTATTAAACAGGATTATCCTTGAAAGATTAAAAGAGTGCATAGACAAGAAGCTGAGAGATGAAGAAGCAGGTTTTTGACAAAACAGATCCTGTACAGACCAGATAGCCACTTTGAGAATAATAGCTGAACAAAGTCTGGAATGGAATTCACCACTATACATCGGATTTGTGGACTACGAAAGGGCATTTGACAGTGTAGACAGAGAATCACTTTGGAAATTGATGAGGCATTATGGAGTTCCCCTGAAGATCATTAATTTAATAATGAAAACATATGAAGACATGACATGCAGAGTTCTTCATGAAGGACAGCTTACAGAGCCGTTTTGGGATAAGAACAGGAGTGCGACAGGGATGCCTCTTGTCTCCATTTCTTTTCTTACTAGCAAATAGACTGGGTTACGAGAACATCGACAACACACAACAGAAATGGAATCCACTGGACTCTGACTAAGCAGTTAGATGATCTGGATTTTGCTGATGACTTAGCGCTTCTGTCCCATAACCGTAATCAGATGCAGGACAAATTGAACACACTCGATGAAAGGTCACAGCAATTGGGTCTGAAAATACACAGGGAAAAGACAAAGATAATGAGAATAAATGCAGGTAATGATAACAGGGTTGAACTAGAAGAAGCACCAATACAAGATGTAGAATCGTACACATATCTTGGCAGCATTGTAGATAAAGTTGGAGGGACAGACAGTGATTTCAAAATAAGAATACAAAAAACAAGAGGAGCTTTCATTGCATTGGGAAATATATGGAGATCAAGAGAAATCGGATCCAACACGAAAATAAGAATCTTCAACTCAAATGTGAAATCAGTCCTTTTGTATGGCTCTGAGACATGAAGAACAACAAAGACAACAACCAAAAAGCTACAGACTTTCATAAATGGGTGCTTGCGTAGAATAGAGGGATTAAAATGGTATGACAAGGTTACCAACGTGGAACTGATGACAAGAACTAGACAAGTGCCAGTGGAACAAGAGATGAGAAGAAGACGATGGCGATGGATAGGACACACATTGAGGAAACCTGTTGATAGCTTTACGAGGCAGTCCTTATTCTGGAACCCCCAGGGCAAGAGAAGACCAAGAAGCACATGGAGAAGAGAGCTGGAAACAGAGGTGAAAATGATAAGGAGAACGTGGAAAGAACTTGAGATGATGGCACGTGACAAGAGGACTTGGAATGTGTTTGTTGAAGGCCTATGCTCCTTTGGGAGTGGAGGGTTATGAATGAAAGAATGAAAGTAAATGATTTCTTGATATCTTTTAGATAATTGGTGTTGTCAAGTTTAGTGATAATAAACTACAAAGAAACTTAACTTTGTGTGTTGGTCAGACCCATACCCATTTATTCTTAGTTTTTCACGTTTGGGTGTCATTGTTGTCACATGTTGTGTGTGTGTAGAGTAACCTGTTCTTTCATTACACAGGGAGGCAAAGACTGTTCTATAATTAAGCATAGTTGTACGGATAGGCTGGATGAGAGAAACCGACTCACTCCAGAGACATATCTTTCCCTCAACCTACCACCTGTGAAATCTATTTTCTATACATTCTCGTGTATCAGTCAACCTTTACTCTTTACAGACTGAGCCCAATAAACTAATTAACCTACCGTACGACAGGGTTCTATTCTTGGTCCTCTACTTTTTGCCATATACATTAATAATCTTCCACTACACATCTAGCACTCCTCCTGTGACCTGTTTGCAGACGACTGTAATGTTTACAAGAGTGATAAAGG
Organism: Oreohelix idahoensis; assembly: GCA_024509875.1. Taxonomy (NCBI): domain Eukaryota; kingdom Metazoa; phylum Mollusca; class Gastropoda; order Stylommatophora; family Oreohelicidae; genus Oreohelix; species Oreohelix idahoensis. The sequence goes on from JAMPIV010018318.1 coordinate 64,124, forward strand.
TTGTAACACACTCGAACTATCGAACTGTATCGAAAGGATACAGATAATCTGATTAAGTGGAGCAACGGAAATCGCATGCTAATAAATATCATTAAAACAAAATGCACGTTAATATCAGCTAGACAAAAATTACAAAATTCAGAGAAAACGACACTTCAGATCTACATTGGTACCTCACTAATTGAAAACGTTAATGAACATAAAACTCTAGTTGTAGTCGTTAACCAGCGCCTAAATTGGAACTCACGTGTACATGCAATGACCAAGCAAACGGCACAAAAAGTTTACCAATTAGCTAAAATCAAACATTTCCTAGATGAAGACGCACGAAAATTGTTCTTTATATCTCACATACAAACAAACCTTGACTATTGCTCTACAATCTGGAATGGTTGATCAATGTCCAAGACAAAGAAACTCCGTTCACTACAAAAGCGTGCAGTGCGTCTAGTCTCTGACAACTGCCTAACTCAAGTGTGTAGATCTCTAAAAAAAAATCCTCCAAATACTGCTCTTAAGAAAGCGCCTTCTATTTAACAAAGCTAAATTTGTTCACAAAGTCCTGTCATACAATGCTCCAGCATATCTATGGCCAATGTTCAAATATAATGAAAGACGCAATCAACGCGTTAACAAATTGCAAGTGCCCAAGCCTAGGCTTGACTTATTCAAGAAAAGCTTAGCGTGCTTTGCTGCTCATCTTTGGAATTGTCTTCCAGATAACCTTAGAAGCAACCTCAGTCCCTATTCATACAATCGTAGACTTTTCGAATTCTTTATGAGTTCTGATTTTCTTTTCTTATAATATCAACTGTAGGTTCAAATGACGATGTTTGTATTTTTTAACACATGTTATGTCATGCTTATAAGTAATTAATGTTAATTTGAGTGTGCTATTTAATTTTACTTTACAACGTTGAATTCCTTGAAATTGATAAGTAAAATGCATGTGAGAATAAATGAGTTCAGTTTGGAAGGTGAGAGAAAGTGTGACAGAATGGGGCGATCATTCTCGATCTCTGTTTCACTACGGCAGTATCAGTTACATTTCTGTACTGATTTTTATTGCGTGCGTTCAATTGTCGCACTTTCTTTCTTTCTCTGCTATGTGTTGCAGATATTTTGTATGTTCCTTCTTACACCCCTCTCAGAGATAAGTCATCACGTCTGTTTGTTACCCGTCCCTTCCCTAAACATTTGCAGGAGCGGCTGAGATAATATTATCGACAACCATGTTGGTTAATATCGGCAGCGGCCGACATTAGACAACAGTTTAACACTAAAATCGCTCAGCGTATTTGTTTAATTGCTGATAAGGCGAGACTGCGCTCGTCGCAAAGCTGGTAATACGGGATGACACATTTTGGACAGACAGGACTGACAAGATTACTTTTGATAAAATTATAAGATGTTACATCTTACACACATTGTCGTATGAGTTTACAGATGTGTCGGCGAGTTCGCCTGCCAAGCAATCGGATGTTTTCAGTCCATATATGGGAGACATGACCTTTGCATCACGCGCAAAAGTATTCCATGTCGGAATAGTTTGAAATTACCCCACCCAACAATTTTGTTTGAAATGATTGGAGCCGTGAGCAGCTCCATAACAAACAGATGCGGGGGCAGGACAGGAATATAACCTGACACGTTTCAGTGTTAAGAAACTGTGAGATTCACGCTTGCAAAGACACAACCAGACTTGCCAGAAGTTAGAATTCAGAATTTCCATTTATCAGACCGGACTTTGTGGAACAATCTTGAAGGACTTACATAGCCCAGGAAAACCATTTAATAAGGAAGGCCTAGGAAACTGAAACACACGGAGTAATAGAGTGAATTATCTTATAAAAGTAACGACCCCCAAGAACACGTGTAAGAGGCCTAATCAAGTGCCTTAACTTCATTCATCTGAGCAAAAAGTCTGTGAGCAAGGATTGGCGTAAGTTGTCATTTTACATTCTATATTTTTCATTAATAACATGTGAACTAATATGTATATATTACCATGTGAATATTAATAACAAGCCCGGCTCAAAAATGAGGAGGGCGGCCTGCATGAAGGCCGTAAGGAGGCAGCCCCTCCACCATGCAAAGGCACAACAGGCCAATCACCTGTTTGCTTTAAACTATGATTACGAGTAATATAAGAGAGAAAACCGGACTGATTCTAAAGGCGACGAACTGGAACGGACTACGGACTACGACTTATGGAACTTGGAACACAAGAAGTATTAATGGGAAAGAAGAAGAGCTGGTGGAAGAGATGAGGAAAGCAGAACTAGAAATCCTGGCTATCACGGAAACAAAGAAAAAGGGACAAGGAGTCATGGATCTCGATGGCAATACGCTGCTCTACAGTGGTGTACCCACATCTGAAAGAGCTAAAGAGGGCGTGGGTTGCATTGTGGCCAAAAACCAGAAAGATAGTATCAAGGGATGGAACTTTGTCTCGGAGCGCATTATGGTTGTAAAACTAAAAGAAGGAGAAACCATAGTCAACCTGGTCATAGTGTATGGGCCAAATGAGGATGAGAGAGCAGAGGTCAAGGAGGAATTCTTTGAGCTGCTTCAAAGGACAGTGGGTGACTGCCTAGATGAAATTACCATGCTCGGAGATTTCAATGCTAAATTTGGAAATGACCATGCTAGATGGGGTGGAGTTATCGGAAGATATGGAGAATGTTAAGGGCGTTCTATGGTTTGAATAGTATTATGTTTCGTACAATTACTTGATCTTCTGTTCTGTGTTCCACCCGGTATCGATATTGATTACAACTCTGGATTCTCTTGATACTTCTTTCAAGTAAGGGCATTTTAAACTTGCTTTCAATAAAAGTTTATATATATTTGAATGACCGTGTTATATTGTTTGATTTCGTATTATCAGTGTGACAGCATGTGTATTCATTTGAAGGTCAATGGTCATTCTTCATAAAAACAGTCATAACTGGAACCTTGAATACGTTATTGAATAAGACCAGTTTTTGACGACATAATAATTTAATAAGGATTCATTCTTCCATCATGAATCAAAGACACTACTAAATATCGTTCACATCAAGAGCACTGGATACATTATAGCGTAGAGTCTATATTTCACCGATATTGTCTGTCCGATACATTATCGTTATAATTAACGTTCGATTATATTTCCACCAAAACTGCTTGGCATAATTCTTATATATATACAGAGTTAAAAATTCTGCTAATTCTATTACAGACACTGTCTAATATATTAATTTACTTTGGCATTCAAAGCCAGGCTTAATCAGCCCTACATATTCGAACTGCGTTTCATATTTTACGACTTACGTTAATCATAAATTATCGCGGCTAATATTGCCGTCTTATATTTTAAGACTCAAGGGTCCTTATCCATTCTTTATATCTCCTTTAAATATAACTTAATAGTTATGCACTATCACACTTGAGTGGTTATACCACATCTTTAAAACACTTTGGCTAAGTGGCCAAGCCACACATTCTAAAACACTGCCATTTGGCTCGAAGGCCACACAACGACTCTCGTTACTATGTCTCACGCGTCATGCATAAATATATGCGATCTATGTCATTTATTTATTCAACCAAGGTGTTCCATGGTGCAACCATCCGAATCGAGCTCAAACCCAGATGTTTGCAAGCCATGAAACAATCCTCAACAGAGAAGATACTCTCAATGACAATGGAAAGCGACTCCTTAGATTCTGCAGTGAGCAGAATCTGATCATTACCAACACAAAGTTCCCCCATAAGCGCATACATGCATACACTAGGTGTGAACGAACAAAGAATGAGAAGTCAGTGATCGACTATGCCATTGTTAGGAGGAACTCATTCAAATATGTCGGGGATGCTAGAGTCTGGAGGGGGCCAGAGATTGGAAGCGATCACTACCTGCTTACAATCAAAAGAACAACTGAAAGAGTTGCTCAGCCTAGGAACTGCCCAGCATCACGCAGGAAACCAAGAACGGAAGAAATGAGCATTAAGACCTACAATCTGAGAGAGCAAGAAATTAAGACCAGATATCAGGGGCTTATTGCTTCAGCGGTGAGAAACACAGAAGAACAGCCTGATGACTTGGAAACCCTCTGGCTTAAATTCAAGGACATCATAAAGACAGCTGCTGCAGAAGCATGTGGTGAAGTCCGACTTGGGAACAAGACAAAGAGGACACCTTGGTGGACAGAGGAAGTCAAAGAGAAAATAAGAGAGAAGAAAATGGCATGGAAACAATACTTAGGAGCTAAAAACACAGCAGAACAAATAGAGAAATATAGAGAATATGTGATACTCAGAACAGAAGCAAAGAACAAAGTGCTAGCAGCAAAACAGAAGTCCTGGGAGGAATTTGGAGAAAAGCTAGAAAAAGATGCGCAAGAAAACCAGAAATTGTTCTATAAGACCCTAAAGAACATGAGGAAGGAAAAACAATGCCCTCTCAAATTTATAAAGGACAAGCAAGGCAAATTGCTTACTGCCCCGAAGAAAGTAATGGAAAGATGGAAAGAATATTTCTCAGAACTCCTTGATGGTGAGCAAGGTTAAGCATCAGAAATGATAACCACAAGCACAGAAGAGGAAATAAATGTAGATGAAGATGACATAAAGATAGAGGAACTGAAGGCAGCACTGGAGAAAATCAAGATGGGCAAAGCAGCAGAGCAGGATGGTTTAACACCAAAAATGGTTAAGTACATGGGAGCATCAGGCGACCTATTACTCTTAAGGGTCCTACAGGCACCGTGGTGCAACAAGACCATACCAAAGGACTGGGAGATTGCCATCATAACACCAATTTTCAAAAAGGGTGACAATCGACAATGTGGAAACCATAGAGGCATATCCCTTCTCAGTGTCCCAGGTAAAATCTACTCTAGAATCCTAGAGCAGAGACTCCGACGCCTAGCTGAGCCACAATTGAATGAGGTCCAGTGCGGATTCTGAGCGAACCGAAGTAATCAAGACCTAATCTTCACACTCAGACAGCTGAGTGAAAAGGCCCTTGAATATAAGAGTGAGATCCATCTTTGTTTCATAGATCTGGAAAAGGCGTTTGACAGGGTCCCCTGGAGCAAACTTTGGGACTGTTTGGCAAGGAAGAACATTCCAGCACGTCTGATTCATGCTATACAGAGCTTCTACAAGTCTTGCAGAAATTATGTGAGGACAGCAAGCCATAAGTCAGAAGAGTTCATGACCACCACTGGTGTAAGACAAGGTGATATCATGTCACCTTATCTTTTCATACTCCTCATGGACGATGTTATCAAGGTATGTCAGGAGAGAACAAGAAAGTATTCAGTGGGGTACTGGAAGATGAGACACTTATGTATTTCAGAGCTGGCATTTGCTGATGATGTTGCCCTGATTGCTAAATCAGAGGCACATCTCCAATCTAACCTGCAAGTCTGGAAGGAAGAGCTGGAGAAGAGAGGGATGGTCATAAGTAGCTCTAAAACAAAATCCATGGTGATATCACGAGAAGAAAGAAGACATCAGATTAAGCTGGGAGAACAGGTCCTGGAGCAGGTCGACCACTTTAAATATCTCGGAGCTATTATAAACCGAAAGGGAGGCATCAAAGAAGAGTTGGCCACTCGAAAAGCAGCAGCTGGGAGACCTATTTCAATCCATAAATCAAGGATTCCTCAGCAAGAGAGAGGTTGGTAAGAAAACGAAGATGGCTGTATACCGCTCCACCTATGTCCCAGTCTTGACATATGGATGCGAGTCATGGGCAATGACTGCAACTCAAAAAAAGCCAGATCCAAACCTCAGAAATGAGGTATCTGAGGAAGGTGGTTGAAGTAACAAGAAGAGACATGGTCCGCAATCAGACGATACGTCAAGGCCTAAAATCCTACCCCCTTCAGTCCCAAGTAGAACAGTCCCAACTAAGATGGTTTGGCCATGTCTGCAGAATGGGAGAAGATCGGCTACCACGACATGCATGGGGAACAAAGAGCCAGGGATCCAGATCCCCAGGACGACCCAGAGTCCGCTGGGAGGACAACATTAGACAATATTTGAAGGACCGAGAACTAGAATGGAACCAGGCCAGGAGGAAGACCGCCGATAGGGTAGTCTGGCGCTTTCTCTTCCAAACCTCTACACCTCACGGTAGAAGGGGAACGACTAAGTAAGTAAGTAAGAAAATCGCTAGTGGATGTCAATTTGAGGCTGGCAACCTCAGCGTATAGAATGATGATTTCATGAACCACCACTGCAAGGACTGGTGACTGCTTTATTGATAGCTCCTTACAGAGAACTAAAAGCATCGGTAGTCCCAAGTTCCATATGGAGCAGGGAGGGAAAGATGAAAGAAATGATGTACATTATAAGAATAATACTTGCAGTTTCAAACTTTCCAGTTAGTGTAAATGTAAATGAAAAAGATTCAGTTTATATTGTGAACACTTTTCAAACAGTGGAGATGTAAATGTAAACATATTCTATCTGTACTATTAACCTTTCCATTTAAATGTAAGCTAAGGATAACGCTTTTCAATTTAAATGTAAAGAAAGTTTCTCTCGAGGGATTAAGTTTAAATCGCATCGAGGGTAAATTCTAGGTTAAATGGGATGGTGGAATAGGAAGTTGGGGGCACATAGGTATGTGTCGGGAAACGCAATACTCAGGAGAGCGTTTCGTTTCTATTCTTTTACCATAGTTGTTGGTGGTGGTACCAGTGAAGGTACTAATCTCTGGAACAAAGTGAGGGTAGAAGTGGACTGACGTAGAAACGCGGGACCAGCTTGGCAGTTACTCCTTGATTGTTCTGTGAACGTGCTGCACCTTTAAGCTTAACCAGAGACGTGAGAACTCCAGTGACATATCTGCACAGAACCCATCAGCAGGAGCAGAAACTACTATTGGCAGCTAAGTAAAACCTATAAGCTGCAAAAGTGAACTTTTTTCATAAAACCTACTATCATTCAATAATTAACATTTTCTTTTAAACTATTCAATTATTTTAACCCTTGTTAAACCAAATGATTATTAAACCTGTTATTTGATAATATACAAATTTAACTTCTATTTAATCATTTTAAATGTACTGCATGTTTGTCTCAGTCAATTTACTAAACACACTCTAAACAGAGCTATATCAGAATAAAAAGAATTCCACTGAGTGAGTCAGAGGTGGGGGCTTGACGAGATGAAAAAAAATTGCTTAATCCTTCACAAAAGTTGACGGCAGATCATAAAATTAACGTGCTCAGCCAATGCAGCATTGTTGTCGCTTTTATAAATATCTTGTGAATACTATCTTGGGATAGAAGCGTCATTACCCTTCTATCTACATCTCTGCCAAGAGTAATCTTGTGTGAAGGTAGACACCTTGACGACCCACTTTAGATACTTTTGAGTTTTGGCCACTGTTGGACCACTACTGCAAAGCAGGGGAGGCAATACCGTCACAGAAAGGAAGGGCAGAATGTCAGATGGGCCTGTGTACCCAATTCTAAATCCTTTGAAAATAAAGTTCGTTCGTTCGTTCTCTTTCTGTGTATGTGTGTATGGTTTTACATTGATTTGAAATGTCACCCTGTCATCCATTCTATAAATAGTGTCAGTCTGTTTTTGAAATACTTCGTCAAAATGGGCGAGTTTTTCCCCCGGTTTGTTCAAAAGGCATATTCATCTGCAAATTGTGATGGAGAAATTTTGTGTCACTAAATTTATCTTTCAAGTCTTTTACAAAGATGATAAGAATTGTTGGCGATATAGCTGATTCCTTGTGAATTTGCCATTTGTGTGTTCGCTGATCAGTTTTTGTTGCCTTTTACTGCAAACTTTCTCCTGTAATAAAGTTTATCGGTACTTATGTCTTGCCCTTTATGCTATTTGTTTTCTATCTTAGAAAGAGCTCCATATCTCTCCAGTATTCAACGTACGTTCTAGCTGTATCCAAGACGCCCTCTCAGTAATAACAGCCCTGAAGAGTCACCACGCTAAAGGATTGAAAGATCTGATAACTCACTTGAAAGCCTGGTCAAATGTTTCAACAAGTGCACAGTCCAGTGGAAAGCAGCCCATTGCAACATACTAGGCAACGAAGAGGCAGATAAACTTGCTAAAGAAGATGTAGCGCTGCAACAAAACGACAAAGATACAACTTATGAAATGACTAAACAACTATAAACGCCATATTTAAGTCCAAATGGGACAGAGAACACCCAGTTCACATAAAAGATGATGCATATCACCCGCTATTTAGGCGAGACCAGGTCATCGCTTTCCACTTACGCACTGGTCACAATAGGTTGAGGTACCATCTATATCATAAGTACAGGATTGGTCCAACAGATCTCTACTCCTGTGGCACCAGCCCTATGACAGCCGAACATCTTGCTCCAGTCCTGCCCAACTTACAGCAGTAAACACAGTAGCATACGGCAACAACACACTTCTCTCCACGAAAAACTGTAGAAGTCTGAGGGCGAACGTAGAAGAAGAAGCATCTACGAATAATGCTACTGTTTTATTTTTCCTTCTAAATCCTGATTTGACATCGTTTTCTAATTTGAATAAAGTTCTAGCGATAGACATCATGTACAGTGGGAGTGGAGAGGCATCACTGGCGGATCCAAAGGGGTGGCGACGGAGCGATCGCACCTACCTTGGGACTTTGAAAACCTTTATTTCATATCAACCGCTTCAGTATTTTCCACAACTTGGGATTTAAATGTAAGTAATCGTTAAGACGAATTAAAACATAGCTGGTACTAGACAATGGTAAGTACCGTACCCTAAAGATTACGAAATTATTTTGCAAGCAATTCTATGTGGCGGGACAATGAAAAACAATAAATGGACCCGCCATACAACATTGAGACAAAAGACGGCGTCAGGCATGGGACACAAGGGGACTTCACCCAAGACGCAAAAACAGAGGACTTCGTGACAAGAGGCGAATAATTTCTGTATCGGGCGACCAATCCCAAATTTTAAAAAATGTTATGCTATAATATAAAATATGTATGAGTTTTTATCAAATTGTGTGTCTTTGTAGTTGTACTTTTATGTAATTATGTAATAAATAGTTATATTTGTTTTTATAAAAATGAATATTTTTGAGTTATTGTATAACAACTATCAAGTTGTAACATGAAACGAGACGAATGCAGTCAGCGACTCATAGCTTGACTGCTTGCGCCAGGGTCAGCGGACCAGAGCTGACCAAGACCCTACTCCACCTCCAAGTGGTGGTCCTGGAAACAGGCTGCATCACTGCAGTCTGGCCAAGAGAGTAGGGATCGAAGAGAGAAGACAAACCCGGTCCCAAAAATGCCATGCTGAAAACGGATGTGTTAGGCCGAAAGGCGCAAATTTCGCAGCTTCGCTGTAAATGGCGACACAACGTAACAAACGTCCCTTTCAGGACGAACGTAGAAGAAGGAGAAGTTATAACATTTTTTTCTTCTTCGAAATTCGTTATTTTGATTTTTAATTGTCTACAAAATATGTGTAAGTAAGGGGGGGGGGGAGTGGCCTATCGTTCTGATGTATCGCCCCTCCCTTGGACAGTTTCTAGATCCGCCAGGGAGAGGCATAACTATCAGATTATGAAGACGGTAATGGACAAAGAGACTGTGATGCTGTCCATGCTTTCACGTACAGGAATCAGCTGCAGGTAGCACTAGCCAAAAGTCTTGGGTGCTGCACGTAGAGGTGCTGTCCTATCGAGGTCTGAAACCGTTTTTGATTGAGCGTGCGTGTGAGTTTACTGCACACAGGTGCTGAAAAGGAGTGGGGCATGTAATTTGTAGATTGAGGGAGGTGGGGATTGGGATAAAGAATTTGGAAAAGAAGAAGTTATTTCTCATCATCTTTAGCGATAAAGATAAAACGATCGTCTGCTACTTGCATTGCTCTCCGAATAAAAGCATAAAGAACTGCTTTACTGTGCACACGCAGACATCTAAACCACTAACGCCAGAAGAAAAAACAAATGGCTGTGTTTCAGAAACGGTAATGAAATTAACATAATGGGAAGAGTGTACTTGAAATACAATTAACAATTGTTTCGTACGAGGCATCCAGTTATAGCGGCGTGTTATAGCAGCTGGTTTATTCTCCAAGGTGATCTTGAAAACCTGTGTGTTTGAGCCATGCATTTTTATTTTTATTCATTGTATCTTCTTTTCATTTTGTGATGACGGCAGCGTCTATCAGTGCCCCAGCTTCACAAATCAGTGCTTCACAAATTACGTAACGCAATTTTTGACATTTTCAGCCCCCCCCCCCCCCCCGGTAACATGTGCGTAACAAAAACCCACATTTCAGATCCAAAAGCTTAACATCTCGGCAACCCCCCTCCCTTCCTCTTTGCGTTACCTAATTTGTGAACGGCCAAAATACTGCGATAAAAAGGTAAAGGTTTTGCTTGTGGACATTATACTTGCTCTTTGTGTAACTACTACTTTACAAAAAAAAATTTCCTTGTGGTCGTATGCTGATTAAATTTTGATTGTCGTCTTATTTTGTCTATTGTTTATGCCGTGACGTGTTCCAGGCAGGTGGGAACCAGCAGGACCACTTTAGCCCCCGGTGTAACAGGCCAAAGAACATGTACTCGTATATCTCTCGTCCAGATCATACCCTGGGTTAATTTGGCCGAGGCCACTTTATACCTCAGGCATTATCTGGGTCGCGTTGCATAAGCATCCCGCTCTTCGCATGCACGGGATTTTAAGCTCTGCCTTCAAAATACAGCATATTTGCAGGAAGTGGGTGTCTGGTGGATAGGACTTCTGTATATCATGTTTATATCTGTGCACTCTGTTGTATCTGCGTGGAAATGTAAAGGTCGAGCGAAGGATTCTACTAGGGTAACTATGAAGATGAACAAAAAGTGGAAGAGCTGAGCCCAGAAGCTTATGACTGGAGAATATGAGAAATTTAATACAATAGTTTTTTAATTGTTTTTACTCGCCACTTTGTTTTGCAGTGCCATATCATATACGTGTGCTGTTAGTTATTTTTTCCTACACCATAAGACACAACTATACATCTCATCTTCCATAATAATTAAATCACAAACCCATATATTAAATATCGTCGTATATATTCTCATATAATATGGGCCTAACACCATATTCCCAATATGCCTCATATTTTTTTCCTTTTTTTTTATATATTCTCATCAAAAAGTCATGAAGTATTTTTAACACAGCATATTATTTAAACTTCCTTTTTGCTATTTAAGGTGAGAAAAAAAACCAAACAACTCGTCATCGCATCGGTAACCACGCACGCAGCCATTATTGCTTACGAGCCTTGTCACATCCTCACCATGTTTCCACCTCGTATACATCCACATCCGCTAACTCGAAAGTTCCAGGAACCGCGATCAACGCTCGCGACCCTGGTCTATGCATTTTATACACCAGGTATAATCTGATGTATGTCAGAATATACCCCACTGGCCCAAATAAACCTCACTGATTAAAAAGAAACATTTAAGTCAACTGTTGCTGATTTAAAATGTATCTGTAAAGTAGCCTTTATGTGTTTAGTCTCAACATGGACATGTTTGCAGTCAACTTTTTAAAAATTCGATGAATATTTTACACATTTTATGACAACCTACATACAACCTCCTCACTTTGAGGGTGTAATTTTTTTTTTTCTTAACCAGCGGCACTTGGGCTTTCAGCCCTTCGGCCCAATGACATGTCATTGCGGGGCTGGGGAACCTGTGGACTTTCCTTCCAACCCGGTCAGGAGCTTCGCTCCTTCCCATCCACAGAGGGTTTATCTCAGGAGCCGTTCAGGTTATTCAGTCAAAATCCCGGTGACACTGCTTCAAATGCCCACGCACGGCCTTGAACCTTGAACATCTGATCGCCAGCGCAATGTGGAAACCATTACACCAGCGCGGCTCCCAAGGCGTGTCATAAGATTGTGGAAAGAGGGTAGGGGGTTGGTTTAAGGGCTTAAAGGGAAAAACAAATTAAAACGTGTAAAATTCAAAACCAAAGACCTTATTACCGATGTGACTCTTACACACATGAGACACACAAGACACATAGGCCAGATTATACTCAGGGGGTTATTCTGGCCTAGGCCAGATTATACCCGGGTATAATCTGGCAAGGAGTTTATCTGGCCTGCTACACCAGGCTTCACCTCATATGGGCGGCTCACCTTAGCTTTTTCTTCTTTTTTTAACATACCTGTCTTTTCATTAAAAAAGTGTTACCCCTCGTCTCAAATAATGAAGGGGCCTCACAATGTGAAATGACACGGGCCGTATCTGGACTACCAAGAGTTTGGTTGCAGTACTTATACCTTGTAGTCTGGTGGAAATGCAAGAGAGGCCTGGCAGCCCTAAAAACAATTTCTGCAGCGCACCTGGAGCAGAGACTACTGTTTCTCCTATATCACCATCTGGTCATGTCAGCAGCCAAGTATGGCCTGGGAATACCCATGCTGTCATTATCGCAGTGTGAACGACTGGAACTCATTCAAAATTTAGTCGGGCTATACGCGAGATACCCCTATTGTGACGATGCTGTACATGCTTGGATTGCTATCGATTAAATCCAGATATGCGATGGATCAGGTAAAAGACTACTTGCGAGTAACCACAAACAAAAGGCACCCCCTACACAGGAACATAGCTGACACCAACGAAGCAAGAATAAAGAGGGGGATGTCATGGATGGCGCAGGCTGCGTCAACTATTTGACAGGTGATCAGTTGAAAACAAATTCAAGGGGGAAGAGTGGAGTAAGTCAGGTTAGAACTTGACGAACTGCCAACAGGTCATCATCAGCTTTGGCAGAGAATGCAGAGCTTGCATCATTTCTTTGGTGATGCGTAGATGGCAGGGAGGATAGTGTGATTCGCTTGCATAGCTAGGCGGGGTTGTCGCACGGAAGGTCCAGGGTTCGAATCCTGGGTAAGCCACTCATGTCTGTTGTTTTTCTGTTGTCTAGTGTTCTACTTCTTTATTTCCTACGAGTTTCTGAGTGATAACATACCTTTATGTTTGTCTCATATTAATTTGCCATTGTGTACACTGATGGGTCTGTAGTCCGTGGTGAGAAATCAGGATGGGGCTTCTCGGCTAGAGTTAAGGGCAGGATCGTCGCTGAACATAGCGGGGCTTACATGTGTCACGATTTGCCTCCCCTTAGCTCTGCAGTAGTGGTCCAACAGTGGTCAAAACTCAAGAGTAACTAATGTAGGTCTTCAAAGGTGACTACCTTCGCACAAGATTACTCTTGGTAGAGTTGCAGATAGAAGGATAATGATGCTTCTACCTCAAGGGAGTTCACAAGATATTCAGAAAAGCGAGAACAATGCTGCTTTGGATGAGCACGTTAACTCTAGTCTCTGCCGTCAACTTTTGTGAAGGATTATGTAATATAGTTTTAGCTCGCACAAGCCCCCAGCTGAGTTAATTCAGCGAATTTCCTCTTATTAATATTTATAGCTCTGTTTGAGTGTATTTAAGAAATGGCCTGAGACATAAGGATACAACACATTCAAAATGATTAAATCAACTTTAAATTTGGATAGATATAAACAAAAAATAAATAATCACTTAGATTTTAACAGTTATTAAAAATTGAATATTCTGTAACACAAAATTGATCATCATCATATGATGTTAATGGGGAATTATATAAGGGGAAGTTTCACTTGGCAGCTTTTATGTATACACTTAGCTGCTGGGGTTTCTACTCTCGCTGGTATTTTGGTTCTTCGCAGATAGGTGGCTGGATTGCTCACGTCCCTGGTCAAGATTAAGAGTTGCAGCACGTTCCAAGTAAAATCAGGGAGTAACTGCAAAGCTGGTGCCCGTCTGATGATGATATCTAGCGTCGACTTCAGGCCACTTATACCACTTGTTCCAGAAATAGTACCCTAAACTGGCAACATCAACTAGTATGGTAAAAGAAGAGAAACAAATACCCTCTGGGTGTTGAGTTTCCCGACACATACTTATGTGTCCCCATCGTCTTATTCCACCATCCCATCTATCTAAGAACTTTTACCCTCTCTGAGAATTAATCTTAATCCCAGTGGGCAAAAACTATCTTTACATTTAAAATGAATAGTTAGTTTGAATATGTTTACATTTACATTAGTCGAAAAGGTTGTAAACTTTCATTACATTTAGAGTGAATATATTTTACATTTACAACGGCTGAAAATGTTGAAACTTTCATTACATTTAGAGTAATTTGTTTTACATTTACACTGCTTGAAAGGTTAATAATATAACAAGTATGAACATCATTTCTTTCATCAGTCCCTCCCTGCTCAATATGGAACTTGGGACTACCCCTGCTTTTGGTTCTTTATAAGAAACTCGCAATAAAGCAGTCACCAGCCCTGGCAGTTGTGGTTCATGAAATAATCATTCTATATGATGAGGTTGCCAGCCATAAATGACTTGGACAATCACTAGCAATTTTCACATATTAATATTCACGTATTAGGTCACATGTTAATAATGAAAAAAATATAGAATTCAAAATGTACAACTTACGCCAATCTTTAGGCTCACAGACTGCTGGCTCAGAGAAATAAAGGCACTTGTAGAGGCCTCTTACACTTGGTCTGGGGTGTTGTTACATTACCAATAAGTTCCCACTTTGACTTGTATTTCAGTTCCCTCAGTATTCCGATTTTCCGTGTTAAAATGGTAGAGTTTTTCCTGGGTTTTTAAGTCCCGAGAATGCTCAAACAAAGTCCGGTCTGATAAATGATAGCTGATTTTAGTCTTTACTCTGACAAGGTTTGGTTGTCTTCTTGGGGCGAGGGAATTTTCACAATGTTCTAACCTGGCTAAAGTGTCAGGTTATATTGCCTTTCCTCCCCCGCATTTGTTTGTTACGATGTTAAGCATGGCTCCAATCGGAAGGGATGTTGTGCCTTCATTCCGAATGTCTGCCAATCGTTTCGAACATGCGTATTTTGTAGAGTAATTCAAATTTTTCCCACATGGAAATTTCTGCGCGTTTCTGCATTCCCAAATACGGAATGAAAACATCCGATCCTCTCTCGGCAATGTTTACAAATAACTTCATATTACTTTCATATAAAGTAATGTCTTTGTAACAAGTTGTACCAGACACGATTATGTCATTCTTGTCTGTCCCGAAATGTGTCACAGAGGCGAGTAATCTAACTACCCATTGCTTGCGCAAACACAATTTTTCGTTTACCCATCTGGTCGAGGAAGGCACATCAGCCTTATCAGCAATTAAACAAATTCGCTGGGCGATTGTAGTGCTAATCCGTAGCCTGATGTCGGTGTGGTGAAAAATACAGTGATACAACGTTAAAATACCTCCAATTATAAAGATAACGGGTAAGATAACATGTAGGGATAAAATTATACGTAAGATACGAGGATACATTCTCGCCTACGCCAGCGCTTTCTACCGCCATTCAAACTAACTAGTTGGAACATGCAGACTAAACGGTTTACACTTTTAGACGGGAGGGAAACGGAGATAAAAGAAAAAAAAATTATGACGGTCTGAACACGTGTTTGAATCTAAAAAAGCAAAAAGACGCAATTTGTAGTTTAAAGGAAAAATCACGCCACTAGTTGACACAATGTAAGGAATTGGTAGAAAAACGACCTTAGCTCTTGTTAGAAACAGTCGTATCTTAGACGTTTTACGGTAATTAGTTGTTTTGTTTGAATACAGCGGCAAACGCCGTGGACGAAGGTTCAAAAACAAATTTCAAAAACTAACCTTGAGAAAAGTAGGTTTTTCTTTAATAATAAAGTTATGAAAATAAAACCTAGCTAGTTTGATAGCCCATCTTGAGCAGAGAAATAATATACTTTTAATTACACAGACGGACAGATAACACGGAAGATATTGACGAAAGACCGTATTGTTCCAATCAGACTAGCGAACAGTTTTTTGTGCACATTTTCACTAAAGTTACATTTTGGCGTCCTTGAGCCTAAAAATGCAAAAATCAAACTGCAGATGAACGAGGGGCAAAGTCGGAGGATAGTAGCTAAAAATAACTTAGTGGGGCAGGTTTGTGTAGTTTTTTCATGTAGTTAGTCCAAAAAACAAGTGTAATTTTGGGAAAAATACTACATACTAGACTGAGACTGGACTGAAATTTGAATTTTAGTTTGAATATTTGAAAAAGTTAGAGGGGAAGTCCGTTGATTGGACAGAAGTATTTATATTATTGAATGAGAGACGTACGCTTGTGCCATTTGATAGAAGACTGTCCATTGACACAGTACGTTACTGCTAGAGGTGATTTCCAGGAATTATTAAATAAAAATCAGTGGGACGCACTAATCTAGCCAGCAGCTCAGCTGAGTTTTGCTAGTACTAAGTAACTGTGTTCTCAATTCTGAATTGTGGTAAGGGAAAAAGCATTTATCTTGTTTATTTTAATATTTTGAGTGATTGATACTGCCATATCATGAAAAATGATTACGACAAGTGAGTGCTTGCTCTAGGTCCCCAGCAGCAGTCCAGGGCCTAGAGACAAACTAATAATATATGAAAACCTATCTAAGACTATGGAAGGAGGATCTATAATTGAGATCAGTGGGAACATATCACCCACCTTATTGAATGGAAGAGGAAACTATTGAACATGTTTCGGATGCAATGCAGTCTTGGGAAACTGGTACTATTTGATAACAACTGGGTGAGATGTGCTAAGTTGGTCAGAGAGATCTGACCCAATCTGTGTAATGTTGTTTTGTGGTGTTGTGTGTAAGAGTGGCGCAGCAAACAGAGTGTTGACACATGGCACAAATTTTGTTTCAGAGTTTTTGATCTGGCACTACGATTGTGCCAGATGCTTTTGTAAGTACAAAAGCGGGTGTCTGTGCAGCCTAACATTTTACTCCAGCTACTGAGAGGAGTGGGCCACAAGAATTCTGTACTACATCGTCACAGGCCAGTTAAGTGCAAACCTGGCCTGCTGGAGATTCATAAACTGTGTCCACCATCATTAAAGAAATAAAATCTTGTTATAGAAACATTAATATCAGTCCATATGTCAAGGACAAAGAACTTTGTAGCCATAGATTGGGCATGATGACGCCACCCCAACTAAACATCCAGTGCTAGTTTTTCCCAAGACATTGTAGATATTATTAATATTAACCATTGTAATAATATACCTATGTACAAAAATTACATTTGATTATGCAATATATATATGCATTTCATTGATAAATACATATTATTTCATATGTTCTGACCAAAAGAAACAATTGGTTCAGGACTAATAAATTTAAAAAGATTTTCAAACTTAAACTTTAACAGCCAGTGTTAGTTCAGTGTATCATAGAGTTTATTATTAATATTATTAGACGTATTATTTACATGTGTGTGTCTGTGTATTTTATTACCTACACATCACAATTCAGTACCCTAGACTTTTAACGTAGCTAACATTCATTATAGTAGAATAGGTCTGGTTGAGGTCGTAAGTGGTAGCAGAAAGGCCTTCTGTGACTCACATAAACTTTTATCTCAGGAGCCTTCACAGCTGACCTCATCCAGTACACTAGGTAACATAACAACCATATAATAACATCAAAAACCACTACAAATATTGGGGTCTTGTCCGGGGATTAAGTTTATCAAAGATATTAGGGTCTCCTGGTCCGGGAATTAAACTAGTGGGGGCATAAGGGAATAAATTTAAAAGTGTCCCTTAAAATAAAAAGTGGAAAATAAAAGTTGATGAATCTTCACAGCCAGTGGTAATTAATTAATTAATTACTACATTACCTTAGTAATTATATACTTGGAATTACCTTAGTCATTGTTAATTTGTGTGTTAGAGTATGGCAGATCTAGCAAAATTTAGATCGGCTGCTGTGCTGACGGCGAAGGAGATGAACATGGAGGGTCAAGTTTTAATTCAGTATGTAACTTCAGAATGTGACAAGTATATTGAAAGGGAAGATAGGAGGTTAGCTGAAGAGAAGAGGTTACAAATTGAGGCTGATAAAGAACTTAAGAGGCTGCAGATTGAGGCTGACAAAGAGGCTAAGGCATTGGAGGCAGATAGGGAGATTAAAAGGCTCCAATTAGAGGCAGAAGAAAAACGACATCAAAGGGAGGCAGAAGATAAGAGATTGACTGCCGAAAGGGAGGCAGAAGAAAAGAGATTGACTGCCGAAAGGGAAGCAGAAGATAGAAGATTGCAAAGGGAGCACGAGTTACGACTAAGGGAGCTGGAATTACAAGGCCATGCTCCTGAAAATGGTGCCAGCCCCTTTCCCTCAGATGCCACGCCTAGTCAGTGAGCCTCAACCTCAGGTATGGGGTTTCATTTAGACCATTTTATTGAGAAAGACGATGACATCAGTAGATTCGAACTATTGGCTACTACGTATGAGTTAGAGAGAGAGAGAGAGGTGGAGTCTTAAGTTATCCCAAGGGCTTAGAGGTACTTCTTATGAATTTTTTGCTAAGATGCATAGAGACGACCAAGACAATTATGACATGCTAAAGCAGGCTTTGTTATTGAGATATGAAAAGAATGGTGAATTTTATCGTAAGAAGTTTAGAAATGCCAAACTGTTGTCTGGGGAGACATACCACCAATTCTCTGCCAGACTGGAAACCTATTTGGAGAAATGGACTGCTCTGGGGAAGACCCAAGATCTCAAAGAGATGATCATGATATAGCAATTAAGAGAGTCCGTGGCTCCAGACCTGAGAAAATTTCTCATGGAACAAGGTGCAGAGAGGTTGGGGAGGTTTTAAATGTCGCTGAGAGGTATCAGGCAGCCCAGGCAGAGGTAAGTGGCACTAAAAAGAAGCACATAGACAATTTTAAAGCTCCACAGCAATTTAGTAAATTTGATACCAGAGAACCAGGTAATAAAGGCAGGACAAACTTTGATAGGCCACGAAATGATTATCGTGATAGAAACTCACAGTTCAATGACCAAAAATATAATGAAAGAAAACCGTTTAACCAAGGAAAGAGATGGTGCAAATGGTGTAAGAAAGACAACCATAACACCGAATTTTGTAAAAGGAAACCTTCAAACATTGCTGCAATGAAATCGGGGAAACAAAGATTAAAGGTTAATCCTAATGGACAGCAGGAACCTTATCACCCCCCAGTTTGTGAGGATGTTATTTGTAATGGGGTCACCATAAGGTGCCTATATGATACAGGTTTGGATTATGATTCAGTTGTGAAGTCTAGCCTAGTGGACCCAAGTCAGTATACCACAGAAACAGTGGAAATACAAGGGGCGACTAAGGACATACCACTCATGACACTTCCCATCGCAAGGATAACGGTGAAAACTCGCTATGTGGAAGGAGAAATCAGAGCAGCAGTGATAGATGAACCAATCTACCCTCTGATATTGGGGTGTAGATACGTCTTCTTGGGGAATCCCGAGAGACCTGTGATCATGGCGACAGTGCAGACCAGGTCACAGAAAAAGGAGGAAGAAGGTGAACCTATAAATGCTCATCCAGAAGAGATGAGGAAGGCGCAGGCTGAGGATAGGACACTCAAGCCATGTTTTAAAAATTGCCCAAATGCCACACACCTCCAAGCAAGGGAGAGTACTTTATGAAGAACAAATTGATCTACAGGAAGGCCGGAACTGGAACAAATGGTCACAACCAGCTGGTTCTTCCCACTTCATATAGGGATAAAGTGATGGAACTAGGGCATGCGATTCCCTTCAGTGGTCACATGGGGATCAGCGCCACAGGACAGCGTATAGCTTGTCATTACTTCTGGCCAGGGATAACGGAGGATATAAAAAGATATGTCAAATCCTGTCCAGAATGTCAAAGGGTAGCTCCAAAGCATTGGACTGCTCCTGCAACTCTAGGGGAAATGCCCATAGTGGGAACACCTTTTGAGAGGGTTGCAGTGGATATTGTGGGACCTCTCACTCGGACCAAGAGGAGGAACAGTTACATCCTTACTCTGGTGGACACTTGTTCTATGTGGGGAGAGGCGGTAGCCCTGCCATCAATTGATTCGAAACATGTAGCAGAGGCACTACTTACAATATTTACAAGATTAGGATTCCCGCATCAAATCTTGACTGATAATGGCTCACAGTTCAAGGGGAAACTAACGGAAGAAGTTTTTAAGCTATTTCAAGCCAGACACTTTCATTGTAGTCCGTACCATCCACAAGGGAACGGCCAGGTAGAGAGGTTCAATGGGACTCTCATTTCTATCCTGAGGAAGCTGGCACATGAAAAACCGGATATGTGGGATCAATTTCTGCCCGCCGCGTTGTTTGCGTATCGGGAGGTACCACATAGTTCAACCGGGATGGCTCCCGCAACCCTGCTATTTGGGAGGCCAATAAAAGGTCCATTAGAAGCATTATTAAGGACCTGGACAGATGAGAAAGCAGAAGAGACTGTTACCTCATCATATCAATATGTGAACGAGCTGACCACTCGTCTGAAAGCTGGATGGAAACTGGCAAATGATAATTTGAGACAAGCCAGGAAGAAACATGCAGCGTATTTTAATAGGAAAGCAAAGGACAGAGAATTAGCTGTGGGAGAGAAGGTGCTTCTTCTACTACCCGGCAGCCAGAATAAGTTACAAATTGGATGGCAAGGTCCATATACGGTTCTAGAGAAGGTGTCTAGAACAAACTATAAAATTGACAAAAAGGGGAAGGAGAAGGTATATCATGTAAACCTTTTAAAGAAGTATCTGGACAGACCACTCCAGGAAAGCACCCCCTTACTGACCTTGGCTATCGCAACTAAAATGAAAAAGGAACCACTCACCTCACATGAATACCCATTACATCCCTGTGAGACAGCCGCACAGGTAAAAGTCAGTAAGCACCTGACTAAAAATCAGAGGGAGAGAGTTCAACAGGTTCTGGAGGAACATACAGATGTATTAACAGATAAACCAGGACATACAAATTTGCTACAGTATGACATGAAGCTGGTAGACTCAAACCCAATCTGTATGAGAGCCTATTCTGTTCCGTTCGCGAAGGAGAAGGCATTGAAAGAGGAAATAGATTATTTGTTGAAAGAAGGGATTATTTCACACAGTGAATCTTCTTTTAGCTCCAGTGTAGTTTTGTTGAGGAAACCGTCTGGGGAACATAGACTGTGCATAGATTACAGGAAACTGAATGCTGTCACAGAAGGACAAGTGGATCCATTACCAGACACAAAACAGTTATTTGCCAGATTGAACAAGGCAAAATACTTTTCGAAGGTGGATCTTAGCAAAGGCTATTACCAGATTCCAGTGAAGCCTGAAGTTAGACCTTATTTAGCTTTTAGCACCTCGGAAGGACATTATGAATTCAACATGCTACCATTCGGACTGAAAAATGCTCCGAGTGTATTTTCTAGGATGATGCGCAAATTGTTGGATCCCCTGAATAATCCATGTATCACAAATTTCATGGATGATATTCTTGTCGCCACAGAAACATTTGAAGAACACATTAACTCTCTGAAAATGTTATTTGATAGGCTCAGAGAAGCAAACTTAACTGCTAGACCAACAAAATGTTGTATTGGATGCAAAGAGTTGGAATTCTTGGGACATACTGTATATCAGGGTAACATGACCCCTGACCCCAAGAACTTGGAAAAACTGCAGAGAGCACCTAGACCACAAACAAAAAAAGGACGTGCGATCATTCGTGTCGTTATGTGGGTTTTACCAAAAATATATCAAAAATTTTAACTCTATATGTGCTCCTCTGACTGATCTGACTCGCAAGGGAAATCCAGATAAAATTGTTTGGTCCGCGCAATGTGAATTGGCATTTCAAGAGTTAAAGGAAAAACTCACTAGCAAGCCTATTCTCAAATTGCCTGATTTGACTCAGGACTTTGTGGTGAGAACAGATGCAAGTAATGTAGGCCTGGGGGCGGCTCTGTTGCAAAGGTCCTCTTCACCCAATGGGGAACTGAACCCAGTCGCTTATGCAAGCCGCAAGTTGAATAAAGCGGAGCAAGGATATTCCACAAGCGAAAAAGAATGTTTAGCGTTAATCTGGGCAATAAAAAAGTTCCAAATCTATCTGTATGGTAGGACTTTTGTGGTCCAGACGGATCACCAGCCCCTAGTGTTCTTATCTCAGGCCAAGCATGAAAATGCAAGATTGTTAAGATGGTCTTTATTGTTGCAACCTTATCAGTTTATTATTGAATATATCCCGGGGTCACAGAATGTCGGTGCAGATTTCCTCAGTAGGCACCCCTGTGATCAAAATTAGAGTAGTTGGCAGGCGGGAGGTTAATTTTATCTATGTGTATCACTGGTTTTGGAACTTGCATTAGTGCATGTTCTCAGGTGGGGAGATGTGTGGTGAAAAATACAGTGATACAACGTTAAAATATCTCCAATTATAAAGATAACGGGTAAGATAACATGTAGGGATAAAATTATACGTAAGATACGAGGATACATTCTCGCCTACGCCAGCGCTTTCTACCGCCATTCAAACTAACTAGTTGGAACATGCAGACTAAACGGTTTACCCTTTTAGACGGGAGGGAAACGGAGATAAAAGAAAAAAAATTATGACGGTCTGAACACGTGTTTGAATCTAAAAAAGCAAAAAGACGCAATTTGTAGTTTAAAGGAAAAATCACGCCACTAGTTGACACAATGTAAGGAATTGGTAGAAAACGACCTTAGCTCTTGTTAGAAACAGTCGTATCTTAGACGTTTTACGGTAATTAGTTGTTTTGTTTGAATACAGCGGCAAACGCCGTGGACGAAGGTTCAAAAACAAATTTCAGAAACTAACCTTGAGAAAAGTAGGTTTTTCTTTAATAATAAAGTTATGAAAATAAAACCTAGCTAGTTTGATAGCCCATCTTGAGCAGAGAAATAATATACTTTTAATTACACAGACGGACAGATAACACGGAAGATATTGACGAAAGACCGTATTGTTCCAATCAGACTAGCGAACAGTTTTTTGTGCATATTTTCACTAAAGTTACATTTTGGCGTCCTTGAGCCTAAAAATGCAAAAATCAAACTGCAGATGAACGAGGGGGCTAAGTCGGAGGATAGTAGCTAAAAATAACTTAGTGGGGCAGGTTTGTGTAGTTTTTTCATGTAGTTAGTCCAAAAAACAAGTGTAATTTTGGGAAAAATACTACATACTAGACTGAGACTGGACTGAAATTTGATTTTTAGTTTGAATATTTGAAAAAGTTAGAGGGGAAGTCCGTTGATTGGACAGAAGTATTTATATTATTGAATGAGAGACGCACGCTTGTGCCATTTGATAGAAGACTGTCCATTGACACAGTACGTTACTGCTAGAGGTGATTTCCAGGAATTATTAAATAAAAATCAGTGGGACGCACTAATCTAGCCAGCAGCTCAGCTGAGTTTTGCTAGTACTAAGTAACTGTGTTCTCAATTCTGAATTGTGGTAAGGGAAAAAGCATTTATCTTGTTTATTTTAATATTTTGAGTGATTGATACTGCCATATCATGAAAAATGATTACGACAAGTGAGTGCTTGCTCTAGGTCCCCAGCAGCAGTCCAGGGCCTAGAGACAAACTAATAATATATGAAAACCTATCTAAGACTATGGAAGGAGGATCTATAATTGAGATCAGTGGGAACATATCACCCACCTTATTGAATGGAAGAGGAAACTATTGAACATATTTCGGATGCAATGCAGTCTTGGGAAACTGGTACTATTTGATAACAACTGGGTGAGATGTGCTAAGTTGGTCAGAGAGATCTGACCCAATCTGTGTAATGTTGTTTTGTGGTGTTGTGTGTAAGAGTGGCGCAGTAAACAGAGTGTTGACACATGGCACAAATTTTGTTTCAGAGTTTCTGATCTGGCACTACGATTGTGCCAGATGCTTTTGTAGAAGTACAAAAGCGGGTGTCTGTGCAGCCTAACATTTTACTCCAGCTACTGAGAGGAGTGGGCCACAAGAATTCTGTACTACATCGTCACAGGCCAGTTAAGTGCAAACCTGGCCTGCTGGAGATTCATAAATTGTGTCCACCATCATTAAAGAAATAAAATCTTGTTATAGAAACATTAATATCAGTCCATATGTCAAGGACAAAGAACTTTGTAGCCATAGATTGGGCATGATGACGCCACCCCAACTAAACATCCAGTGCTAGTTTTTCCCAAGACATTGTAGATATTATTAATATTAACCATTGTAATAATATACCTATGTACAAAAATTACATTTGATTATGCAATATATATATGCATTTCATTGATAAATACATATTATTTCATATGTTCTGACCAAAAGAAACAATTGGTTCAGGACTAATAAATTTAAAAAGATTTTCAAACTTAAACTTTAACAGCCAGTGTTAGTTCAGTGTATCATAGAGTTTATTATTAATATTATTAGACGTATTATTTACATGTGTGTGTCTGTGTATTTTATTACCTACACATCACCATTCAGTACCCTAGACTTTTAACGTAGCTAACATTCATTATAGTAGAATAGGTCTGGTTGAGGTCGTAAGTGGTAGCAGAAAGGCCTTCTGTAACTCACATAAACTTTTATCTCAGGAGCCTTCACAGCTGACCTCATCCAGTACACTGGGTAACATAACAACCATACAATAACATCAAAACAACTACAGTCGGGCACACCCGAAATGTTCCAATACGATTGTTGGTTAATATTATCTCATCCGTCTCCTTTTCCAGCAGGAATGAACGGGTAAACAAACGACTTATCACTTAAGGGGTGTAAGATGATCTGACAGTACTAAATATCTGCTTGATAGCAGGGAAAGAAAATGTGCCGACCACAGAAATTTAGTACACAAAAAAAATGTAACTAAATACTGCCGGACAGGAAAAGAGATCGACCCAATAATTATGTGACAACATGACAACAACATCCAGTATGAGAATGGAGGTAGAGGCAGCTACTGCGGCTTTAACGTGGTTGTCTGAAACTTCATTCACCAGGGCAGTTATTGTGTCAGATTCTAAGTCTATGATTCCGAAAATCCAAAATGGATGGCTACGGTATGAATAGGAAACCCCCATAAAAGCCTCGAATCTTCAAGAACTGTTGTGGATCTACTGTCCTCGTCATGCAGGGGTACACGGCAATGAAAGAGCTTCTAGATTGGCTTCCAGAGCACCTAAAGTAGGTGCACTGGATATGGACAAAAGAGAGATACTGAGGACAATTAATGATCGCCTATTAGAGAAGAAAATCTCATCACCACAGCACAGGGGCAGGAAAAAAGATGGGCAGAGCACTTCAGAGAAACAATGAATAAGGAATCATCAGAGACGCAGCTGAATGTTCCTGAGGCTGAAAATTATTTAAACGTAAATACAAACACTCCACGAAGAGAAGAAATCATCACAGCTATCAAAGGGTTAAAGAATGGAAAACCTCCTGGTCAAGACAATCTAAATGCTGAGTTATTCAAGGCAGATCCTGAACTAGCAGCAGAACTTTTAGAACCACTATATGGAATACAAAGACAACACCAACAGAGTTTCGTAAAGGAATGACTGTCAAATTGCCCAAGATGGGCGACCTTGCAGACTGCAACAACTGGAGAGGAATTACTCTCCTCTCAGTTCCCAGTAAAATACTTGGCAGAATAATTATCCAGAGAATTTCAAGAGCAGTAGACCATAAACTGAGGAAAGAACAAGCTGGATTCATAAAGAACAGAAAATGTGCAGATCATATATTCCCCCCTCAGGAACATTATAAAGCAGTGCTCGGAATTTCAAAGACAGCTATACATTAACTATGTTGATTTTGAAACTTTCTTTTGACAGCATACACAGGGACAGCCTATGGAAAATACTGAGGGCTTATGGAATTCTCGATTACATTGTTTCCATCATAAAAAGCCTCTATGCTAACTTTACATGCAGTGTTGGGTTGAGCAATCTAACTTTTGAGGTGAAGACAGGAGAACGACAGGGATGCCCCTTATCAACACATTTATTTTTGGCACTCATAGACTGGGTGATGCGCCAGACAACAGAGGGCAGTCCAAGAGGAATTAGATGGAAAACGTTTTCTACACTGGAAGATCTAGAATATGTGGATGACATTGCACTACTCGCACATTCACATCAACACAATCAAGAAAAAACAGACTGAATAATTAGAGCCAACAGGTGGGTCTTAACATCAGTCTAAAGAAGACAGAGGTCATGACACTCAATGTGGGCAGTCCTGAGCCCATAACAATAATGAACCAGAAGCTGCAACAGACGAACATATTTATATACCTAGGATGCATAGTAACACCAGACCGCAGATCAAAGAAAGACATCAACAACAGAATTAGTAAAGCGAGAATAGCCTTTGCTAGTCTCAACAACACCTGGAAGTCTTCCCAGCACAGCACAAACACCAAATTAAGATTATATGACAGCCTTGTACTTTCTGTGCTCAGAAGGGACCCCGATGCTATCACAAGAACAGCTATGCTATGGACCCCCGAAGGAAAGCGAAAGAGAGGCCGACCAAAAACAACTTGGCGGAGAACTGTGGCAAATTAAGACTGTATGAGAGCTGTGTACTTTATGTGCTTCTCTATGGTACGGAATGCTGGAGAGTAACAGAGAAGGAAATGTCGAAACTGTCCTCCTTCCACACAATCTGCCTAAGGAAAATTCTCCGAATCTTTTGGCCAAATACCATCAGCAACCAACAACTGCTTATTCGGAGTAGCCAGGAAGACATGCACACGATCATACCTGGCAGATGCTGGAGTTGGGTTGGCCACGTCCTCAGAAGGGACCCTGATACCATTACAAGAACAGCTATGTGTGGCAGATAAAGGGAACGAATAGTGAGAATCAAATATAGGAAAGTCTAAATAGAGTAGAAAAAGGGGATGCGCAAAAAAGAATGTGCAGGAGACAGAATTCAAAAAAGAGGTTAACACAAAATCCGGTTAGGCACGCTTTTCAGCAAGAGTCAGAAGCGTGAGTGAAGCAGTGCAGGTCGCACATACCCCAGATATACGAGGGTAGTCATGTTGAAGGCGATAGTCAAGTAGACAATGTGTTGTGTAAGACTGAAGAACGAAGGAGCGAGTTACGCTTCACTCAGAAAAAGGGTACGTAGAGTGAATTAGTTACGTCCATACCGTAGTCCTGTTACTCGTCTAAGATAGTGGCCATCTAGAACTAGGGAAAGGAACAACCCCGGAGGAGTCCGGTATCACTTCAATAACCTGAACCTAAATTGATGATATCAATAGACAAGGCTTTGCTTAGACGGAGAAAAGGATGTAGATAATAGTAACATCTGAATAATAGAGACAAAAAGACATTACAATATTGAATGTAATTCTCAATGGTGAGCGAGTGTTAAAGAGAAAGTATGACGGACCAAGATTGTTGGAGGTCCGGGTAACAGCAGTGGTCCACATTGTAAATAAACAGTATTCCAGCTGACTGTGGCGTTCCCTATTTGTAAAGAAGATCTGCTTAGTGTTATGTCGTCTCTCGCTGTGTGTGTTGTAACCATTCATTAATCATAATGTCGATGGCCACCTTCTGAGGCAAAGAAATCCTGGGTAAGAAAAGGCTGTGTGCAGCAGCCACTTGTTAACGAGCGCTGCCACATATGCTATGGACCCCCAAAGGAAAGCAAAAGAGAGCCCGACCAAAAACAACCTGGCGGAGAACTGAGGAAGCCGAGATGCAAAGAATGAACCAGAGTTGGGGCACTGTACGACGAATGGCCGCCAACCGAACAAAATGGAATCAATTTGTTGCTGCCCTACAAGAAGCCACCAGGTGTGATGGCCACTGACTGCTTTGACGTTCGGGGGCTATGGATCAAAGAAGAAGAAAGAAGAAGGAGAACTGTGGAGGTCGAGATACAAAGAATGAACCAGAGCTGAGGCACTGTACGAAGGATGGTCGCCGGCAGAACAAAGTGGAAGCAGTTTGTTGCTGATGCCACCAGACAAATGGCCACTGACTGCTTTGACAGTCGGCGGCAAAGGATCAAAGAAGAAGAAGAATTAGAGAATGACACTACAATCGATGAATCATCAAAGGCTAAGATTGCTGGAGTTTGGCATTAGGCGTAAGACTAACAGGGATAAACGTAAGAGAGGATGCATCCGGCGTATATACAACCACAGCTCAACGGGACCAATTAGCATTCATACCCTTCGACGTTTGCTGAGGGAGACTGAACACCCATGGGTTTGCCCGGAGTGCAATGATGTCGATTCTAAACAACAATAACAATATTAGTAACATGTCTGTAAATATGTCCGTCACCTTTAGTGAATCAGATCTCAGTGGCACATAAAGGTTATAGTTTGCTTTAGTCGTGATGCAATGGGTATTTGACAAATATGTAGAACATAGCAACGCACAGTATAAATTACTGTAGGAATTTTAAGTGATTATTTACACGAAGCTCATAGTGCTATTAATGATTGAGTAACAATCTTGCCAACACTAAGGCATCTAAGTACAAATCTACTTTAAATACTAATTGTCAGAAAACAAGATTAGATTTATTTTTTCTCAATATTGTGGCAGTTCATATAGGCCACATAACGTCCAGTGCTTTAACTGCTCAAATAATGTCCTATCTGTAAATTCACTGATCAGTACTAAACAATGTCTGCATTAAACGATTCCTCGTGTACCTAATATATATGCCACCTTGTACTGAAAAAAATCTGGCACTACTAACAGTGCCCGTATAATCTAAATAAATAAACAAACAACACACAAAGGTAGTTATCAGGCACTCAGTGAGAAATAAAGAAGTAGAAGACCAGACAACAGAAAAACAACAGAAGTGATAGGCTTACCAGGATCGAACCAGGACCTTCCGAACGGCACCCACCACCTAGCCACTATCCACTCTGCCAGCTTTGTAATGCGGAGCATATGCATATTGATCATGTATAAGTATGTGTATGTATATAAGGTTGTGCATGAGGCATGTAATTTAATCATGTAAAAGAAATTGCTACAGCAAAAACTCTTCGATAATGTGGCTAATGCTTCTGCTGCTCTATGGATCCTTCTTACACTTCCAGTGTCAGTGGCAAGTGGTGAACGCAGTTTCTCGAAGCTCAAACGTATAAAAACTTACATACGCTCATTAATATTGCAAAAGAGCAGTTGGCTTGACAACTATATCAGCTGAACTTGCCCAAGCAACAGCACTTGACCTGAAGGAACTGGTGACATGAAACTGAAGCCTTTAAGAGACTTACATTTGAACATTATAATTGACAAGATTATTCAAAACGATTTGTGTGCTCAAACTATTCTTTTCTATTTGGTTTGGTTTGATTTTAATGACTTTTTTTCATTGCCCACGGACAACTCCATCAGTGCTCTGATCTCCTTTTTTTTTTTTTCTTAACCAGCGGCACTTGGGCTTTCAGCCCTTCGGCCCAGTGACATGTCATTGCGAGGCTGGGGAACCTGAGGACTTTCCTTCAAACCCGGTCAGGAGCTTCGCTCCTTCCCATCCACAGAGGGCTTATCACAGGAGTCGTTCAGGTTATTCAGTCAAATTTCCGGTCGTAAACATTCCTTCAAACGCTGACGCCCGAGAATCCCAGAGTTTGTGTATGGGAATCATACTTTCTATAAATATTTTTGTGGTGGGTAGGTTTCCTAATTTGACATTTTGCCAGAGCAGCGGCCATATGGCATACTCTTTATGATTTCGAACTTGCACATGGCATCTCCAATATTTTCGCCCTTATCCGAGAAGGCTAAGCATCCGATCTCACTATCCATGAGGAGTATGACATCATTAGGACCACTGGTTCTGAAAGAAATTTCCATAAATTATATTCCCTCTACTGGGAATCGAACCCGGTACATTTAGAATTCGAGGCGGACGCCATACCTCTTAGGCACTCCGACTCCCTATTTGTATTTGAGAAAGATAAAACGGCCCTACAACCAAAAAAAAATTTGGTGCCAAACATTTTACTCTTGATTGTACATAAATGAGGCCTGCTCAATCCAAATATCACATTTACTTGTCTGTAGCAGCTCTAGTTTTTGAGATACAGACATTTTTGTATTTCATTAATACAGGGTGACCCAAAAAAAAAAAAAACGGGCCCGCGCACGCACTTAACCGTTTCTTTTGGGTCACCCTGTATTATTACAATATTTTCTATATAAGGCTATGTAAAAAAAAACTATTGCTGTCTAGTCCTTTACAAAAGAAAACTGCTTGTTTACTCTCAGTTTCAGTTTTCCAAGAATCTTCCCAGAATTGCCTTTTTTAGATTGTAAGCCACTGCATGCATTGCATATTAGTATGCTACTTATTTTATTACACTTCTAACAGAGAATGGCATCATCTTCAAGAAGAGCATGTTTTCTTTCACCGCATTTATTTTGTTATATTTGTGGAGAGTACACTTTCAAAGAAGAACATAGGAAGCATATTACTGTTTTGTGAAAAAGGCATACTTTGCTTACTTTAAAGTAAAACTAGGCGACCAGGACAAGTCTTGGGCTCGTCATATTGTTTGCAAAACATGTGTTGAACACCTGCGACAGTGGACTTGTGGGAAAAGAAAATGTTTAAAATTTGGAATTCCAATGGTTTGGAGAGAGCCCAAGAACCACTATGATGACTGTTATTTCTGTGTTGTGAATATTAAGGGAATTAATGGAAAAAATCACAAAAAGTGGAAATATCCAGATTTAGATTCTGCTAGGCGACTTGTTCCACACGGAGATGACATACCAATTCCAACTTTCAGTCAGATTTCGGATTCCCTGCTAGAAGATGAGACAGCAGTGGCATGTGGAACGACAAGTGACAGTGATAATGATTTCGAAGATGATTTTTCAGATGCTCAACGCTTCGACCAGCTTGAACTAAATGATCTAATCCGAGATCTATATCTCTCCAAGGAATCTTCAGAACTTTTGGCTTCAAGATTGAAAGAAAAAAAATTACTGACTGCTGAAACAAAGGTTACATTTTATCGCAGCAGAGAGCAAGGTTTTATTCCATTCTTTTGTAAAGAAAACAACCTTGTGTTTTGTACTAATGTAGGAGGTCTTGTTAACAAAATGGGTGTAAGTTATACACCAGATGAGTGGCGACTTTTCATTGACAACTCTAAAAGAAGTTTGAAGGGTGTTCTCTTACACAATGGTAAAAAATATGGCTCAATTCCAATTGCTCATTCTACTACAATGAAGGAGGAGTGTGCTACAATAAGCACAGTTCTGGAAAAATTGAAGTATTTAGAACATAACTGGATGGTTTGTGTAGATCTTAAAATGATGAACTTCTTGCTTGGCCAGCAAATGGGATTCACCAAATATCCATGCTTTATATGTTTGTGGGATAGCAGGGCAAAAGATATGCACTGGACAAAGAAACAGTGGCCGTTGAGGGATGAATTTAAAGTTGGAGAAAAAAATATTGTCAATAAGCCTCTCATTGATCGAAAAAGAGTTCTACTGTCACCATTACATATAAAGCTTGGCTTGATGAAGCAATTTGTTAAGGCACTGAACAAAGATGGTACCTGTTTTAATTACTTATGCAGAAAGTTTCCAGAATTGAGCATAGACAAACTTAAAGCTGGAATTTTTGATGGACCTCAAATTAGAAAGTTAATAAACGATCCACATTTTATTGATTCCATGAACAAAACAGAGTCCACAGCCTGGTCATCATTTGTTTTAGTTGTGCAAAACTTTCTGGGTAACTTTAAAGCAGACAATTATTCTGAATTAGTTGGAAACATGCTGTCGAGTTTTTGGGAACTTGGATGCAACATGAGCATAAAATTGCACTACCTCCATAACCATTTACATTTATTTCCGGAGAATCTTGGCGACTTTAGTGAGGAGCAAGGTGAAAGATTTCACCAAGATATAAAAACAATGGAAGAGAGATACCAGGGACTTTGGGATGCCCACATGATGGCAGATTACTGTTGGACCCTTAAGCGTGACTGTCCGGGCATATCACATTCCAGGAAGTCCTTGGAAAGATCCTTTTTGCGTGTTGACTAAACAAGTGCTAGTGATAAAGTTTTATTACATTTTTGGTAATATATGCACAGTAATTACATATGAATGCAGACTAAAGTCAAAATGCCACTGTTAGCACCTAACTCTAGGATTGTACATAACAATTGCCCTACTAATATGGTCATTCTTAGTTATCTCAAAAACTAGAGCTGATAGAAAAAATCTGATTACATTTTTGGAATCAGCAACCCAAAATTACACAAGAACCGCTATAAAATTTAAGGCACCATGTGAAAGACGAACTTAGCTGACCCTGATTGACCCTGAAGCGTTGGATGATATAGTACGACCCTTTGTAACGACCCCTTCGTATAGCATCAGTGCCCCGAATATATTGTAACTTTTCATCAAACGGGATTTTTTTTTCACCTGGACTCATTAGATATGCAACCTTTCCACGCAGATGGTCAACACGTTTGCTGATTAATATGTAGACAGTTTATCTACCGTTCATTCTGGTCATCGCATTAATTAAAGGAGAGATTAAATCACGCCCATGGACATCTCCTGAGCAATCATATGCAGGTATTTTCATTAACTTGGCCAGTGGAGGGTGTTGCCAGCATCAAACGATAGTAGTGACCACGATCAAAGACACTGGGGGAGATCTCAGGAAGGACTGGCGGCATGCTATCAAAGGCAGTAGGGGTCCATGAAACGAGCGACGCAAGTTTCCTGCCGGTATTTCGCATCTCGGTGTTAAACACGAAACCGATCGCAGTAGGAGCGAACGGGAAAGCCGGCGCAAGCAGCGAGCGAAGATACGAGAGACCAGGGGCGGCTTCTCTCTTTGGTCTGGCGGTCAGATCCCCAAAAGTCTTCTGAGATCAAAAAAGGTGTCACATTTCTCATGTCTTCCCAATCTTGCATTCCAGTTGTAGATATACAGACCATGAAGAAATGCAGGTTATCACTCGTTGGCCAGAACTTGACAGAAGCACTAGCGATATTGAAACCTTGTTATAGATTTTCCCCTGGATTTTCATATATATTTGCAGTGAATTCTATTCTGTGCAAAACGGTAAAATATAACTGTGTCTAGTGATCAGTGGTCTAGTTCATGCATTCTATTTCACTGGATATTGTGTTAATTTAAATTTATTAAATTAAACCATCTCAATAGTTCCCAGTTGTAAATGTAATGTTATCCCTGTTATATTATTTCCAAAAATAATAGAGGCTTAAATGCTAAAGTAACTTTTATAGTCGCGAAGGAATTTATAATTAATAAATTTAGTTAAGTCCTATACATATAGATGTGGGTTTTAACCATTAGAACTCGCGCAGTGTTTATTAAATACATAATTAAATACGCGAGAGTATATATATATATATAGATAGTCTTAACGGGAAATGCATCGCGCTTTAGAATGTTATTTGATTTTTCGGTATATTACATGTCTTTTTCTTTCATACAGAGTGATCGTAACCTTTGCGATCCCAGCATAAAGAAAGCAATAGAGAAATCATACAGAGTCCTTTTCAGACTCGGTTCTTAACTTCCAGATATATTGATGGAACATTTTTAAATATAATTCTTGTGGCGGTCCGATGCGACCTAGCTATCAATTACATGAAAGAAAGCATCCCCAAGAACTTTTTTTAAATAACTCATCAAATTTAATTACAATCTGTAATATAAACTGGAAGATGAACTGTGCCAGTAACGATAATTTATTTACGGCTCTACTGTGAGAGAATACATATTTACCTGACTGTGACTAAGCCTAATTTTTCCTCACTGGATTTAAATCATACCTGTCAGTTGCTATCATCACGCCTTGAAGGAATTTTACCTCCAGCAGCGAAAGTAAAGAGACCTCATTTTTACCCCCTGTATTGAATTGTGTCAGTGCCATCCCATAGACTCCTTTTCATATAATAAAACATAATAACTCTGAGTCTTCAAGTCCGGCGATTAGTGGGAACCCTCGCTACATCTGGGGCGGGACACCGAAGTACTAGACATTTTCACGTGTCAAGAGTAATTGTTGTTTATATAATTCTATGGATTGTCTGATGCTGCAATCGGTAAGTGTGTGTGTGTGTATATGAGTGTGGATCCTAACGCGCGTGCATGAATGACAGGAAATCTAATTGTTTTTGCAAACCATTTGTTAACTTGCCTACCGGGCAATACATTTTCTGTATATCCCGCATTGTTCCTTTAAGTGGGATATTTTGTTAACTCTGTTTAACCCCCTCCCTTTCAATTGCTTAGTAAAGGGAAGAACAATTTGGGATAACAGGTTTTTTTCTACCACCCATACCTAGTATTGTAACCCCTCTTTCAGAGTAATTAACTTCACTGTTAGGTTACATTACCTATGTTCCTGATAACTATCTATCTTTGGACTGGGTTCATCTTTGTCTAATAAGCGGGAAGGGCTTAGTCGATACCAATCTTCTTCACCCCCTCCCCACTTTGTTATTTGCATTTTCTGTACTTATGATAATTTTATGTAACACTTGATATTTGTTTGTGATTTGATTTTTTTGGTTAATAAACATCATAAACCTAGTTAGCACTGTGTTGGAAATACCCAAAGCCCAACATTTCCCCTATTTGTTTAATATAGTTGTATCCACGTGCGTTTGTGTGTTTGAAGCACCAAATCGGTGGGAGAGCAGATGCGTGTCTGGAAAACTGGCAAATAATTGTTTGACCAGGAGAGACTGAAGAGTAGATTGAGAGAAACGATTTGTCGTAAATAAGTCTGTCTTTACTCTCCTCCAGCACTCTGTGAAGCAACTATTTACTCTCTACAATTTCTATCACTGAGCTTTCATCATCATTCTCCACTCTAAACCGGACCACTATTTCTAATACTCTTTCTCTCAATATAAATTTACGACAATATTTGTGGGCTGGTCCTGGGATCTTGAGCTACATTTGAGTCAATCGCATAGCCGGGATAAAGATATTTTTGAGTCTGATAAAGTCTGGGTCTAACTAGATAGAGTGTGAATGATCTGTCTTTGTGAAGAAGGGAAATAAAAATAATTAATTACACCCCTAGACAACGCCTTTTAGTATTTGGGTCGTCCACACAGCATATTTACAGGTTGTTTTCTTTCCACAGCAGTAGAAAGTACGGATAAACAAAAATATTTGTTATTTAAATTATTCTCTGGCAGAGAAACATTACATTTTTCTTTATAAGATTTGCTGGGATTGCGTGATTGTTTTTACAGTCACTAAAGGTTTTTGAAGTTACTAGAGTTGAGCTTAAGCTAAAGACGCCTTGTTCTGACTTTTAAGTCTAGTTAACATCGTCTCTTCTCATAAACTGACTTCAGGGGCGGAGTTTTTGTAGTGGAGAATTAAAATTTCAGGAAAAATTTTTTTTTTCCTTTAAATTGCTTTAATATAAATTTTTCTCTACTTTTAGTAAAAGTAAATTTTTTCCAGTGTAACTTACAATTTTAGTGGCATTAGTCGCTTGCGTTTAGAGCCTTAATTGCCAGAAAACAGCAGCGATAAGTTAACACATTTAAGGTAGGAGGTAACTCAAGTAAATTTTTACTTTGGTTTTTCTCGTAGCCGTTCAGAGTTTCTTCCCCTTCTCGGTTCTTCTTACTAGTTCTCTAGTCATACTACATCTTATTCTTTGACAATGGCAGAGAGAATTAGGATAAGATCCATTTTGAGACAGGAGGCGAAGGACTCAGGGTTAGAAGGAGAAGCCGCGAACCTGTTTGTCAACAAAGAACTTGAAAGGTATGACGCGGAAGCAGAGAAGCACAGGAGAGGGTAGATAGGAAAGAAGCGGAAGAATGCCTACTGGAACAGAAGAAAATTGAGGCAGAGATAGAAGACCGCAGGGAAAGAGAGAAGGAGAGACAACGCGAAGAGAGAGACAAGGAAAGACAGCATGAATTGGCGCTTAAGGCTTTAGAGAGTCGGGGTGCCTCTACTTCAAATAACGGAGAGCCGTCTTCGCCCCAGTCTCAGTCAATGGATCTCTCCAGCACTAAATCTGCCCAATTAACAGCGATGTCTTTTGCTTTAGAGCCTTTTCCTAGCCCCAATGAAAAAATTGACAGCTACCTAGAAAAATTCGAGAGGCTCGCAAATCTGTATGGGTTAGAGAGTTACCGTTGGGCACTTAAACTCTCAACGTCACTGAAAAGTACTGCTTATGACGTGTACACAAAGCTGGGACCGAACCAACATGATTACGACATGCTGAAGAAGGCCTTGCTAGAACGGTTTAAGATGACCGCCCGAAAATTTCTGCAAATGTTCAGAAACAGCCGAAAAGAGAGCACGGAAACTTTTCCGCAGTTCTCTTCACGTCTCACGGGCTATTTGACAAAATGCATTGAATTATCGGACCTACCTCTTACATATGAGGAACTACTTGAACTTGTTCTTGTGGAACAGATAAAGTCAACTTTGTCAAACGAAACCCGTAGATTTTTGGCTGAACAGGGCGCAGTCAGGCTTGAGGACATCCTCAATAAGGCAGAACGCTATACCAATGCAATGGCCGAACTTCCCAGCACTAAACGTAAACCCACAGATGAGCCATCTCGAAAACAAAATCTAGAGCAGTCATTCTTCTCAGCAGTATAGCCAACGAGATAATAATACCCAAAGACCTCCCCATGAAAAATCGAAATTCTACAAAACCTGATGTCCCCAAAATAATAATTCTGATCAACCCACCAAGCCTACGTGGCAGCGCGGCCACCAAGGTCAAGGAAAAGGGAAGACCCCTACACCAGGAACGTCTGATCAGGGTAAACAGACCGGGCCCAACCGCATCGGATGTTTGCATACAGCCTCGAAAGGTAGAGTCAATGTCAGTGATTCTCAACCTGAGGGGGACAGACCCTCAACGCGAGGAACTGTAATTTTGAATGGTACCTCAACTACTTGTCTCTTGGACACTGGACTAAGCTTTAGTTGTATTGTCGCCAGACACCTAGTCAAACCAGGTCAGGAGACAGAGGAAACCGTCAAACTTAGTGGAGTTTTCAGGAGTGATGCACCCAGGACGCTTCCTATCGCACTGGTAGAGATACACTCTGATTTTGTCAGAGGTGTTATTAAAGCGGCCATAATGGATGATCCGATCTACCCAGTTATCCTGGGATGCAGATATGTGTTCATTGGGAGACCTAAGGAGCCGATTGTGGCAGCGGTAACCACAAGAGGGCAAGCCAAGAAGGAGAGGGAGCCTGCGCTAAATTTGTTGCCGAATGAACTGAAGGAGGCACAACAAAAGGACCCTACTCTGGAGCTCTGCTTTAGAAAACTGCCCCTGGCTAAGGACCCAAGACACAACGGAGACATCTTTTCTAAGGATGGCGTATTGTATCGTAGAACGGGCAACCCGGATACGGGGAATAACCAGCTCCTAGTACCGACGCAGTACAGAAGCCAGATCTTAGAAATGGGGCACTCTCTTTCCTTTAGCGGACATATGGGACAAAACGCCACTATTCAGCGAATAAAAACCCACTATTGGTGGCCAGGAATGAACCCTGACATTATCAGGTATGTGAAATCCTGCGCCCAGTGCCAACGGGTAGCACCCAAGCACTTGACACCCCCAGTACCTATGGGGTACATGCCAATAGTAGGGACTCCATTTGAACGGGTTGCTGTCGACATTATTGGTCCCCTGGAAAAGACCAAAAGAAGGAACAGGTTCATCCTGACCTTAGTCGACACTTGCACTATGTGGGCCGAAGCTGTACCGCTACCATGCATAGATTCCAAGTATGTCGCAGAAGCCCTCTTGCAAATTTTTACACGGTTGGGATTCCCTCAACATGTTTTGATGGACAATGGATCCCAATTCCGTAGCCTGTTAATGGAGGAGATCTTTAAGATCTTGAGGGCCAAACATATCCACACAAGTCCCTACCATCCGGCCGGAAATGGGCTCGTGGAACGGTTTAATGGTAGCCTCACCACCATGTTACGTAAGCTGGGTCAGGAGAAACCGGAAGACTGGGACCTATATATATCGGCTGCCTTATTCGCCTACCGAGAGGTTCCCCAAGCGTCTACGGGATTCCCGCCTGCTACACTTTTATTTGGCAGACCTATTAAGGGGCCACTAGAAGCCTTACTTCGGTCCCTGACAGACCAAAAGGCTGACGAGACAGTCGTTTCTGCAAGCAAATATGTATCTGAGCTCAAGGAAAGGTTAAAGCTAGGATGGGATCTAGCTACGACCAACCTTACGAAAGCCCGCGCTAAACATGCTAAAAGATACAACAAAGCTGCAAAAGAGAGAGAACTACAACCAGGGGAGAAAGTTTTGTTGCTACTTCCAACCGGAAGCAATAAACTTCGCATCGGATGGCAAGGGCCGTTTACCGTCCTTAAAAAGATCTCACGTACCAATTACAAGATCTCCATCAAAGGAAAGGAGAAGGTCTTCCACAGAAATATTTGGAAAGACCGGTGCCATCCTCCGAGCATCTACTGGTTGTCGCCATAGCAACGGAAGACGAGGAAGATGATGATGGTTGCATGGAGTACCCACTGCAACCCACAGAATCCTTTAAAGATGTCAAGTTCGGCGACAATCTCTCACCAGAACAACAAACAGAAACCAGGGCTCTACTAAAACAGTACAGTGCAGTCTTAACGGATGTACCTGGTCGAACAAATCTCATCGAATTTGATATGAAATTAACAAACGAGACCCCTGTTCGAACCAGAGTTTAACCCATCCCGTACGCTAAAGCTGATGCACTTCGCGGAGAAATAGACAAGCTGCGTCAGGCAGGAATTATCAGTGAGTCTACATCTCCTCACAGTTCCAGTGTAGTGCTGTTGCAGAAGCCCAATAAGGAAGTTCGGCTGTGTATAGATTACCGGCTGCTAAACGCTGTAACGGAATTCCAGCCCGAACCTCTCCAAACTGTTTCTGAGTTGTTCACCAAGCTCAGCAAAGCAAAGATTTTCTCAAAAATTGACCTCAGTAAAGGTTACACTGACAAACAACATTTTTCTTTCTTATATAAGAATAAGTGTTCTTAGGTCAGTTTCTTGCGCTGATTTCAAATCTGAAATCCGTTTATCTCTATCACATCGGGTTCTTAAGATATTTGTGAATAAATATATTTTTGGGAAACCGTTATTTGCTCCGTTTCATTTTTACTATATAACTTATTAAAAATTAATAAAATGCAAAATAATTGTACTTTTTATACTGCTAAAAGATGCATGACATATGTTACGCTATTTTTCAAATAGTTACTGTATTTTGAAATAATTCTGAGCGAAATATGGCTTCGAGAAGTTGTAGAAATTCGGCTGATCTGTTCTGTTACGTGTGCGGAATTTTACCGATCGTGTTCACCAGAAAAACTTTACACCATTACTAAAGAAAGCATATGAACTTTATTTCGATTCGAAAGTTGATGACGCAAATAAATCTTGGAAGCCAAATGCAGTTTGTTCGACTTGTGCAAATACATTGGCAGGTTGGTTACGAAAATTGCCGAAGCATAAGTCGATGCCTTTTGGAGTGCCAGTAATATGGCGTGAACCGACAAATCACACTACTGATTGTTACTTCTGCTTGACAAATATCCATGGTTTCACTTTTAAAACTAGAAAGTCTGTGGTTTATCCAAATATTGAATCGGTTTCGAAACCAGTGCCTCATGATCCAATCACGTGTCCGATCCCAGTTCCACCAGAACAATATCCGTTGGACGTGAATGAACCATCAGAAAGTGATAGTTTACCTGCTTTAGAAACTAATTCTGACTCGGATGATATACCGGTGAATGATGGTGTTCACTTAATTAACCATTCAGAACTTTCAGATCTAATACGTGATCTCGCTCTTACCAAAGGACAAGCGGAATTACTCGGTTCGCGACTCAAAGAATGGAATCTTTTAGCGCCCAATACTCCGATATCTAAATTTCGTCATAGACACAGAGAACTTGTTCAATACTTTGAGATGGATGATGACATTTGCTATTGCAAAGATGTAAACGGTCTAATGGTGCACCTCGGTCATGAGCACATAGTCAACGAATGGCGACTTTTCATCGACTCTTCCAAGACTAGTCTAAAAGCCGTGTTATTGCATAACGGAAATTTATTTTCATCAATTCCAGTCGCCTACTCTGTTCATATGAAAGAAACTTATGACAATATGGCTATACTTTTGGCAAAAATAAAGTACAATGACTAACAATGGCGGATTTGTGGAGACCTAAAGGTCATTGCAATTCTCACGGGCATGCAGACTGGGTATACTAAATTTTGTTGCTTCCTATGTGAATGGGACAGCCGCAACAGACGGAACATTATGCAAGAAAGGGGTGGCCTATCAGGGATCGTATGCAGCTCGGGCATAAAAATGTAATACACGAGCCATTAGTTAACAAAGACAGCATCATTTTACCACCGTTACATATAAAGTTGGGGCTCATGAAGAATTTCGTAAAAGCGTTAGATAAAACGAGCAAAGCTTTCACTTATCTTCGAGAAAAGTTTCCGCAATGGATGGCATTCAAATCGATCGTCGATAACTTTCTGGGAAATCACAAATCTGTCGACTATGTGCATATTGTTAAGCAGTGCACAGATGCATACAGAATTATGGGCTGTAACATGTCCCTTAAAATCCATTTGCTCGATTCGCATCTTGACTTTTTCCCTGACAACATTGGCGAAGTCAGCGATGAACATGGAGAACGATTCCATCAAGATATCGCCGTAATGGTGTCACGTTATCAAGGACGGTGGAGTGTGACCATGCTTCCTGATTATTGTTGGATGCTTCATCGCGATGTACCACATGCCATTCACCGACGAAAGTCGACTGCAAAGAAATTCAAGCCTACATAACTGTTATACTTCTTGTACGAATGATGTTGTAATACTGTATGCGTTGTTAAAAAACTTCAATTGCGTATTTCTAGAGATCCCGACCTGATAGAGAAAAACGGTTTGCAGATTTAAAAACAGCGCATTAAAATTGACCAGAAAAACATAGAAATGTTAGAGAAAGAAAAAAAAAATTTTTTTTTGTTAGCCAGTGTTATTATCAAATACCAGTCAAGCAGGAAATTAAACCTTGGTTAGCTTTCAGCACTAGTGAAGGACATTACACATTTAACGTGATGCCGTTCGGATTGCATAACGCACCAGGAGTGTTCACCAGGATGATGAGGAAGCTTCTAGAACCTTTGCAAAGTCCCCATATCCGTAATTTCATGGATGACATATTAATTGCATCGGAAACCTACGAAGAACATATTGCTACGGTTGCTATGCTCCTCAGGAGACTACAGAAAACTGGTCTCACAGCCAGACCTAGCAAATGTCTCATCGGGTTTGAACAGTTAGACTTCTTGGGGCATACTATTTCTCACGGCTGTAGTTGGCCTATTAAGAAGAACGTGGAGAAAATAGTGGCAGCAAAAAGACCCCGAACGAAGAAAGACACACGTTCCTTCATGTCACTATGTGCATACTATCAGAAGTACATCCAGAACTTCAACGGACTGACGGCACCTCTGACTGACCTCACAAAGAAAGGTTGTCCTGATAAGGTCATATGGGATCAAAAGTGCGAACACGCGTACAGCACTTTGAAAGGACAGTTGTCTGCATACCCCATTTTGAGGTTGCCTGACCTCAAGAAACCTTTTGTACTGCGGCTCGACGCGTCAGGTCATGGCATCAGGTCAACACTGCTTCAAGCCGAGGACAGTGACCTGAACATGCTATTTCCAGTTGCCTATGGCAGTCGGAAATTAAATAAAGCTGAACGGAACTACAGCGTAGTCGAAAGAGAATGCCTCGCTCTGATTGACGGTATCAGACGCCATCATTTGTTTCTCTATGGGACATCTTTCACGGTGCAAACAGACCACGCTCCGTTAGCCTTTCTTGGTGCCAATAAAGAATTTAACGCAAGGATCATGCGATGGGCCCTTCTTTTAAGCGTTTATTCTTTCAAAGTGGAATACATTCCGGGAAGACAGAATGTCGGGGCGGATTTCCTGAGAAGAAACTGGACTACGGAGGAAGAGGAGGAAGTTGAAGATACCAATTATCCTAAAGCTACCGATCAGGGCAGCTTCATTGTCATAAATCAAACATGAAAAGAGGTTTTCATGTCTCAAAAGAGGGGAGGACTGTGACAGACGAACTTAGCTGACCCTGATTGACCCTGAAGCGTTGGATGATATAGTACGACCCTTTGTAACGACCCCTTCGTATAGCATCAGTGCCACCGAATATATTGTAACTTTTCGTCAAACGGGATTTCTTTTCACCTGGACTCATTAGCTATGCAACCTTTCCACGCAGATGGTCAACACGTTTGCTGATTAATATGTGGACAGTTTATCTACCGTTCATCGCATTGATTTAAGGAGAGATTAAATCACGCCCATGGACATTTCCTGAGCAATCATATGCAGGTATTTTCCTTAACTTGGCCAGTGGAGGGCGTTGCCAGCATCAAACGATAGTAGTGACCACGATCAAAGACACTGGGGGAGATCTCAGGAAGGACTGGCGGCATGCTATCAAAGGCAGTAGTGGTCCATGAAACGAGCGACGCAAGTTTCCTGCCGGTATTTCGCATCTCGGTGTTAAACACGAAACCGATCGCAGTAGGAGCGAACGGGAAAGCCGGCGCAAGCAGCGAGCGAAGATACGAGAGACCAGGGGCGGCTTCTCTCTTTGGTCTGGCGGTCAGATCCCCAAAAGTCTTCTGAGATAAAAAAAGGTGTCAAATTTCTCATGTCCCCCCCATCTTGCATTCCAGTTGTAGATATACAGACCATGAGGAAATGCAGGTTATCACTCGTTGGCCAGAACTTGACAGAAGCACTAGCGATATTGAAATCTTGTTATAGATTTTCCCCTGGATTTTCATATATATTTGCAGTGAATTCTATTCTGTGCAAAACGGTAAAATATAACTGTGTCTAGTGATCAGTGGTCTAGTTCATGCATTCTATTTCACTGGATATTGTGTTAATTTAAATTTATTAAATTAAACCATCTCAATAGTTCCCAGTTGTAAATGTAATGTTATCCCTGTTATATTATTTCCAAAAATAATAGAGGCTTAAATGCTAAAGTAACTTTTATAGTCGCGAAGGAATTTATAATTAATAAATTTAGTTAAGTCCTATATATATAGATGTGGGTTTTAACCATTAGAACTCGCGCAGTGTTTATTAAATACAGAATTAAATACGCGAGGGTATATATATATATATATATATATATATATATATATATATATATATATATATATATATATATATATATATATATATATATATAAATATATATATATATATATATATATATATATATATATATATATATATATATATATATAGTCTTAACGGGAAATGCATCGCGCTTTAGAATGTTATTTGATTTTTCGGTATATTACATGTCTTTTTCTTTCATACAGAGTGATCGTAACCTTTGCGATCCCAGCATAAAGAAAGCAATAGAGAAATCATACAGAGTCCTTTTCAGACTCGGTTCTTAACTTCCAGATATATTGATGGAACATTTTTAAATATAATTCTTGTGCGGTCTGATGCGACCTAGCTATCAGTTACATGAAAGAAAGCACCCCCAAGAACTTTTTTAAAATAACTCATCAAATTTAATTACAATCTGTAATATAAACTGGAAGATGAACAGTGCCAGTAACGATAATTTATTTACGGCTCTACTGTGAGAGAATACATATTTACCTGACTGTGACTGAGCCTAATTTTTCCTCACTGGATTTAAACCATACCGGTCAGTTGCTATCATCACGCCTTGAAGGAATTTTACCTCCAGCAGCGAAAGTAAAGAGACCTCATTTTCACCCCCTGTATTGAATTGTGTCAGTGCCATCCCATAGACTCCTTTTCATATAATAAAACATAATAACTCTGAGTCTTCAAGTCCGGTGATTAGTGGGAATATTCGCTATCAGCAAACCTCGCTACATCTGGGGCGGGACACCGAAGTACTAGACATTTTCACGCGTCAAGAGTAATTGTTGTTTATCTAATTCTATGGATTGTCTGATGCTGCAATCGGTAAGTGTGTGTGTGTATATATGAGTGTAGATCCTCACGCGCGTGCATGAATGACAGGAAATCTAATTGTTTTTGCAAACCATTTGTTAACTTGCCTACCGGGCAATACATTTTCTGTATACCCCGCATTGTTCCTTTAAGTGGGATATTTTGTTAACTCTGTTTAACCCCCTCCCTTTCAATTGCTTAGTAAAGGGAAGAACAATTTGGGATAACAGGTTTTTTTCTACCACCCATACCTAGTATTGTAACCCCTCTTTCAGAGTAATTAACTTCACTGTTAGGTTACATTACCTATGTTCCTGATAACTATCTATCTTTGGACTGGGTTCATCTTTGTCTAATAAGCGGGAAGGGCTTAGTCGATACCAATCTTCTTCACCCCCTCCCCACTTTGTTATTTGCATTTTCTGTACTTATGATAATTTTATGTAACACTTGATATTTGTTTGTGATTTGATTTTTTTGGTTAATAAACATCATAAACCTAGTTAGCACTGTGTTGGAAATACCCAAAGCCCAACATTTCCCCTATTTGTTTAATATAGTTGTATCCACGTGCGTTTGTGTGTTTGAAGCACCAAATCGGTGGGAGCGCAGATGCGTGTCTGGAAAACTGGCAAATAATTGTTTGACCAGGAGAGACTGAAGAGTAGATTGAGAGAAACGATTTGTCGTAAATAAGTCTGTCTTTACTCTCCTCC
Source organism: Oreohelix idahoensis (assembly GCA_024509875.1). Lineage (NCBI taxonomy): Eukaryota > Metazoa > Mollusca > Gastropoda > Stylommatophora > Oreohelicidae > Oreohelix > Oreohelix idahoensis. Next base: position 108,928 of record JAMPIV010018318.1, read on the forward strand.
AGCACTCTGTGAAGCAACTATTTACTCTCTACAATTTCTATCACTGAGCTTTCATCATCATTCTCCACTCTAAACCGGACCACTATTTCTAAGACTCTTTCTCTCAATATAAATTTACGACACACCAAAATGTGTGTATACCAGTGTAATCGAAGACTGTTATATTATTTATTCTTGCATTTGAACATTTTTGTAGCAGTTTCCAGTTTCGTGCTTTTTATTTTTCTACAAGGTTTCAGTTTTTTTGAAAATTGAAGTTGGCAATTTTAAAATAGCTCTTGGGGGGGGGGGGGGGGGGGGGGGAGAGAGAGAGAGAGAAAGGGGTGTTAGCCTTGCCTAGGGCGCAAAATAGTCTGGCACCAACACTGTGTACCAATATAGGCCTTCTGTCAGCCGACTATAAGTTCTCGTTTTTTGCTATCCATTCAAGTTATTTCCATGTTCCTCAATGTGTGTCCTATCCAATGTGTATTTCTTTTCTCCACCTTGTCTTGTTCTATCTTTCAGTTCCACTTTGGTAATCCTGTGTGTGGTAGCATTTGAACTTTTCTAATCTGTACTGGCATCAATTTATGGAAGTCTAACTTCTTGTTTGTTGCTTTTGTTATTCTCCATATTACAGAACCGTAAAATAGGACTCTGTGACATCTGAGGTACATCTTTTTGTTTTTTACAAATTTCCTACCGACTCTTGTCTTTTCATTCTTATATTCTCCATTTAGTAATTGTCACATATTGATTCCACCTAATATCTTAGCCAAACATTTAAAAAGCTCATTATTGCCACCACCGCCGTTAAAACTGGGTAACTATTGCCACCACCTGTGGCAACATTTGTCTTGAATACGGTTGTAGAATCGATTACTGCAATGCGACGCTGTCTCTAACACGCAATCACGGTACGGCGTGCGAGAAGGGTCACAATGCATAACATTAAGGCCACCTTGTTGTTAAAGTGATCTGTGTTTTAGTTCCAACCTCTGAATGATGGTATAACGACCAGGATGGACGAATAGCGGATAGACATATGTTTTGATTTGGGAAGATCGCCTCTATGGAACGGAAGATATTGTAAGTTGTATACATAAAATTGTGAGTTTATAGGGCCACTACACACTTTCGAGCGATGCAGGAGAATGTTAAATGGTCGGACGAATAAGAAAGTTAGATGGAATGGTACCTCTGGGCTGTCCGGTTCTAACGAGACCTAAATGGACAGAATCGGATGGACAGAAGACTAGAACGACGAAGGAAGAGGTGGAACAGTTTGTACAGAAGTAAAAATTTCATGCATCTTGCGAACAAATTAAGCAGATCTAAAACGCCTGTGACGTCATGCTCTCTCAGCGGAACGCGTTGGCCAATAAAAAGGGGGAGCGCAATTTAAACAAATAACAATGAAATAAGTTTTGAAACAGACTGGACGCAAGACAGAGTCTGCCACTACACCTTTGCCATATGTAGATGTGTGCAGCCTGCCAAGCCATTAATGTTCAGTGTGATTTCTGAAGTTTGAGGGTAAGCTGAATTATAAAAACTATCATGTAGGCCTATAAATCTCATTTATTGCAGATTATTATGTGATGTGTATTATTTGTGCATAGATGCTAGGAATTGCATCAGTTTATTTAAATTTGTGCCTGATGAGAAGGATCAAGCATATGCAGGAAAAATATAAGGCCTGTGATTAATAGGCCTATTCGGAAAGGATCAAGCTGTAAATTATTTACGGATGTACAGGAGTAGAAAAACCAAGATGATTCTTAATACATAAAATAATAGAAATGTTTAAGATAGTACTATGTTACTGAAATGATGTCCTTGCTTACTGTTACTTAATAACCTCGACATCTGATGACTGACTGGTCTGACATCTGTGCTAGTCAGATGTAAATCTAGCCAGATACTAGCCAAGACTGATATGTTGTTTCAGGTTCATTTGACAATTCGATCCATACTGTCAAGTATTAGAAACATGTGTACGTTCCTAAGAGGTAATCCCACACAAGTGAAGGAACCCAAAGTGTGAACTAAAGCTGGTTCTTGGTCTGCCAAGACTGATAAACTCCAAGACAGTACAATCAAAGATAAGTGTTCTATAAAGGAACTGACAGAAGCTTATATGAAACACCAGAAACAGCTACAATACCTATCATATCTAATTCAAGCATCACGTCAGATGATGGGTCAAAGGACTTAAGAACAGTAATACTAGAACAGTAAAGCAAGTGTTTATTAAATTTACTAACCAAAAGAATAGTAATCCAGATCCTGAATTGAAAAGGACCATACTACCAAGTGACATTTTGTGTAATACTAGTTCTCCAAAGAGGAAAGAACATTCCTACCAGAACTCTAGATAAGAGAGCACATTAATTTTGTGAATATTTTTATTACCGGTACTCTTTTCATAACAGCAGAAAAAGAAAAATCACTATAAATATTAAATGATTAATTAATTGTACCTGAGGACTTGTTTACTTTTTACCATTGTGTTTAAAGTTCTTGTTCATTTTATTTATCCCCTGGCATTAATTTATCATATGATAGTTGTAGGGAGGATACATCTTAAATCCTGGTACTACTTCTTACCATCTGGGCCAGTGATTTTCACAGTGACTATTCCAATGACAACTATACACCAGTGCTTATTACTAAGACTGGGGTATTGCTTTTTAGACCAGAACTCTTGACTGGCATTCTATCCTTGTATCATCTGATACACCTGGATATCACTTCTACTATCAACTATATAATCAAAAACTTCTCGTCACACCCCCTCCTCTATTATGCTTACTTGTTGAAGATTTCTAGAGTAAATGAAAGAGCGAGGGACCTTGCCCAATATACACTTACCAGTCTCGACTGCGTGAGCGCTTGGGTCAATGAATTAACACAATTACAGATAATTCGCACCTGATAACAACAGAACAATCTCTAAAGATGTGGAAGAGAAACAGCCCTGATCATGAGTAAGATTGCATCATTTCACGTGCTAATTATAACCCATATGGGGTTAATACCGGGTATTCCATGCACAAAACAAAAACTAATGGTTTGTGCAAGGTCCTAAAATCAACAACATTTCACGTGCTCTAGCAGCACTGATTAGCCAGCATCCTGGCATCTTAGCATTTGGATGATGCAAAACCTCAGCAAGGTCACTTGACACGCGTCTGCTGTCAACGGTGGTAAATACTGAAAGAAGGTAAGGGGTAATTACTCACACTGTTAAAGTGTTGCCCATGTGTTGTTAATGTGTCTCATGCCACCGCTCAAAGCATTCATGGATGACACAACAATTCTGACATCAGATGAACATCAGGCCCGGAGGATGTTAGCACGCCTGGATGAACTAGTCAGCTGGTGCAGAATGAGCTTCAAACCCAAGAAGTCGAGAAGCCTATCAGTCAGGAAAGGGAAGATAGCAGAGGTCATATTCACGGTTTCCAACCAAAGAATCCCTACTGTCATTGAGGAACCTGTTAAAAGTCTTGGCAGGGTGTACGATGCCTCATTAAAAGACTCAAAGGCAGTGCAACAGACAATAGAAATGGCAGACAGAGGGCTACAGATCATAGACCAAAGCAGACTCCTGGGGAAGTTCAAACTGTGGTGCCTCCAGTTCATGTTGATACCAAAGTTGCTGTGGCCACTGCTTATATATGAAATAAGCACAAGTACAGTGGAAGCCATAGAGAAGAAGGTCAACAAGTTCATGAGAAAATGGCTAGGAGTACCACCAGGTCTGTCAGATGTAGCACTGTACTGCAAAAAGTCAAAACTTCTGCTTCCTTTCAAGTCAGTTGTTGAAGAGTACAAAGTTGGAAAGGCAAGGCTTGCAATGATGCTACGCGAGTCAGCTGATGACGTGGTTAAGTCCATTCAGCCCACACTGAAAACGGGAAGGAAGTGGAAAGTGGAAGAAGCTGTTGATGCTGCCCAAGAGTCACTCAAACTGAGGGAGGTAATCGGATACACACAAACGAATAGACGGGGATTTGGTCATGGAGACATCCGCTGGTGGTCCAAGGCATCAAGCAGGGAGCGCAGAGACATGGTAGTTCAGGAGATACGAGAAGCTGAGAATGATAAGAGGTTGCAAAAAGCAGTGCAGCAGGTCCAACAAGGCCAATGGACTACATGGGAAGGAGCCCTGCAGAGGTCCTTGACATGGAATGATATATGGCATATGGCACCTCTTAGGCTCAGCTTCGTTGTCAGATCACTGTATGACCTGCTGCCGTCGGCCACCAACCTTGTGAAATGGGGAAAGTCGGATGATGAGCAGTGCCCCCTGTGCCAGGGGAGGCAGACACTTGAACACGTGCTCTCAGCGTGTAAGGTGTCATTAGGGCAAGGGCGATACACTTGGCGCCATAACAAAGTGCTAAATGAGCTTGCTGCGACAATAGATCTGGCAAGAATGAAGGCGAATAGCAAAGTCCGGCCAGACACCGCAAACACATACTTTCTGAGGGCAGGAAAGTCAGCACACCCCAAACCGAATAAACCTGGTAGCAGTTTACCATCTCTTCTTGATTGTGCAAATGATTGGGAGATGGCGGTAGACCTACCTGGACGAGGGGCATATCCAGAGAGTATCAGAAAATCGCGGAGACGGCCGGATATAGTGCTTCATTCTGCAGCAACGCTTCAGGTCATACTGATTGAACTGACAGTGCCATTTGAATCCAGATTAGATGAGCAACATTCATTCAAAGCGGCCAAGTATAGTGATCTGGCCGCGGATCTGAGACACGATGGGTTCACTGCAAGGGTCATGGCTGTTGAAGTGGGCGCAAGAGGGCTTGTGGCTGCATCAGTGTATGATCTATTGAAACTGTTGGGGCTGAGGGGACAGTCGAGAACAAGGGCCCTGAAGAGGCTTAGTGAAACTGCCGAAAAGGCATCAGGCTGGCTGTGGAACAACCGCAATGGGGAATGGAGATCGTAACAATAAACGCTGCGGTACAGAAAACACCAGGAATTTTTCTAAGTCCACAATACGCTGAGGTTTGTGGTGGACTAGTGAACGGGCTGCGACTCAGGGGCGACAAGCGGTGTATACTATAAGGGGTGTCAGTATCAAAAGTCCAGTGGGGAACGCGCAGTGGCGACTCGTTGACTTCGCGCTGGTGTCTCAGTGTTTGCGACGGAACGAACGGAATAATTTGTCTTCTCCTTGTTACTTTCACAATTGCCTCCACGGCTGGCGGAGTTGTGGAATTTAAAGTTGCTACCATAAGTGAAATGGGTTCATTTTCGATGCAAGACAACAGGAAGCTGAGACGCTTGGGAGTCATGACCCAAGTGGGCCCGCCCCCCTTAGAGTGTAAAGGAGTATATAGGGCCGAAACACTTGTCGGACGGGGGGACTTCTTCTGATGATCAGATTGCTTCCTGTTGTATTGCTCTGTAAAGAGTTTCCTATCATAGCCAGCATCCTGGCATCTTAGCATTTGGATGATGCAAAACCTCAGCAAGGTCACTTGACACGCGTCTGCTGTCAACGGTGGTAAATACTGAAAGAAGGTAAGGGGTAATTACTCACACTGTTAAAGTGTTGCCCAGCCGTAATGCTGAGATGTTGTCATCATGTTTAATCTAGAAGCCAAAATGTGTTGTAAATCAGGTGAGTGGTTCTAGAGCTCGTTTCAAAACTGACTACTGGACAACTGATTTATGTTGCAGATCTTATGAGCCTAAACAACACCAGATTTAGCAAAAGTATGAAGCCCACATGGACAAAGAACAAAAAGGCTCAAATTGCCCAGACAGATTCAGGAGCTGCAAACTTAAGATCACAAGAACTAAGTCACAACAACACTCGCAGCGACTTTAGTTGAACTCATGACCACTGGCATTCTTCAGCAGATCTGCAGCTACGCGCTTAGGATAAACACCACTATCATGAGGAACTCCTTGCCAGTCCACGATGAGAACCTTACTGATAAGTAATAGACACTTTCTGCATTCTGTAATTCAGACATTGATAAATCTATATACACACATACACTCACGCATATATATTTTTTCTTAATAGATTCTTCATTTATATAATTTAACCAATCTCTTGAGTCAGATTATTTACCCATGTATTGTTGTTTGGTACACCATAATGTTTAACATATGTTCTTTACTATAAAAAAAAATTGGGCTATTTTCCTCAACAAGAGATTAGAGTGATCTCCCCTGGGAAATTCAGGGAGTCCACTGGAAATTGTATATAGTCTCTGAGATTTTTTGTCTCATTTAATTCCAATTCTATCACTATATTAGCCGATCTCGTACCGATAGGTGTATTTTTTAATGGACCATCTACCATTTCTGGTTCCTTTGGTTATGAAATTATACGCATCTGCTGCAATTAACAACTGTTTTACTTGTTGTTTGTATATGTGATTATATATGTTCTGATTTAGCTACAATACAGATGAGGTTAGAGTGGCAAAGAGGTGTGGTGTCCACCTCAAGATCTAAAAGTACCGTGTTCGGTTCCCAGTACAGGGAATATATTTGATTGACATTTTTTCTCAGAACCAGTCCTAATGATGCCGTTTTACTTGTTTCAATATGTGTTTATATATGTTCTGATTTAATAAGAATTCACTTTTATTGGCTGTTATTTAGTTTACATTCTGAACGACAGCTGATATATAATTTAATCTTCCCAAATCTTTGCTATCAATGTCATTATTAATGACCATAAACCATCATAGCAAATTCCATAGTCAATTGTCAAGCGGTGTTTTACATAAATGTGAAATATTTCATATTCCTATATAAAACTATGAACAATATATGTCTTAGCTGAACAAGATATTTCCCTTACAAATAATATTTAAAAATTATCATAAATTCTTTTTTCACTTGGTTTTAGTTTAAAATGGCATTGAGATTCGGAGCTCTAACTCTAGTAGAACTGAGAAATTAATGTCGGTGCAGAGGGATCCCAGTATCGGGTAAAAGTAGAATATATAAACAAATATTTAAATAATGAAGAAAGCAGTTATGAAATAAAAATATAAACATATATTGTCTTCTTCTTCTTTGATCCTTAGCCGCCGACCGTCAAAGCAGTCAGTGGCCATCACGCCTAGAGGCGTCTTGTAGGGCAACAACAAATTGATTCCATTCCGCTCAGTTTAAAAAATATATATATATATATATATATATATTGTGATTAAATAAAAAAGTTTGGGGATACGTAGGAGTAAGGCATCATAGTTCTGAAAATAAGACACCTATCCATATTAACCAGAGGAGATATGGTATCACACAGTTTTAGATTTCACCCTGTGTTAGATCTGTTGCAAGTGAAAATGGATTGAATCTTTTTCCTTTAAAGGCAATTATGTGTTTGGTCCTTCCATGCATATTTTAACTTTGTACCGTGAGGTGTAGAGGTTTGGGAGAGAGAGTGCCAGACTATCCTATCGGCTGTCTTCCTCCTGGCCTGGTTCCATTCTAGTCCTCGGTCCTTCAAAGATTTTATAATGTTGTCAACCCAGCAGACTCTGGGTCGTCCTGGGGGTCTGGATCCCTGGCTCTTTGTTTCCCATGCTTGTCATGGTAGCCGATCTTCTCACATTCTGCAGACATGGCCAAACCATCTTAGTTGGGACTGTTCTACTTGGGTCTGCAGGTAGTGGGATTTTAGGCCTTGGCTTATCGTCTGGTTGCAGACCATGTCTCTTCTTGTTACTTCAACCACCTTCCTCAGATACCTCATTTCTGAGGTTTGGATATGGCTTTTATGGGTTGTAGTCATTGCCCATGACTCGCATCCATATGGAAAGACTGGGACGTAGGTGGAGCGGTATACAGCCATCTTCATTTTCTTACCAACCTCTCTTTTGCTGAGGAATCCTCGATTTATGGCTTGAAAAAGTCTCCCAGCTGCTGCTTTTTGAGTGGCCAACTCTTCTTTGATGCCTCCCTTTCAGTCTATAATAGCTCCGAGGTATTTAAAGTGGTCGACCTGCTCCAGAACCTGCTCTCCCAGCTTAATCTGATGTCTTCTTTCTTCTCGTGATATCACCATGGATTTTGTTTTAGAGCTGCTTATGACCATCCCTCACTTCTCCAGCTCTTCCATCCAGACTTGCAGGTTGGAGTGGAGATGTGCCTCTGATTTAGCAATCAGGGCAACATCATCAGCAAATGCTGAAATACAGACCTGTCTCACTTTCCAGTACCCCACTGAATACTTTCTTGTTCTCTCCTTACATGCCTTGATGACATTGTCCATGAGGAGTATGAAAAGATAAGATGACAGGATATCACCTTGTCTTACACCAGTGGTGGTCCTGAACTCTTCTGACTTATGGTTTGCTGTCCTCACATAATTTCTGCAAGACTTGTAGAAGCTCTGTATAGCATGAATCAGAGGTGCTGGAATGTTCTTCCTTGCCAAACAGTCCCAAAGTTTGCTCCAGGGGACCCTGTCAAATGCCTTTTCCAGATCTATGAAACAAAGATGGATCTCACTCTTATACTCAAGGGCCTTTTCACTCAGCTGTCTGAGTGTGAAGATTAGGTCTTGAGTACTTCGGTTTGCTCGGAATCCACACTGGACTTCATCTAATTGTGGCTCAGCTTGGCGTCAGAGTCTCTGCTCTAGATGTAGATTTTACCAGGGACACTGAGAAGGGATATGCCTCTATGGTTTCCACATTGTCGATTGTCACCCTTTTTGAAAATCGGTGTTATGATGGCAATCTCCCAATCCTTAGGAATGGTCTTGTTGCACCATGCTGCCTGTAGGATTCTTAAGAGTAATAGGTCGCCTGATGCTCCCATGTACTTAACCATTTCTGGTGTTATACCATCATGCCCTACTGCTTTGCCCATCTTGATTTTCTCCAGTGCTGTCTTCAGTTCTTCCATCTTTATGTCATCTTCATCATCATTGGTTTTCTCTTCTGTGCTAGTGGTTATCATTTCTGATGCTTCACCATGCTCACCATCCTGGATGGTGAGCAAATTTTAACTAAAATATATAATTTCTAGGGGAATCTTGCATGCACCTTGTCAAAGTTTATGATGAATATAAGCATTTATTACACATCCAGTGTTCAAATCCTGGGTAAGCCACTCATGTCTGTTGTTTTTCTGTTGTCTGGTGTTCTACTTCTTTATTTCCTGCGAGTGCCTGATAACATACCATTATATTTGTTTCATATTAATTTAATGAATATAAGCACTTGGTCTTACAAAAATACAGAACACATAACTGAATTACCCTTCACAAATGTTCATGCTATAATACAGTAATGAAAAATAAATATAAAGATAACTATTAATAAAAGTTAGGTCTTAAATAAAGACAAAATGACATCTACATATCAATATTGAGCATTAATAAAATAACAAGTAACTGAATTCAAGTACACAGACAGCATTTATACACAAGATAGAGAAATGGGTCACATATACAATAGGTAATACAACAAATCAAAACATATAATAAATTTGCAGATAAATATTAACAAAACAAGTTATGAAGGCCAGCATAACAAAAGGTCATCTACATCTTATGTTGATAATAAAATAAAAAAATCAAACACATACCACACAAGTAGTTAAATCCAGTACCAAGGCAGCATTTTTGCATATGATAGAAAATAGAGAAATATTGAAAGCTACTGCCTACTACAGGGTGAATGAAAAGTCACTTATTATTTGTAAACTGTTATTTCTCCACACACACCTCTTCAACTAATGTACAAAAAAAACAACATCAAGATAAAGAGAACTCAATGTCATTTTATTACATAAAACACATTGTCACATCAACATTACAACTAAGCATGAGATCCTATTTCTTTAACACAAGACTTCATAGCAAGCAGCAATTTTTGCCATCTTTTGTGAGGTTTATTGCCCATTATTTTCTTTCTGGGAAAATACAATTAAAAACTATGATTTATTTCTCAAATGGCAGTTACTGCTCTTTGCTTTGGCATTAGTTTCATGTCTATTAAATGGATACAACCTTAGTTTCATGTCTATCCAATGGATACAACCTTAGTTTCATGTCTATCCAATGGATACAACCTTAGTTTCATGTCTATCCAATGGATACAAGCAAGTCAGGATATAACAATCTGAAAAAAGGGAACACTTTTCAATCACCCTGTATATGTTTGTTGGCAGTTCTGTTCTCAGTGTGTTTTTGAGCGTCCCTCTATTCTTTAGTCTGGAATTTCTAAAAAAAGAACTGCCTTGTGATGCTATTATCTGGCTTGCTGAGTGTGTATCCCATCTACTGCCATCACCTTTTCCTCAACTCAAGTCCCACTGGTATTTGTCTGGTTGTTCTCCATAAATTCCACACAGTGATCTGTCGTACAACTTTAATCCTTCTATTTTGCACAAGCATCCAATTATGAACATCTGTAACTTCCTGGCCATCATTTTTCTTGTTCTGCATGATCCAGAGCCATACAGTAGGACTACTTTGAAACCTGACTTAAAAGTTATTATTTGTGTGCCTGTCTCTTGCGATGCCCTTATGTTTAGATTTGTGTTCATCCTAATGTAATAAACTTCCCTCTTACATTCTTTATTCTTACATTAACATTATTGTCCATTCCTCCAACCGTCACTGCTGCCAAGATATGAGTTCACATCTTGTACAAGTGTTACCACTGTCAAGTCTGGCATGTGAAGGGACAGTCAAGTCTGGTGGGTGAAGGAACAGTCAAGTCTGGTGTGTGAAGAGACAGTCAAGTCTGGTGTGTGAAGGGACAGTCAAGTCTGGTGTGTGAATGGCAGTCAAGTCTGGTGTGTGAAGAAACAGTCAAGTCTGGTGTATGAAGAAACAGTCAAGTCTTGTGTATGAAGAAACAGTCAAGTCTTGTGTGTGAAGGGACAGTCAAGAACATCATTAACCTTCAGCTGTCCAAGGAGTATAGGCCTTCAAAATTCAGTCCTTCTGTTCTGTGCCACCACTCACAGTCTTTCCATGTACTCTTTATCCCTTTCATTCATGTCTCCAGTTCTCTTCTCCATGTTTTTCAATATACAGTATATATATATATATATATTAAACTTTGGAAGAATATTTTCTTGTTCATCCACATTTTGTTGACCTGCTCGTTCAGATGAAACATGAATACTTGGAAGAGTACAACATTCACGTAGTGTATTGAAAACCTTGTAATCCGGAATTTGGCGGTTAGGAAACTATCAACAGTATTCTTCAACAATAGCAGTGGCACTACCATTGCTGAAACCATAAACATACAGCATATCTACATATTCGACATTTGTGAAGATGTGCAGCATTTTTAACAACACTTCTACAATGACACCGTCAACAATCACAACATCCAACTCATGCTTAACACCATATCACATGTTTCCGACAGTTGTGTGTGCACCATGGAGGGAGGGAAGGAAAGTACTGCGTGACAGATTCAAACAGCCCTATCTTGGAAACCGTTCAGAATGGGACACATGTTCATATGAACTTTTTTCTTAGAATGACTGATACTATAACCTCCCAAAGTATCTACCTTTTCTCATGGGACACCCTGTATGTGTGTGTGTGTGTGTGTGTGTATATATTACCCTGGGAATTCCAGAACAAGGATTGCCTTGTAATGCTTGACTTGACTTGACTTTGATCCACTGTCTTTGAGCATCAGCTCTTGGTGACCTTGATGCCAATATGTGCTTGTGTGGTACTGCGCAGTTCGTGTAAGCTGTTTAGGGCTGCCATAAAAGTGTATTTTCGATGGAGGAGTTGTCTCATTCCCTGGAGTGCAAGGCACAGCATTAAATGGTGTTCTACTGTCTCAGATGGGTTTGGGGAGTGTCTACATTTTGATATTTTGTGAACACATTCTGTTTCTGTGGCCATTTAGTGTAGAGTGACCTGTTCTCAATCTGAAGATTCTTGTTTGGTATTTTTGTTCAATATGGTTGATAGCATCTTCCTTATTTGGGGCTGTTAAGTGTATGATGAGTATTCTTCCTGTTTTAGCTTGTGCCTACGTGTTCACCCAATATTCTTTACAGTTGTTTTTGATTATTTGGTTTTTCGTAAACATACTCAATGGTTGGTCAATTTGTGGAATTTTTGCTCCCTTCTTTGCTAGTTTATCAGCTGCTTCATTCAGTATGATGTCTATGTGGCTAGGTATACATTGCATGTAGATTTCTGTTTCATACATGTTCTTAATCTTGTGGCATATTTCTTGAACCTTCTGGATAGTACTGATTGAGTTGGTTTTCCAGTTTCCTATTGCCAAGAGGGCACCCTGCGAGTCTGAGAATACTACAACATCATTTGGTTCTATTTCATTAGATTCAAAGAGTTCAAAGATTCGGTTTAAAGATTTATGAATGGCAACTACTTCTGCTTCATAGTTTTTGCACCAGGTACCACAGGGGCCTGCAATTTTTATGGGTTCTTCTGTATTGGGTGGGATGATTATGGCCCAGTATCCAGCATTTATGGCTGCTTTAAAAGCTGATCCATCTGTGTAAGCATGGATAATATCTTCTTCATATTGACAGATGGTTTCCATGGCAAGTGTTTTCAGCAGGGTAGGTTTTTGTTTGCGGGTTGCAGAAAGTTTATACGTATTATTGGTTTCTTTATAGTTCTGCGTGGGGTGGTAGGTCAGGTACAGCTTGAGTAGGCAGTCTAGTCTCTGGTATGTGGTGCTTCCCTGAAAGCTCTTGGTACCTTATAGTGAAGGAGGTCTTTTTAATTCGGTACTTTGAGTTGTGGTCGCTGATAACATTGTTGCAGGGGTCATCCTTGTCAGCTCGCAAGAACCTTTCTGCTGTGGAAAGTACTGCGTGAAAAATTCAAACAGCTCTATCTTGAAAACCGTTCAGAATGGGATAAGAACTTTTTTTCTTAGAATGACTGATACTATGACCTCCCACAGTATTTACTTTTTCTCCTATGACAGCCTGTATATATATATATATATATATATATATATATATATATATATATATATATATATATATATATATATATATATATATATATATATATATATATATATATATAACCCTGGGAATTCCAGAACAAGGATTGCTTTGTAATGCTATCAACAGGTTTCCTCACTATACCTTCTTCTTTTCCTCATCTGTCCACTTCTTGCTATCAGTTCAACATTGTTGGTATTGTTATAGTATTTCAACCCTTCTATTCTATCCATTTGGGAAAGTCTATTACTTGTGTGGTTGTCAACTTATCCATATTTGCTGAAGTTATTTGGCTTAAACTCACACACACCAGTTATTTGAAAGAGTTTTATTGGGTGTTCTTCATCATTAACTCTGCACTTCATGTCTTTATTATCTTATCCTTTTCAGGTTAATAAACTTATGGGGAACATTGCAGTAAAATGGTTTCCATCAGCTACATGGAAAATTTTGAATGACTTAATGTTAGGGCTGTTAGATAATGAAAACCGTATCTGTTTACTTTTATCATAGGTATCCAAAGCACCAAGAAATCAGATTAGTACATTTTAACAGATAGAACTCTGCGGTTCAGATTTTCTTTATTGAGTTACTGACCTATAATAAAAGCAGAAAAAAATCCATCAAGTTTAATTGCATTTTTGTAGTATTCTTATGTATTACAGATGATGCAGAGAATTTTGGCTTATTTCATCAATTTTTTTGACAAGGAGTACAAAAGTACTAACTAAGAATACAGTTTTAATTTACAATAAAGATAATGATTTTACTACAGAACAAATAACATCACATAGAACAGGAAAAAATAAATTTCCATTTATCTTACAATCACAAACTTCATCTGTCTTAGGTAATTACATATTTCCTATACCTCAGTCAATCACAAACATCGTTTACAGAAGATAATCTAAAACTTAAGCAATCTTAAGCCAATCACATATTTCATGTATCTACGGCAACCACACATTTCATCTCTCTTTGAAAATGACAGACTTTTTCTTGACCTCCAGCTCTCTTTCAATAAGGCCATCCCCTTCATCTTTTGCTAACCAAGCCTTACATTCAAAATAGTACTCTTCATAAACCGGGATCTGAAAAGATAGTGGAATGTGTAAATGCAACTATTTATGGTCTAGACCAAACATGTTTAATGAATAATAAATAGGCAGATGATGTAGACTTTCCTATTTAGTAATTCAGATCTCCCTCATATCTGGCCCACTGTTAAGAAATTATTCAAATTAAGTGATCTTCCAGGAGCTGCTTGTTGAAAAAAAAAAAAATCTGCAGGTAAAGAATACATACAGGCTATACGCCGGCGTGATGCCGACCACATCACCCCTCGTGTGCCGACGGTCAAGATAATATGGGCCTAACACCATATTCCCAATATGCCTCAATGGGCGTGTAACGGGTTCCTTTACCTTATACGCCTTATCTGATATCTTTTATTACTGTACTTTTATTATAGATCTGATATAAAAAAAAAAAAAATTCTAGTTTTAATCATGCTTTTTTAAAACCAAATCATGTCTGGTGCCCGTAAACTAGGCAAACTTGAACAAATGTGTTGAAAGTTATGTTTCATATCTAATATTCATGTAACAAAATAAACCTAAGCAAATGCGCTGGACCTTGCATTTAGTGTCTTCTCTGTAAGCTAAGCAAATTAGAGCTACTGTGCTGGGACTTGTGTTGAGTATCTACTGTTGACTCTTCTAGATACTCTTGAGCAAATTTGTGGCACTGTATGTTGAACATATCACATCAGTACTGACTGTATTCACAAATAGCAGAATATAGCTCTATGGAAAAGTCATCATGTTAGTTCTGAGTTAGATCAATGTTCATAACAAAGTAAGTCATCAGTGCTGAGCACAGCTGAGAGCAAATGATTGCTAGCACTTCCCTAAATTTTTAAAGTCAGGTATAAAGAATATGTTTAATATTTTCTGAGTCCATACTAACATTTTAACAAAACCTATATTTCATCAAGTGTGAATTGTTGAAACACATAATAGTAATTTCACAAAACCTACTTTTCATAAAATGTATATGTACAATATATGGTTCAACACAGCAATGAATTGCCACTTTTTACTTACTTACTTGCTTACTTAGTCGTTCCCCTTCTACTGTGAGGTGTAGAGGTTTGGAAGAGAGAGCGCCAGACTATCCTATCGGCTGTCTTCCTCCTGGCCTGGTTTCATTCTAGTACTCGGTCCTTCAAAGATTGTCTAATGTTGTCCTCCCAGCAGACTCTGGGTCGTCCTAGGGGTCTGGATCCCTGGCTCTTTGTTTCCCATGCTTGTCGTGGTAACCGATCTTCTCACATTCTGCAGACATGGCCAAACCATCTTAGTTGGGACTGTTCTACTTGGGACTGCAGGGGGTGGGATTTTAGGCCTTGACGTATTGTCTGGTTGCAGACCATGTCTCTTCTTGTTACTTCAACCACCTTCCTCAGATACCTCATTTCTGAGGTTTGGATATGGCTTTTATGGGTTGTAGTCATTGCCCATGACTCGCATCCATATGGAAAGACTGGGACGTAGGTGGAGCGGTATACAGCCATCTTCATTTTCTTACCAACCTCTCTTTTGCTGAGGAATCCTCGATTTATGGCTTGAAAAAGTCTCCCAGCTGCTGCTTTTTGAGTGGCCAACTCTTCTTTGATGCCTCCCTTTCAGTCTATAATAGCTCCGAGGTATTTAAAGTGGTCGACCTGCTCCAGAACCTGCTCTCCCAGCTTAATCTGATGTCTTCTTTCTTCTCGTGATATCACCATGGATTTTGTTTTAGAGCTGCTTATGACCATCCCTCACTTCTCCAGCTCTTCCATCCAGACTTGCAGGTTGGAGTGGAGATGTGCCTCTGATTTAGCAATCAGGGCAACATCATCAGCAAATGCTGAAATACAGACCTGTCTCACTTTCCAGTACCCCACTGAATACTTTCTTGTTCTCTCCTTACATGCCTTGATGACATTGTCCATGAGGAGTATGAAAAGATAAGATGACAGGATATCACCTTGTCTTACACCAGTGGTGGTCCTGAACTCTTCTGACTTATGGTTTGCTGTCCTCACATAATTTCTGCAAGACTTGTAGAAGCTCTGTATAGCATGAATCAGAGGTGCTGGAATGTTCTTCCTTGCCAAACAGTCCCAAAGTTTGCTCCAGGGGACCCTGTCAAATGCCTTTTCCAGATCTATGAAACAAAGATGGATCTCACTCTTATACTCAAGGGCCTTTTCACTCAGCTGTCTGAGTGTGAAGATTAGGTCTTGAGTACTTCGGTTTGCTCGGAATCCACACTGGACTTCATCTAATTGTGGCTCAGCTTGGCGTCAGAGTCTCTGCTCTAGATGTAGATTTTACCAGGGACACTGAGAAGGGATATGCCTCTATGGTTTCCACATTGTCGATTGTCACCCTTTTTGAAAATCGGTGTTATGATGGCAATCTCCCAATCCTTAGGAATGGTCTTGTTGCACCATGCTGCCTGTAGGATTCTTAAGAGTAATAGGTCGCCTGATGCTCCCATGTACTTAACCATTTCTGGTGTTATACCATCATGCCCTACTGCTTTGCCCATCTTGATTTTCTCCAGTGCTGTCTTCAGTTCTTCCATCTTTATGTCATCTTCATCATCATTGGTTTTCTCTTCTGTGCTAGTGGTTATCATTTCTGATGCTTCACCATGCTCACCATCCTGGATGGTGAGCAAATTTTAACTAAAATATATAATTTCTAGGGGAATCTTGCATGCACCTTGTCAAAGTTTATGATGAATATAAGCATTTATTACACATCCAGTGTTCAAATCCTGGGTAAGCCACTCATGTCTGTTGTTTTTCTGTTGTCTGGTGTTCTACTTCTTTATTTCCTGCGAGTGCCTGATAACATACCATTATATTTGTTTCATATTAATTTAATGAATATAAGCACTTGGTCTTACAAAAATACAGAACACATAACTGAATTACCCTTCACAAATGTTCATGCTATAATACAGTAATGAAAAATAAATATAAAGATAACTATTAATAAAAGTTAGGTCTTAAATAAAGACAAAATGACATCTACATATCAATATTGAGCATTAATAAAATAACAAGTAACTGAATTCAAGTACACAGACAGCATTTATACACAAGATAGAGAAATGGGTCACATATACAATAGGTAATACAACAAATCAAAACATATAATAAATTTTGCAGATAAATATTAACAAAACAAGTTATGAAGGCCAGCATAACAAAAGGTCATCTACATCTTATGTTGATAATAAAATAAAAAAATCAAACACATACCACACAAGTAGTTAAATCCAGTACCAAGGCAGCATTTTTGCATATGATAGAAAATAGAGAAATATTGAAAGCTACTGCCTACTACAGGGTGAATGAAAAGTCACTTATTATTTGTAAACTGTTATTTCTCCACACACACCTCTTCAACTAATGTACAAAAAAAACAACATCAAGATAAAGAGAACTCAATGTCATTTTATTACATAAAACACATTGTCACATCAACATTACAACTAAGCATGAGATCCTATTTCTTTAACACAAGACTTCATAGCAAGCAGCAATTTTTGCCATCTTTTGTGAGGTTTATTGCCCATTATTTTCTTTCTGGGAAAATACAATTAAAAACTATGATTTATTTCTCAAATGGCAGTTACTGCTCTTTGCTTTGGCATTAGTTTCATGTCTATTAAATGGATACAACCTTAGTTTCATGTCTATCCAATGGATACAACCTTAGTTTCATGTCTATCCAATGGATACAACCTTAGTTTCATGTCTATCCAATGGATACAAGCAAGTCAGGATATAACAATCTGAAAAAAGGGAACACTTTTCAATCACCCTGTATATGTTTGTTGGCAGTTCTGTTCTCAGTGTGTTTTTGAGCGTCCCTCTATTCTTTAGTCTGGAATTTCTAAAAAAAGAACTGCCTTGTGATGCTATTATCTGGCTTGCTGAGTGTGTATCCCATCTACTGCCATCACCTTTTCCTCAACTCAAGTCCCACTGGTATTTGTCTGGTTGTTCTCCATAAATTCCACACAGTGATCTGTCGTACAACTTTAATCCTTCTATTTTGCACAAGCATCCAATTATGAACATCTGTAACTTCCTGGCCATCATTTTTCTTGTTCTGCATGATCCAGAGCCATACAGTAGGACTACTTTGAAACCTGACTTAAAAGTTATTATTTGTGTGCCTGTCTCTTGCGATGCCCTTATGTTTAGATTTGTGTTCATCCTAATGTAATAAACTTCCCTCTTACATTCTTTATTCTTACATTAACATTATTGTCCATTCCTCCAACCGTCACTGCTGCCAAGATATGAGTTCACATCTTGTACAAGTGTTACCACTGTCAAGTCTGGCATGTGAAGGGACAGTCAAGTCTGGTGGGTGAAGGAACAGTCAAGTCTGGTGTGTGAAGAGACAGTCAAGTCTGGTGTGTGAAGGGACAGTCAAGTCTGGTGTGTGAATGGCAGTCAAGTCTGGTGTGTGAAGAAACAGTCAAGTCTGGTGTATGAAGAAACAGTCAAGTCTTGTGTATGAAGAAACAGTCAAGTCTTGTGTGTGAAGGGACAGTCAAGAACATCATTAACCTTCAGCTGTCCAAGGAGTATAGGCCTTCAAAATTCAGTCCTTCTGTTCTGTGCCACCACTCACAGTCTTTCCATGTACTCTTTTTCCCTTTCATTCATGTCTCCAGTTCTCTTCTCCATGTTTTTCAATATACAGTATATATATATATATATATTAAACTTTGGAAGAATATTTTCTTGTTCATCCACATTTTGTTGACCTGCTCGTTCAGATGAAACATGAATACTTGGAAGAGTACAACATTCACGTAGTGTATTGAAAACCTTGTAATCCGGAATTTGGCGGTTAGGAAACTATCAACAGTATTCTTCAACAATAGCAGTGGCACTACCATTGCTGAAACCATAAACATACAGCATATCTACATATTCGACATTTGTGAAGATGTGCAGCATTTTTAACAACACTTCTACAATGACACCGTCAACAATCACAACATCCAACTCATGCTTAACACCATATCACATGTTTCCGACAGTTGTGTGTGCACCATGGAGGGAGGGAAGGAAAGTACTGCGTGACAGATTCAAACAGCCCTATCTTGGAAACCGTTCAGAATGGGACACATGTTCATATGAACTTTTTTCTTAGAATGACTGATACTATAACCTCCCAAAGTATCTACCTTTTCTCATGGGACACCCTGTATGTGTGTGTGTGTGTGTGTGTGTATATATTACCCTGGGAATTCCAGAACAAGGATTGCCTTGTAATGCTTGACTTGACTTGACTTTGATCCACTGTCTTTGAGCATCAGCTCTTGGTGACCTTGATGCCAATATGTGCTTGTGTGGTACTGCGCAGTTCGTGTAAGCTGTTTAGGGCTGCCATAAAAGTGTATTTTCGATGGAGGAGTTGTCTCATTCCCTGGAGTGCAAGGCACAGCATTAAATGGTGTTCTACTGTCTCAGATGGGTTTGGGGAGTGTCTACATTTTGATATTTTGTGAACACATTCTGTTTCTGTGGCCATTTAGTGTAGAGTGACCTGTTCTCAATCTGAAGATTCTTGTTTGGTATTTTTGTTCAATATGGTTGATAGCATCTTCCTTATTTGGGGCTGTTAAGTGTATGATGAGTATTCTTCCTGTTTTAGCTTGTGCCTACGTGTTCACCCAATATTCTTTACAGTTGTTTTTGATTATTTGGTTTTTCGTAAACATACTCAATGGTTGGTCAATTTGTGGAATTTTTGCTCCCTTCTTTGCTAGTTTATCAGCTGCTTCATTCAGTATGATGTCTATGTGGCTAGGTATACATTGCATGTAGATTTCTGTTTCATACATGTTCTTAATCTTGTGGCATATTTCTTGAACCTTCTGGATAGTACTGATTGAGTTGGTTTTCCAGTTTCCTATTGCCAAGAGGGCACCCTGCGAGTCTGAGAATACTACAACATCATTTGGTTCTATTTCATTAGATTCAAAGAGTTCAAAGATTCGGTTTAAAGATTTATGAATGGCAACTACTTCTGCTTCATAGTTTTTGCACCAGGTACCACAGGGGCCTGCAATTTTTATGGGTTCTTCTGTATTGGGTGGGATGATTATGGCCCAGTATCCAGCATTTATGGCTGCTTTAAAAGCTGATCCATCTGTGTAAGCATGGATAATATCTTCTTCATATTGACAGATGGTTTCCATGGCAAGTGTTTTCAGCAGGGTAGGTTTTTGTTTGCGGGTTGCAGAAAGTTTATACGTATTATTGGTTTCTTTATAGTTCTGCGTGGGGTGGTAGGTCAGGTACAGCTTGAGTAGGCAGTCTAGTCTCTGGTATGTGGTGCTTCCCTGAAAGCTCTTGGTACCTTATAGTGAAGGAGGTCTTTTTAATTCGGTACTTTGAGTTGTGGTCGCTGATAACATTGTTGCAGGGGTCATCCTTGTCAGCTCGCAAGAACCTTTCTGCTGTGGAAAGTACTGCGTGAAAAATTCAAACAGCTCTATCTTGAAAACCGTTCAGAATGGGATAAGAACTTTTTTTCTTAGAATGACTGATACTATGACCTCCCACAGTATTTACTTTTTCTCCTATGACAGCCTGTATATATATATATATATATAAATATATTTATATATATATAAATATATATAGATATATATATATATATATAGATATATATATATATATATATATATATATATATATATATAACCCTGGGAATTCCAGAACAAGGATTGCTTTGTAATGCTACCATCAGGTTTCCTCACTATACCTTCTTCTTTTCCTCATCTGTCCACTTCTTGCTATCAGTTCAACATTGTTGGTATTGTTATAGTATTTCAACCCTTCTATTCTATCCATTTGGGAAAGTCTATTACTTGTGTGGTTGTCAACTTATCCATATTTGCTGAAGTTATTTGGCTTAAACTCACACACACCAGTTATTTGAAAGAGTTTTATTGGGTGTTCTTCATCATTAACTCTGCACTTCATGTCTTTATTATCTTATCCTTTTCAGGTTAATAAACTTATGGGGAACATTGCAGTAAAATGGTTTCCATCAGCTACATGGAAAATTTTGAATGACTTAATGTTAGGGCTGTTAGATAATGAAAACCGTATCTGTTTACTTTTATCATAGGTATCCAAAGCACCAAGAAATCAGATTAGTACATTTTTAACAGATAGAACTCTGCGGTTCAGATTTTCTTTATTGAGTTACTGACCTATGATAAAAGTAGAAAAAAAATCCATCAAGTTTAATTGCATTTTTTGTAGTATTCTTATGTATTACAGATGATGCAGAGAATTTTGGCTTATTTCATCATTTTTTTTGACAAGGAGTACAAAAGTACTAACTAAGAATACAGTTTTAATTTACAATAAAGATAATGATTTTACTACAGAACAAATAACATCACATAGAACAGGAAAAAATAAATTTCCATTTATCTTACAATCACAAACTTCATCTGTCTTAGGTAATTACATATTTCCTATACCTCAGTCAATCACAAACATCGTTTACAGAAGATAATCTAAAACTTAAGCAATCTTAAGCCAATCACATATTTCATGTATCTACGGCAACCACACATTTCATCTCTCTTTGAAAATGACAGACTTTTTCTTGACCTCCAGCTCTCTTTCAATAAGGCCATCCCTTCATCTTTTGCTAACCAAGCCTTACATTCAAAATAGTACTCTTCATAAACCGGGATCTGAAAAGATAGTGGAATGTGTAAATGCAACTATTTATGGTCTAGACCAAACATGTTTAATGAATAATAAATAGGCAGATGATGTAGACTTTCCTATTTAGTAATTCAGATCTCCCTCATATCTGGCCCACTGTTAAGAAATTATTCAAATTAAGTGATCTTCCAGGAGCTGCTTGTTGAAAAAAAAAAAAATCTGCAGGTAAAGAATACATACAGGCTATACGCCGGCGTGATGCCGACCACATCACCCTCGTGTGCCGACGGTCAAGATAATATGGGCCTAACACCATATTCCCAATATGCCTCAATGGGCGTGTAACGGGTTCCTTTACCTTATACGCCTTATCTGATATCTTTTATTACTGTACTTTTATTATAGATCTGATATATAAAAAAAAAAAATTCTAGTTTTAATCATGCTTTTTTAAAACCAAATCATGTCTGGTGCCCGTAAACTAGGCAAACTTGAACAAATGTGTTGAAAGTTATGTTTCATATCTAATATTCATGTAACAAAATAAACCTAAGCAAATGCGCTGGACCTTGCATTTAGTGTCTTCTCTGTAAGCTAAGCAAATTAGAGCTACTGTGCTGGGACTTGTGTTGAGTATCTACTGTTGACTCTTCTAGATACTCTTGAGCAAATTTGTGGCACTGTATGTTGAACATATCACATCAGTACTGACTGTATTCACAAATAGCAGAATATAGCTCTATGGAAAAGTCATCATGTTAGTTCTGAGTTAGATCAATGTTCATAACAAAGTAAGTCATCAGTGCTGAGCACAGCTGAGAGCAAATGATTGCTAGCACTTCCCTAAATTTTTAAAGTCAGGTATAAAGAATATGTTTAATATTTTCTGAGTCCATACTAACATTTTAACAAAACCTATATTTCATCAAGTGTGAATTGTTGAAACACATAATAGTAATTTCACAAAACCTACTTTTCATAAAATGTATATGTACAATATATGGTTCAACACAGCAATGAATTGCCACTTTTTACTTACTTACTTGCTTACTTAGTCGTTCCCCTTCTACTGTGAGGTGTAGAGGTTTGGAAGAGAGAGCGCCAGACTATCCTATCGGCTGTCTTCCTCCTGGCCTGGTTTCATTCTAGTACTCGGTCCTTCAAAGATTGTCTAATGTTGTCCTCCCAGCAGACTCTGGGTCGTCCTAGGGGTCTGGATCCCTGGCTCTTTGTTTCTGTCACGTAGCGTTTAAAGGATAAGAGAATTATTTAGAGGAAATAATAGATCTGATGTGGAAGATTTGGCTCAAGGAATCCCTGCTGGGTTTTCCCACTTCCGAAGGGTGACGAAGAGGGTAAATTCTCCTAACTCGACAGGTCTGGAAAAGATTGTAAGGAGATATTTGGTCTCTCGCTACCGTCGTCCCCTTCTCAGTTATCTATTATTATTATTCTTTAAATTATATTATATTTTACGAGCCCCCCCTCCCTTATAAAGGAAGATAAACATAGACAATATTCAACATCTAATGGAAGGAACAAAGCGTGGGGTACAGTATATACACCCAATTGGTTTATTGCAATAAAGTGAATAGATGGTGAATGATAGTATTGTCGATGGAATTAGTGTCTGCTGTATGTATTATGTGTCTCACACTTCACGTGTTTTTCATCATGGATGACTAAACTTTGTGGCATTGATTAGGTGAGTTTCCTTTGTCGTGGACTTAGCTTTTCAGCCCCGGCTGATAGTGAAGTGTGGTTAGTTCTCCGGTCTCCTGACGTTGCCCCGGTAGGTCTTGAATGGTTCGGATTTGCCTTCTCTGTGCTCGACTCCGTATTCTGCGCTGAGATTGGACTGTCGTGCAAGGCTCCACCATAGACTACTCAAAGATGGACGCTAACCCGCAATTAGACACGTGGCTTCAGTGCTTTTAATGCGAGAATTCGCCGATAATTGGGTTAGACCTAGCTGTCTCAAGGGTTCCGGGCAAGTGAAGATTGCTTGTGTTGCCGCCTTTTAGCGGGTCATTTCCGCTTGGACACGTGATCCATAGCGTGCATCATGTGACATTAGCGTCAAATAAACGCTCCAATCAATAGCGTTAAAAGTCACGTGGGGTCTTCCTAAAGTGGCATAAACTGGTTTTATCAGCTTAAGCAGTCTTAAATTAAAACAGGTTCCTAGCTACCGAGGTCATTGGTCAACAATGACGTCGTATCTAAAAATAGCGAGGAGGAAATACTGAATGCTAGGAGAATTTCCGCCAGTGACAATTCCCGGGACTTTGCGATCATGCATTGAGGATGAGAAAAAAAACGATGTCCGTAAATAATAAAAAAAATGAAGAGAAGATTGGGCAAGTTGTCACACAAGCCCCTCCTCAAGTTTGACGTTCCGTCCAACTCCTCTTGTCCTGTCTTCCTCTTCTTTTCCAGTTTCTCATATCTCCTCGGTTGCGTCCGGATGTCTGCTCAAAAAATCTGCCCCTACGTTGTTCTTCCCAGGTATGTATTCTATGTGAAAGGAATATGGCTGCAACAGGAGTGACCATCTCATAAGCCGGGCATTAAGGTTCTTCGACGCTGCAAGAAATATCAACGGTTGGTGATCACACTGCACCGTGAACTTTTTCCCGTATAAATATGGTTGAAACTTCTGCACAGCCCATATTAGCGACAGACATTCTCGTTCGATGGTAGAGTAGTTCTGTTCAGCAGGGTTCAATTTCCTACTAGCATATGCGATGGGGAATAGAGTTGCAGAAGGTCTATCACTAGGCTGCAGGAGAGTGGCTCCTATCCCTATATTGCTAGCATCTGTTCGCAGCGTAAAGTTCAGAGTTAAGTCAGGCAGTCGCAGAATTGGCCTAGCTGTGAGTTTCTCCTTCAGCAGCGTGTAGGCATTTTCGCACTCCGCTGTCCAGGTTACTTTGTCCGGGTTCCCATTCTTGGTTAATGCGGTCAATGGCGCACTCAGGGTATTAAAATCTTTAATATATCTCTGGTAGAAGCCACATAGAGACACAAATGACCTTACATCCTTTTTAGTCTGGGGTCGTGGGGCCCGCTGTAACTTCTCAATATTACGCGCATCTGGGAACATGCATCCATGCGAGATAGTGTGTCCCAGGAATTCTAGTTGCTCGCAGGCAATTTGACATTTTGTAGGGCGAGCGGTGAGTCCTGTTTCTCTAAGTCTTTCGAAGAGTAGGGAAACTGCGTCCAGGTGCTCCTCAAAGGTGTTCGTGGCAATAAGTATGTCGTCCATGAAATTACTTATCCCAGGGTGGTTCAGGGGTTCCAGTAGCTTCCTCATCATACGAGTAAAGACGCTTGGGGCGTTGCTTAGCCCAAATGGCAATACATTAAACTCGTAATGGCCTTCAGAAGTACTAAATGCTAACATATGTCGAATTTCCTCTTTTACCGGGATCTGGTAGTACCCTTTGCTAAGGTCTATCTTCGAAAAGTATCGTGCTCTACTCAGCTTGGTGAAAAGCTGATTCTGATCCGGTAAGGGCTCCGCTTGAAATTCCGTTACAGCGTTGAGCCTTCGGTAGTCTATGCAGAGGCGATGTTCTCCTGTGGATTTTCTAAGCAACACTACACTCGCACTATAAGGCGACTCTGATTTTGAGATAATATTTTCCTTAAGCAGGTACTCGATTTCCTCACTCAATGCCTTTGCTTTAGCATAAGGAACAGGATAGTTCTTAACTCGTACCGGGGCGAGGTCTGTTAGCTTCATATCAAATTCTATCAGGTTGGTCATGCCAGGTTTATCCGTGAGTGTACTAGGTGTTTTCTCAACAACTGTTGAACCCGTGCCTGCTGATCCTCCGTTAAAGTTGAACTAATCTGAACATCTTGATGAGTTTCGCACTGACGAAGAGGGTATTCACAGGAGGTCAGGGGTTCTGCCTCAGTTTCCGTCGCAATAGCCAGTGTCAGGAAATGTGCTGGTTCTGCACCTGGTCTTTCATAATATCGCTTCAGCAGGTTTATGTGGTAAATTTTCTGCTTCCCCTTTATGGCAATCTTGTAATTGGTGCGCGACATTTTCTCAACAATTTTATATGGACCTCTCCACCCGATTTGCAATTTATTATTGCTACTGGGCAGGAGTAATAATACCTGTTCTCCTACTTCTAGCTCCCTATCCTTCGCAGTGCGGTTGTAGTAACGCGCATGTTTACGACGGGCACGGCGTACATTTTCCTTTGCCAGTTCCCATCCTGTTTTAAGGCGTTGGGTCAACTCCTTCACGTATTGGGATGCAGAGGTGACCGTCTCATCAGCTTTATCATCTGTCCAAGTACGTAACAGTGCCTCTAAAGGTCCTTTTATAGGTCTACCAAACAGCAATGTGGCAGGAGGCATCCCAGTAGAATTGTGGGGTACTTCGCGGTAAGCAAATAGTGCTGCGGGTAAGTATTGATCCCAGCTCTCTGGTTTTTCCTGCGCAAGTTTCCGAAGGATGGAAATAAGGGTCCCGTTAAACCGCTCCACCTGGCCATTTGCCTGGGGGTGGTAGGGAGAGGTGTGGATATGTCGGGCCTGAAATATCCTAAACACTTCCTCGGTGAGTTTTCCTCGGAATTGGGAACCATTATCTGTCAGGATCTGTGACGGAAACCCTAGCCGAGTAAATATGGTGAGCAGAGCCTCAGCAACATGCTTAGAATCACAGGCGGGCATAGCAATTGCCTCTGCCCACATGGAGCAACAATCCACTAACGTGAGTATATAACTGTTTCTCTTTTTGCTACGAGTAAGTGGACCCACAATATCCACCGCTACTCGTTCGAAGGGTGTGCCCAAGATTGGCATTTCTCCCAGAGTGGCTGGGGCCGTCCAGTGTTTCGGCGCTGTCCTCTGGCACTGCGGGCATGATTTCACATATCTCTGGATATCGGCGTTGATACCTGGCCAATAATAATGACATGAAATACGCTGAATCGTGGCACTTATGCCCATGTGGCCACTAAACGGAAGGGCATGGCCCATTTCTAGGACCTGGGCTCGGTATGCTGATGGAACCACAAGTTGCCCATGTTCCTGTCCTCCATTTCCTGCTTTCCGATGCAACAGCCCATTTTTCTTGTAGAAGTCTCCCTTTTGGAGAGGAGTGTGCGCTCTCGGTAGTTTTTTGTAGCAGGGTGCTAGAGATTGATCCTCCGTTTGTGCCTTTTTTAATTCCTCAGGAAGGATGTTGGGTGGGGATTCCAACTCCGTATTCCGTTTGGCCTGTCCTCTAGTGGTGACAGCCGCCACAACCAGAGGGTGAATGGGTTCTCCCAAGAACACATACCTACACCCTAAGATCAAGGGATAAATAGGGTCGTCCAAGATCGCTGCACGGATTTCCCCAGTCACATATTTTGATTTGACCTTAATCTTGGCTATGGCCAAACGCATAGGTGCTGCACTTTTAGTAGGTCCTTGTATTTCTATAGTGTCTTCTGTCATCTGGTCAGGCTTGACTAGGGATGCACAGACAACTGCGTCGAATGCAAGGCCTGTATCATAAAGGCAGGTCACCTCTTGGTCATTTACGAGGACTGTCTCAACGACCGGGGGATGTCGGGGTTTGTCCAGAGGTTCTTCCGGTCCATTTCCCCTTGCGGCACTTTTACGTAAGCAGGCAGCATGATGAGGTGGGTTTTTCCGGTTGCACTCCTGCGTATTGTGGGTGATGGTTCTACAGTGCTTACACCATTTTTCCCCTTGCCTCTGCTGCTGGAAATTAGATCTCTGAGTAGTCTTGTAGTCTGGCTTGTCATGCTTTTTGAAGTTAGTATACGGTGGTTTCACTTGGGGGTCCATGTGTGACTGAGCTGTCTGTCTAGGTACGTAATCTGGTTGTTTCCGTCTGGGTGGTGGATTCTCTGATAGTGCTGCCTGATATCGTTCCGCTAACTGGACTATGGATTCTAAAGTGCTGGCCCCATTCTCTGTCAGGAATCTTCTCATGTCGGAAGTCATGGTGTCCTTCAGTTGTTCGATCATGACCATTTCCTTCAGGCCTTCCCAATCATGAGTAAAATTCCCTAGGGCACCCCACTTCTCCACGTAGGAATCCAGTCTCGCAGCAAACTGAGCAAAGTTCTCTCCGACTTCCCTCCTAGAGTTACGGAACCTCTTCCTATAGGCGTCAGCATGTAGCTCATAACGAACCAATAGTGCCTTTTTCAAAGAGTCGTAGTCATCCTGTAAACCTGGAGGAAGCTTGCTATACACGTCATAAGCAGTTCCTCTAAGCCCTTGCGACAGTTTCAGGTTCCATTTGCTCTTCTCCAAACCAAACGTGGTGGCAAACTTCTCAAATTTGTCGAGATACCTATCGATCGAGTCGGCTTGTTCCGAGAAAGCTTCAAATGGAAACGTCAAAGGTCCCAAAGTTGACATGAGTGAGGATGGCAAAGGTCCGGTGCCCCCTGCGTGCAAGGAAGGCATATCATCTGACCGTGGCGATAGGTTGCCTGAGGAGGTAGATGCGGTCGCACCGGCTACTGGTTCAACTCTTTGAGCTTGTCCCTGCATCTCTAACTGCTTCATCTTCAATGCATGCTCGCGTTCATCTCTCTCGCTTCTTTCTCTAGCGTCTACAGCTTTTATCCTCTCATCTATTTCTGCTAACTTTATTCGCTCTTCTCTTTCAGCTTTCGCTGTTTCTCGAGCGTAATACTTATCAGTCTCGACACTGACATAATTTGCAAGGTCCACCCCACTATAACCTAGATCTCGACCGGCCTCCCCTAGTGCTGCCTTAAGCTTAACTATTTCAGCCATCTTTTGCAGTTAAAGTCCACACTGAGTAAGCTAGTGCTACCTTCCAATAGTATTTCTAGCAACAAGTAAATACTAATTATTTATCCGACTGCTGTAGAATGAAATTACTACAGTTATGGAGACTTAAGGTCTGTAATTCAATGAAATACAAAATCAAGAACTAACTTAATTAAACACAACATATATAAAGGGATTCACCAATCAATGCCTGAATTTCTAGAAAAAATGTTTTCTGTCTTTCTAGAGCTCACTGTGTGAAAATACATGTGTTAAAATGGTATACTGTAATGACTGAATGGATGATACTATCCCAGAGGTATGATAAAATACATAAGTTCAAATCCCGGACCGAGACACCAGTGTCACGTAGCGTTTAAAGGATAAGAGAATTATTTAGAGGAAATAATAGATCTGATGTGGAAGATTTGGCTCAAGGAATCCCTGCTGGGTTTTCCCACTTCCGAAGGGTGACGAAGAGGGTAAATTCTCCTAACTCGACAGGTCTGGAAAAGATTGTAAGGAGATATTTGGTCTCTCGCTACCGTCGTCCCCTTCTCAGTTATCTATTATTATTATTCTTTAAATTATATTATATTTTACGAGCCCCCCCTCCCTTATAAAGGAAGATAAACATAGACAATATTCAACATCTAATGGAAGGAACAAAGCGTGGGGTACAGTATATACACCCAATTGGTTTATTGCAATAAAGTGAATAGATGGTGAATGATAGTATTGTCGATGGAATTAGTGTCTGCTGTATGTATTATGTGTCTCACACTTCACGTGTTTTTCATCATGGATGACTAAACTTTGTGGCATTGATTAGGTGAGTTTCCTTTGTCGTGGACTTAGCTTTTCAGCCCCCGGCTGATAGTGAAGTGTGGTTAGTTCTCCGGTCTCCTGACGTTGCCCCGGTAGGTCTTGAATGGTTCGGATTTGCCTTCTCTGTGCTCGACTCCGTATTCTGCGCTGAGATTGGACTGTCGTGCAAGGCTCCACCATAGACTACTCAAAGATGGACGCTAACCCGCAATTAGACACGTGGCTTCAGTGCTTTTAATGCGAGAATTCGCCGATAATTGGGTTAGACCTAGCTGTCTCAAGGGTTCCGGGCAAGTGAAGATTGCTTGTGTTGCCGCCTTTTAGCGGGTCATTTCCGCTTGGACACGTGATCCATAGCGTGCATCATGTGACATTAGCGTCAAATAAACGCTCCAATCAATAGCGTTAAAAGTCACGTGGGGTCTTCCTAAAGTGGCATAAACTGGTTTTATCAGCTTAAGCAGTCTTAAATTAAAACAGGTTCCTAGCTACCGAGGTCATTGGTCAACAATGACGTCGTATCTAAAAATAGCGAGGAGGAAATACTGAATGCTAGGAGAATTTCCGCCAGTGACAATTCCCGGGACTTTGCGATCATGCATTGAGGATGAGAAAAAAAACGATGTCCGTAAATAATAAAAAAAATGAAGAGAAGATTGGGCAAGTTGTCACAGTTTCCCATGCTTGTCGTGGTAACCGATCTTCTCACATTCTGCAGACATGGCCAAACCATCTTAGTTGGGACTGTTCTACTTGGGACTGCAGGGGGTGGGATTTTAGGCCTTGACGTATTGTCTGGTTGCAGACCATGTCTCTTCTTGTTACTTCAACCACCTTCCTCAGATACCTAATTTCTGAGATTTGGATCTGGCTTTTGTGGGTTGTAGTCATTGCCCATGACTCGCATCCATATGTCAAGACTGGGACATAGGAGGATCGGTATACAGCCATCTTCGTTTTCCTACCAACTTCTCTCTTGCAGAGGAATCCTCGATTTATGGCCTGAAAAAGTCTCCCAGCTGCTGCTTTTCGAGTGGCCAACTCTTCTTTGATGCCTCCCTTTTGGTCTATAATAGCTCTGAGGTATTTAAAGTGGTGGACCTACTCCAGGACCTGTTCTCCCAGCTTAATCTGATGTCTTCTTTCTTCTCGTGATATCACCATGGATTTTGTTTTACAGCTTATTATGACCATCCCTCTCTCTTCTCCAGCTCTTCCTTCCAGACTTGCAGGTTGGATTGGAGATGTGCCTCTGATTTAGCAATCAGGGCAACATCATCAGCAAATGCCAGCTCTGAAATACAGACCAGTCTCATCTTCCAGTACCCCACTGAATACTTTCTTGTTCTCTCCTTACATGCCTTGATGACATCGTCCATAAGGAGTATGAAAAGATAAGGTGAGAGGATATCACCTTGTCTTACACCAGTGGTGGTCCTGAACTCTTCTGACTTATGGTTTGCTGTCCTCACATAATTTCTGCAAGACTTGTAGAAGCTCCGTATAGCATGAATCAGAGGTGCTGGAATGTTCTTCCTTGCCAAACAGTCCCAAAGTTTGCTGCAGGGGACCCTGTCAAACGCCTTTTCCAGATCTATGAAACAAAGATGGATCTCTTATACTCAAGGGGATTTTCACTCAGCTGTCTGAGTGTGAAGATTAGGTCTTGAGTACTTCGGTTTGCTCGGAATCCGCACTGGACCTCATCCAATTGTGGCTCAGCTAGGCATCGGAGTCTCTGCTCTAGGATTCTAGAGTAGATTTTACCAGGGACACTGAGAAGGGATATGCCTCTATGGTTTCCACATTGTCGATTGTCACCCTTTTTGAAAATTGGTGTTATGATGGCAATCTCCCAATCCTTTGGTATGGTCTTGTTGCACCATGCTGCCTGTAGGACTGATATGAGTAAATATCATATCATGTTTTGTATACGATCACTTCCTGGATGTATTGTTTAAACACGGTAGCCCGTGGTTACAGGAAGTGACGTCTTGACTTCTGCTCAAAAATGATAGCAGACGGCAACTGTGAATTGGGACAAGTTGAGCGTTCTTTCAAACACTTGGGCTTGTGTCTTCGGCCTGTGTAGATGGCATGTGTCCGTGTGGACGATATCTTCAGCTTGTGTTATTAATCCACCTGCATGCTATTTTACCATCAATTGTATTACATCTTCAACTGCAAGTGTATTATCAGTTTAGGCAAAAGCAGAGTGTGAAGTTTCTAAATGCGTGAGTACCAGACTTTATTAAAATGCATGATGTCTCTGAGGACGAGACGGTAGTCTAGACACGACTAGAAGAGAATTCTTATATTATGCACTTGAAGAGATGAACAACATTGTGTTGTAATAAACATTTGTACACTGTCAATGGTTATTGACGTGTTAGTGCCTGAGTGCCTGTGTGCGGGCCAGGGAGTTGGGATATGTCTGGCCAAAAACTGAACCCACAGTATTGCTACATGTAAAGCTATTAAGTATAACCCTGGAAGGCGACTCAAGGCCTAAATAGAGACAGAGTGTCAAAGCATGGAGTCTGTTGCACTCTTGATCCAATCCATAGCAAGTCAAGCTAATAAGGAATCGTACCCGTATCAAGGACCCTTAAGAGTAATAGGTCACCTGATGCTCCCATATACTTAACCATTTCTGGTGTTATACCATCATGCCCTGCTGCTTTGCCCATCTTGATTTTCTCCAGTGCTGCCTTCAGTTCTTCTATCTTTATGTCATCTTCACCACCATTGGTTTTCTCTTCTGTGCTTGTGGTTATCATTTCTGATGCTTGACCTTGCTCACCATCAAGGAGTTCTGAGAAATATTCTTTCCATCTTTCCATTACTTCCTTCGGGGCAGTAAGCAATTTGCCTTGCTTGTCCTTTATAAATTTCAGAGGGCATTGTTTTTCCTTCCTCATGTTCTTTAGGGTCTTATAGAACAATTTCTGGTTTTCTTGCGCATCTTTTTTTAGCTTTTCTTGAAATTCTTCCCAGGACATCTGTTTTGCTGCTAGCACCTTATTCTTTGCTTCTGTTCTGAGTGTCACATATTCTCTATATTTCTATTTGTCCTGCTGTGTTTTTTGCTCCTAAGTATTGTTTCCATGCCATTTTCTTCTCTCTTATTTTCTCTTTGACTTCCTGTGTCCACCAAGGTGTCCTCTTTCTCATGTTCCCAAGTCGGACTTCACCACATGCTTCTGCAGCAGCTGTCTTTATGATGTCATTGAATTTAAGCCAGAGGGTTTCCAAGTCATCAGGTTGTTCTTCTGTGTTGCTCACCGCTGCAGCAATAAGCTCCTGATATCTGGTCTTAATTTCTGGCTCTCTCAGCTTGTAGGTCTTAATGCTCATTTCTCCCATTCGTTTACTTAGTTTCTTGTGTGAGGTTGGGCAGTTTCTAGGCTGAGCAACTCTTTCAGTTGTTCTTTTGATTGTAAGCAGGTAGTGATCACTTCCAATCTCTGGCCCCCTCCAGACTCTAGCATCCCGAACATATTTGAATGAGCTCCTCCTAACAATGGCATAGTTGATCACTGACTTCTCATTCTTTGTTGGTTCACATCTAGTGTATGCATGTATGCGCTTATGGGGGAACATTGTGTTTGTAATGATCAGATTCTGCTCACTGCAGAATCTAAGGAGTCGCTTTCCATTGTCATTGAGAGTATCTTCTCCATATCTTCCGATAACTCCACCCCATCTAGCATGGTCATTTCCAACTCTGGCATTGAAATCTCCGAGCATGATAATTTCATCTAGGCAGTCATCCACTGTCCTTTGAAGCAGCTCGAAGAATTCCTCCTTGACCTCTGCTCTCTCATCCTCATTTGGCCCGTACACTATGACCAGGTTGACTATGGTTTCTCCTTTTAGTTTTACAACCATAATGCACTCCGAGACAAAGTTCCATCCCTTGATACTATCTTTTTGGTTTTTGGCCACAATGCAACCCACACCCCCTTTAGCTCTTTCAGATGTGGGTACACCACTGTAGAGCAGCGTGTTGCCATCGAGATCCATGACTCCTTGCCCCTTCTTCTTTGTTTCCGTTATAGCCAGGATTTCTAGTTTTGCTTTCCTCATCTCTACCACCAGCTCCTCTTCTTTCCCATTTATACTTCTCGTGTTCCAAGATCCATAAGTCGTAGTCCATTCCAGTTCGTCGCCTTTAGAGTCAGTCCAGTTTTCTCTCTTGTAGTTCTCGTAATCATGATTTAAAGCAAACAGGTGATTGGCCTGTTGTACCTTTGCATGATGCAGGCCGCCCTCCTCCTTTTTCAGCCGGGCGTGGGACCGGCCTAGGCGGAGTTATTGCCACTATTTACTTATAATAATTAATGAAGTTTACACAAAATATTTGTTAAGTTTGGTAATAAACTTTCCCAGATTGCACTTAAGGTTCTCTCACTCTCTTTCACTTCAGCTTTTTATGTAAGTTCACACCGTTAGGTTTGTTCTCTCTTGTCTAAAATAAACCGATTCAGACATTTGGTCAAAACATAAACACATCAACATCACAGCTCTCTACATAACATAACAGAGAAGAAAGTACAAAGAAAATCATGGAAAATATGGGATCAAAACTATGAATGAACTAATCAGTGCTGTTTAACCATTGTGCAAACAACTTCAATAGCTTGCAGCATTAATGGATCTATTGCACATGACAGAAAAAATGGAAACGTCAAAAGAAAGAAATAGAAGGTGTAAGATATTCAGCAACTGTGGGTAATATCCGGATACATGTTCATACTCACCGACGAAAGCAGTCATTCCTGGGAAAGGCCTTTATGTGAACAAGTGTCATAACATGCACATTTATCTGACAGAATGTACAATGAGATTTCATCATGCATCAAATCAGACTATAAATACAAAGTTATCATTTTATGACATAAATAAGATAAGAAAACATACCTTAAGAACCTCTCCATCAACATCAAAAACATCTCTGTAGCTTTCCTCTTTAATTTCTGCCTCACTGTCATCATCCTTTTCACTCTTCTTATCATTTCTCATGTTTGTTAGAGATAGCTTTCTCGGTTTGTCAGAGAAATGACTTTTGCTCCGATCTTGTAGCTTTCTCTTTAGTCTGTTCAGAAATGTCACCTGCTCATCTCTACAGAGATATTTCTTCAGTGTCACCTGTTAGATATCAACCATCGTAGGAATGAATGCCATGTTCAGTATTTAAACAATTAAAAACATACAATATATATATTTATTTATTCATACTATTATGGAAAATATGGGATTTCCAAACCACCTTATACAACTCATCGCACTGCTGTACCAAGAACAATAGGCAGCCGTTGTGGTGGGTTGATATGAAGCTAGTATATATTATGTGTAGCAGATGTGAAGTCAGCTATGCAAGCCCCTGCGGAAGTATAATTCTGAATATAATGTCAGGGAACCTGTCTTGCTTCCACCAATGACCCCAACCTGCTATGTATATTTTCCCAATTGTATGTACTGATGTATGGATGTTGTGTAGCTAGGTGTCTAGGGTATATGCAATGTATGGGAATACAATAACAACAACCACACTTTAAAGTTACTTAACAAGTAATTTAACAACTCACTATTGAATTTTTGTCTGATAAATTTTTTACAATGTATTAAGTATAATTGAGTGAGTCAAATGAAGTTAAACGTCAAAATATATTTACACAAATACCAGTTAATTAATAGAGTCTATTATTTCTTGACTTTGGAAGTGTTCTTAGTGTAATACTCTCCTCTAAAATTAAGCACATATTTGAGGGATCAATAATGTCATCATATTTAGATATCTGTTTGATATAATAGTCGTGGAGGATCAGTCAGTGAATTAATAAGGCCCCAAAACACAGAGGCTTAGCTTTAGATATGTGTAGAAAATTCTGCGATGTCCTGCCCCGAAGTCTGCCCACTCACAGCAAGGTACAGCTTTTGGATGGTTGATACTGTAAGGCACTCTATTTGTATGGCCTCACCCTGGTACTTTTCTCGAACATATACGTGACTCGCCCACTTCAGGTTCTCACAGAAACCCGTAATATTGAAATATCTCACTATATAAGTTAAATACAGGCTATAAATGGTCACACAGATCTCCTGCTGACATCAGAACAGCGAAGGCATAGGAGCACAACTTGTCTGAATTCGTCAATAACTACACAAGTGAATATTTAATTTTCAAGTGGCCAGGAAAGCTTGGGCCTCAGTGTATTTATTCATACTCCTTAGTTATTCTAAGCAACCAATCAGGGGACTTCCGCTCCTACGCGTCTTTGTTTTGAAAAGTTAACCTAATAATTTTCAAATTGGGAGACACCCCTTAATATGGCCAGCATCAGTAAAGAAGCCCTATACACGTCTATATATGCTTCATTCTACCATATCGCCAGCATTCTCTAAGTCATTTCAATACAGAATGATAATATTTACTTCATCTACCGTCTGTTATCAAATACATAAGGTTTCACACTTCTGTCTATTATTTTTACCATTTTCGTTTTTCCTCTATATTTATGCCAATAATATATCTTTCTTTCTACAGTAAGATAATATATTAGACTAAAGAATAATAATAATAATAAATTCTTTAAGCACCAAACACGGCGCATAAGGCAGAAACCAGTGCTCTCCAGGCTGTACATTGTGACGCCACTCCTCTTAGCTCTTGCACATTGTTTAATCCCAACGTTCTTCCTTCTCTTATTATTGTTTTTCTGAGTGTTTCTTTTGGTCTTCCTTTTTTCCTCTTACCCTCAGGAACCCAAGTGAGAGCCTGCAATGGTATTCTGTTGTTTTGCATTCGTAGGACATGACCGATATATGACCATCGTCTTTTCCTTATATAGTTGGACACATATTTCTGCCTAGAGTCTTCTCTTATTTGTCGATTAGTCTTGAATTCTTTCCAACTGATGTTCATGAGTTTTCTAAGACATTTGTTCTCGAATGTATTCAGCTTGTTCTCCAATGATTTTGTTATTTTCCAACTCTCACAGCCATATGTTAACACTGAGATAACATTTGAATTAAACAGATGAAGCTTGGTATGTATATTCAATGATCGTAATTTCCAAATGTTAGATAACACTAGTCAACAACCAAAATGTACCAGAAATGAAAATAGCTGATCTTAACTAATTTTGGTGTGCTGAAAACGAAAATGACATTAAAAAATGTTGATTGGCTCTAGTTTTCAAGATATATGCTACTAGTTTATTTAATTACGGTCAATTTATATATATGACGCAACTGTTGTGGGCGATTGCATAATTTTTTCTAATGACCAATAAAAATGTAACTAGAAGTTGATGATGTAATCCTATCCATGATTACATCACCTTTGTGTGTACTGTCACAGTTTAGATACCGGTGAGAATGGGGTGTGGCTTTATTAGATTTTCGCCGCTGGTGGTAAGACTTCTTAAAAAAAACGAGGTGACCACAAACATAAAATTAGCTAGAAAGGCATATGGATTTATATTGTTCATCCAATGTGTGGTTCGCTATCAACTATCGTTTGTGCATTTAATTTTCTATAGTCTGTTATATATGTGGTGAGGTGACATTTGTATCACAAAAACGAAATATAACTAAAGTGATTAAGAAGGCATACAGTTTGTATTTTGGCTGCAGAATAGGAGATCAAGATAAGAGCTGGGCGCCACACATATGCTGCAATACATGTGCAGCACATCTTAAACTGTGGTTGACTGGCAAAAGGCAAGCTATGCCTTTTGCAGTCCCAATGATTTGGAGAGAACCCACTGATCATCTCAACAACTGTTACTTTTGCATGGTCCCTCCAATTGGGAAAGGCATATCAAAGAAGAAAAAATGGACACTGGAATATCCAAACATCCCCTCTGCAATACGTCCGTTACCACATGACGATGACCTACCAGTTCCCAAAGTGCCAGAATCATTTTCAGCTGCTTCCACTGATGAAGAAGAGGACATTGGTGGTCCTGAACCATCAACCTCAAGCGACCCAGATTTTGAGCAAACTACATCCACTAAACCACACTTAATAACCCAAGGTGAACTGAATGATCTTGTAAGAGATCTGAATTTACCGAAGAACAAGGCAGAGCTTTTGGGTTCCAGATTGCAACAGTGGAATCTCCTGGCAGAAGATGTTACAATTTCTGTGTATAGGAACCGCCAGAAGCCGCTTATTACATTCTTTTTCAAAGAGGGTGACCTTTCTGTGTGCCACAACATTTCTGGTTTAATGGCAGCCCTCAAAATCAATTACATACCGGAAGAGTGGAGGCTTTTCATTGATTCATCCAAGACAAGTCTTAAAGCTGTTTTGTTGAATAATGGTAATGTGTTACCGTCAATTCCAGTTGGTCATGCAGTTCATATGAAAGAAACTTATGAAAACATTAAGCAGCTTTTGAAGTGTATAAACTATGATCATCATCATTGGTCACTTTGCAGTGACTTAAAAGTGGTCATTCTTTTGCTTGGACTACAGGGTGGATACACCAAGTACTGTTGCTTTCTCTGTGAGTGGGATAGCCATGCACGAAGTGACCATTACATCAGAAGACATTGGCCAATCAGGCAGTCATTGCAGCCTGGCAGTAAGAACGTTGAGAACCCAGCACTTGTCGACACCAGCAAGATTTTGTTGCCACCCTTGCACATTAAGCTGGGTCTCATGAAAAACTTTGTCAAGGCAATGGAGAAAACAGATGAGGCTTTCAAATACCTCATCAGAAAATTTCCAAGACTGAGTGAAGCTAAAATAAGAGAGGGAGTATTTGTTGGTTCTCAAATTCCAAAACTTCTTCATGATGATGAGTTTCTTTGCATGTTGCATGGCAAGGAAAAAGCAGCATGGCTAGCATTTAAGTCAGTGGTGGACAATTTTCTTGGAAACAACAGATCTGATAATTACAATGAAATTGTAGAAAATCTCCTTCTGAAGTATAAGAGTCTTGGCTGCAGCTTGTCTTTGAAAATTCATTTTCTGGATTCTCATCTGGATTTCTTTACGTCAAACTGTGGAGCGGTCAGTGATGAGCATGGTGAACGATTTCACCAGGACATTGCTGCTATGAAGACATGGTATTAAGGCAATTGGAGCCCTTCAATGCTTGCTGATTACTGTTGGACTGTGACAAGAGACACCTCATCGATTGACTACAAGAAGCAAGCAAAGAGAGCTCAAACAGCGACTGAATAATGATGGAATGGGTACAAATGTGCCTTTTTAAAACATGATATGTGAATTTTAAATAATGTTTTTATTTTTTTCTATCATTTTATGTTGAAATATCAATTAATTGAGTATGTAACCACAATTTTTATAATGCTAAAGTAGAAAGACTAGCTGTTCACCCCAGAGAATTAAACAAGCATACATTATTTGTATTACTGTAATGTAAATTCATCATTTAAAAAAAAACCCAGAGCCAATTGGTGAATTTCATTATGATATTTGAAATCAGCATGTCAAAATCAATAAGAAATGGTATATTTAATTTCTGGTACAAATAACTTTTGAAAATTTGTTGACTAGTGTAATCTATTGAAGGCGCTAGCTGCCAAAGCAATTCTAGTATGAATTTCTCTTGTTGTGTCACCATCCTGAGTCATTTTACTGCCTAAATAATTGAAACTTTCAACTTTCTGTACTTTTTCCCCGTTCAGGATGATATTAAAGGTCTCGTTAGAAAAGTTCATAACTTTAGTTTTAGAGGCATTTATTTGGAGACCTATTTTAACCGAAAGATGACACAAATTATTTACTGCTTCTTGGGATTGTCTGGGTGTTAAACTTAAGAATGCTAAATCATCTGCGAAATCCAGGTCCCCCAAGAATTTTCCATTTGTCCATTTTATACCTAATTGTTCATTGTGGGTATAGTTTCTCATAACCCAATCAATAGCTATTCCAAAAAGTAGTGGTGACATAATACAGCCTTGTTTCACCCCTGTTTCTACTGTAAACCATTCTGTATTCCCTTTATTTGTTCTAACACAACATCTTGAATTGTCATATAGCGCTTTGATTATATTCACATATTTTGTTGGAAAACCATAGATTGTAAGTATCTTCCACAATGATGGGCGGTGTAGACTATCAAAGGCTTTTTGAAAATCGACGAAAGTGATAATAAGTGGCGATTGCATTTCCACTGATTCTTCTATAATTGTTCTTAGTGTGAATATTTGATCAATACATGATCGTTTCGGCCTGAAACCCGCTTGTTCTTCTCTGATCTTTTCGTCAGCATGCAATTTAAGTCTTTCTAACATCATGCAACATAATAATTTTCCAGGTACTGATAATAGAGATATACCACGCCAGTTATTACAGTCTGATAGATCACCTTTCTTCGGTAACTTTACAATAATACTGTCTTTCCATTGTTGTGGTGGTTGTTCTTCTATCCATACTTCATTTATAATATCTAAAATTCTCAAGAGGTTGTTGTCATTAACTGCTTTAATCATTTCGCCTGAAATTTCGTCAACTCCAGCAGCTTTAAAATTTTTTAATCTTTTAACGGCTTGTTTGATCTCGTCCAGCGTGAATTCATCGCAAGTTATTGGCAAGGTGGTTGTGGGTGTTTCATTATTAAAATCAGGTGTTACTGTTGGTGGTGGTCTGTTTAGCACCCCATGAAGTGCTCAGCCCATCTCTTCATTTGTTCTTTTTCTGTTGGTATTGGATTCCCTAATTTATCTTTAACAGGTGTTTCCATATCAGTAGGCTGGTGACATAGTTGTTTTGTAATTTGATAAAGGCACCTACTATTACCAGTTCTTGCAGCATTTTCAGCTTCTACGGCCAGTTCATTGATGAAATGTCTTTTATCTCTTCGAGTTTTTGTCTTCACTTCTTTATTTAACAAGTTATAAGTTAGTTTGCAAGATTCAACTGTATTATGTGTACTTGCCGCTAGTAGTTTAAGTTTTGCTGTTTTCCTTTCTTGTATTTTATCCCAAGTATCTTCTCTCATCCATTTTTTCTTTTTATGTTCTAGGTATCCGGTGGTCGCTACAGCTGCTTCTGTCATTGCTGTTCTCAGTTGTTCCCATTTAGTATCGATTGTCTTGGTGGTGACATCATTGTCAACTTTGCCTAAAGCATCGAAATAGTTGTTCATTTTGACATTATATTCCTCTTTTACATTGTTTGATTGCAGTCTGTGTACATCTATTCTTCTATTTTTATTCGGTTGGTATAACTTCTTCAGTTTAATTCTCAGTTTAGCTATGCAGAGGTTATGATCGCTTCCGATCTCTGCACCTCTGTATGCTCTGACGTCTTGAACTGATGAGCGAAATTTTGCGCTTATGCAGAAGTGATCTATCTGGTTCTTAGTTCTGCCATCAGGTGAATTCCATGTTATCTTGTGGATATTCTTATGTGGAAAGATGGTGTCCGCCACAACGAGGTTTGATATTTCACAAAGTTCTAGAAGTCTTTCACCATTTTGATTCATACAGCCTATGCCATGAGTACCGAGATATCTTTGTACTCCATCGTTGTTGTCACCTACTTTGGCGTTAAAATCGCCCATGACTACTATTATGTCATGCTTGGGTATTGTGTTGATGGTACTTAGAAGTGCTTCATAGAAGTCATCTTTTGTGGTATCAAGAGCGTCGTTAGTTGGTGCACAGCATTGTACAGTTGAGAGCTTGAAAAATCTTGTCTGAAATCTAGCTAATATTAGCCTCTCATTAATAGGTACCCAGCTGATGAGCGATGCTGCTGCTTTCTGTGTCATTAAGATGGCTACTCCCTCTGTGTGATGATTATCATTACTACCAGAGTATATAATTTGCTTTTTTTCTTCTGAAATATATTTTATGCCCTTTCCCGTCCATCTACACTCGCTGACACCCAAAATGTCCAACTTATAATTATCCATTTCTTTAATTATTTCTTCCATTTTTCTGTCTTGATACATAGTTCTTACATTCCAGTATCCAATTTTAAAAATCTCCTTAGCCCCTAAGATATTAGAATGAGTCATGTTCACTGTCATGTTCACTGTCGAGCCTGGTTCTGTTTCGATAACAATCGCTTGTTTTACGATAGTGACTTGTTAATTCTCTGATCAACCCTCCTATCCAACCGACCGATTCGAGGGTTTCGAGGTCGGTTATAGGAAAATATCTACACCACTAGATACTCTGATGTATCTTTTGTTCTATAATTTAACACATCATGGTACTATCCATCGAAATATACACATTCCTGATGTTTTTCTTTCGGCGTCTAAGGTGAGAAAAGAATTTCACCTCCATCTTGGAAGGGTAGATAAAGAATATGATATATTTAATAACTAATTAGTAGCATTTTAATCGTCTTTTAGTCTTTATTTTTCCTATCGTTCGATTTGGACAGTAGTTTCAGTTTCGAGATGCAGACGATAGTTTAAACAGGACTCCGTACTATTTCCCCCTCTCTCTCCCTTTTCCAAGAAAACCACAACGACACGTTTTGGGTAAGGCATGCAAGTCTGTGACGTCACATTGGCATTTATTCTACTATCGTTTTTATGCGTTAACCCTTTAGAGACCGAGTTATAAAAGCTAGTATTTTTGGTGGCGCGGTGATTCCTATGTTATTTTATACTTATAAAAGTGGTCACTAGTCTTACAACTGGGGGGAATTTTGCGAGACCATATGTGGGCGTGTTGTACATACAGATTGTATTTTACGACATAATCTCCCCCGTTAGAAAAGCTTGCAATGGTAATGCAACTTTCAATATCTGTATGACAACCACGATCCACCTGCTTTTCTCTGCCTTAAAGTGATCATGGATTTATTGCAGTGGTGTCCTTCAAAGTAAGCACAACACAAGAAGGCTGCCTCAGACCTCCGCAATCCAAGAATCTATTACAGCTGCAGATATTACTGTCTGTCCTATGCTGATATAAATCAAGTTTCACCATTCCTCTTCACTGAGCCTGTCCCATGACAG
The DNA here is from genome assembly GCA_024509875.1 of Oreohelix idahoensis. Classification (NCBI taxonomy): domain Eukaryota; kingdom Metazoa; phylum Mollusca; class Gastropoda; order Stylommatophora; family Oreohelicidae; genus Oreohelix; species Oreohelix idahoensis. Next base: position 151,246 of record JAMPIV010018318.1, read on the forward strand.
GTCCAGAGAGTATTAGACGTCCCTCAAGGTTGCAATAGTTATGAAGGGTAATCTGGTGCTGGCAGAGTAATGTAAGGGTTCCGTAATTTCATTATCAGCCGGTATAAAACTCTCGGAATATCCTCAAGGCAACATCAGGATTTAGTATGTTCCTCCGAAATGTTCACAGCCAACAATTGGTCTGCGCGCCGGCTTGACTGAATTTGGAAACATCCTTTTCTATTTTCCATATATAATTCTATAATGCGCCACTCAAATGGAGGCCATATTCACCACTGTATACTTATCCTTACTATAATTTTGGTGAATTAATATGAAATGTGGGGAATGAATTTCTGCATCAGAAATCAATCCGCCCTTAGCATTGTTATGTAATATGTCTGATCTCAATCCAATGTCCGTCCAATACTTCCAAATGGATTGTGTAGGCCCGGTCAACTACCTCTGTTACCGGGGCCTTTATACTGCTAAATTAATAGCCATATTGTGAGGTGAGCATGACCTTAGGCCAACTGACCAACCTTCCACTCCCCACTCTCCTCGAATGATCACTTAGTTTTGATTTCAATTCTGGCTGATTATCATCAATGCTAATGTTATGCCAGTTCCCGGAATGCGGCTTCAAACTGAGCCTGGGATGACTGGGTTTTGATTATGTTTTCTCTGGGTGCCATATGCAGAGATGCTAATGTGAATATTTTTGGGGAAGACTGTTTTTGGAAAGAGGTTTTCCTATCCACTGTGTCTACCCTATCCTGTTTATTTATACTTTTACTTTCCTTCTTATTTTTAGGCCCATATTTTTTTCCACACTGCTTTTTTAGCAGGGGAGTATTATTTTTCCACCCTGTGGAGTTTACCTTGCAGCACTGGTCGCAGGCGTCAACAAATTTATCAATGTCTTCAGCTATACCTGGCCAGAAATATGCTACAGATGTCCATTGACGTGTCGTACCCATCTTCTGGTGTACACCGTCTGGTAGAACATGTGCTTGTGCCATCACGTTTTCCCTATAACTCCTGGGCAGCACTAGCTGTCCCTCCCTTTTGGATCCTGCTCTAGCTTTCTTGTAGAGCAGTCCCTCCTTCACATAGAATTGTCCTCTCTTAGGGTGTGCATGGCTGTTTGGCAATTTGCCAAAGCAAGGTTTTAATGATTTGTCCTTTGCCTGGGCCTTTCTCATCTGTTTAGGATGAATGTTTGGTGGTGGTGTTTCCTCCTTTCTAGGGGTCGACCTGACCTGAAGTGTGGCCATTACAACAGGTTTTACAGGGCTTCCTAGAAACACATATTTCTTTCCTAACACAAGCGGGTAATTAGGGTCTTCACACATGGCTGCTCTAATCACTCCTTCAAGGTACCTTGTCTTAACATTGATCTCGGCTATGGGAAGTGTCATGGTGGCTGTTCCCATGAGGGCCCCTTGTATCTCCACTTTCTCTGTGGTATACTGGTCAGGGTGCACCAGGGTTGCACTCACGACTGAGTCATATTCCAATCTGGAATCATAAAGGCACCTAACGGTGGCCCATTACATAACACTTCTTCACAGGTGAGGGGATGTTGAAGATTAATATGATTCTCTGTCAGTTTCTTCCTCCCCTTGTCCACTGTGATCATGCATGCCGCGCGATATGGAGGAACTTTCCTACCACAGTCAACAGTATTATGGTTTTGCATCCTACAGATTTTACACCATTTTCCCTCTGGTCTGTAGGATTGCCTTTCATTATATTGCGGGTTTCTGTCACATTGTTCGTACCTGGGCCTATCATAGTTTTGGTTTATTCTTGGGTTATGATCCCTAGTATCAAATTGGTTTTGGGGGCCTTTATTATGTTCTAATTGCTTCTTCCTAGCTCCAGCCAACTCTGAGTGAGCTGCTAGATATCTTTCAGCTACCTTTAAAATATCCACCAGTCTTTCTGCACCCTGTTCTGTGAGGAACTTCCTCAAGTCTGGAGCCATGGACTCTCTAACCTGCTCCATCATAATCATTTCCTTTAAATTTTGGGTTTTCCCCAGAGCAGTCCATTTCTCCATTTAGGTCTCTAGGCGGGCCGAGAACTGGTGGTAGGTCTCCCCAGTGAGTAATTTAGCATGTCTAAATTTCTTCCTATAAAATTCACTGTTTTTCTCATATCTGACCAATAGTGCATGCTTAAGAATGTCATAATCGTCTTGGTCATCTTTACTGAGCTTGGAAAATACCTCATATGAATTTCCCCTAAGTCCCTGGGATACCTTAAGGCTCCACTTCTCCTTCTCTAACCCATATGTTGTAGCTAAACTTTCAAAACGGCTAAGGAACGACTCGATGTCATCGTCTTTCTCAATAAAGGGATCCAGATGAAACCCCATGGCTGATGAGGAGGCTACCTGGCTTGCAACAGAGTCAGAAGTAGAGGGGCTAGTGCCATTATCGGGAGCATGGCCTTGTAACTCTAACTCCCTTAGTCATAACTCATGCTCCCGCTGTAGTCTTTTATCTTCTCTTTCTGCCTCCAACCTCTTGTCTTCTTTCTCCCTTTCTGCCTATAACCTCTTTTCTTCTTTCTCTCTTTCAGCCTCCCTATGTAGACGTTTTTCCTCCTTCTCAGCCTCAAGTTTCTTTTCCTCCAACTGCAGCCTCTTAATCTCAGCCTCCCTATCAGCCTCTAATTTCTTAAGTTCTCTAGCATCTTCTAACATAATTCTCTTCTCCTCAGCTAACTTTCTATCTTCTCTTTCAATATATTTATCCACTTCTGCTGTAACATAGGCAACTAGATCTGGTCCATCCATACCCATTTCCTTCGCAGCCTGCACAGCAGAAGACCTGTACTTGGCCAAATCAGCCATCTTGATATTCTAACAACTGTTATTTAGATAAACCAAAATATCTAATTAAATCCCTAATTAACAGGACAACACAGAGCAATGCCAATTCACTAAATCCTCCACTTATTTACTTATTAAAACTTAAATTTCCCAGGACCGAGTGACCTAATAAAAATGATAAGTTTAGATCCCCGGAGCAAGCTACCCAATATAAATGAAAAATTCAGATCCCAGACGAGCCTACCAATATATGTGGTGGGTTGATATGAAGCTAGTATATATTATGTGTAGCAGATGTGAAGTCAGCTATGCAAGCCCCTGCGGAAGTATAATTCTGAATATAATGTCAGGGAACCTGTCTTGCTTCCACCAATGACCCCAACCTGCTATGTATATTTTCCCAATTGTATGTACTGATGTATGGATGTTGTGTAGCTAGGTGTCTAGGGTATATGCAATGTATGGGAATACAATAACAACAACCACACTTTAAAGTTACTTAACAAGTAATTTAACAACTCACTATTGAATTTTTGTCTGATAAATTTTTTACAATGTATTAAGTATAATTGAGTGAGTCAAATGAAGTTAAACGTCAAAATATATTTACACAAATACCAGTTAATTAATAGAGTCTATTATTTCTTGACTTTGGAAGTGTTCTTAGTGTAATACTCTCCTCTAAAATTAAGCACATATTTGAGGGATCAATAATGTCATCATATTTAGATATCTGTTTGATATAATAGTCGTGGAGGATCAGTCAGTGAATTAATAAGGCCCCAAAACACAGAGGCTTAGCTTTAGATATGTGTAGAAAATTCTGCGATGTCCTGCCCCGAAGTCTGCCCGCTCACAGCAAGGTACAGCTTTTGGATGGTTGATACTGTAAGGCACTCTATTTGTATGGCCTCACCCTGGTACTTTTCTCGAACATATATGTGACTGGCCCACTTCAGGTTCTCACAGAAACCCGTAATATTGAAATATCTCACTATATAAGTTAAATACAGGTTATAAATGGTCACACAGATCTCCTGCTGACATCAGAACAGCGAAGGCATAGGAGCACAACTTGTCTGAATTCGTCAATAACTACACAAGTGAATATTTAATTTTCAAGTGGCCAGGAAAGCTTGGGCCTCAGTGTATTTATTCATACTCCTTAGTTATTCAAAGCAACCAATCAGGGGACTTCCGCTCCTACGCATCTTTTTTTTTTGAAAAGTTAACCTAATAATTTTCAAATCAGGAGACACCCCTTAATATGGCCAGCATCAGTAAAGAAGCCCTATACACGTCTATATATGTCTTCATTCTACCATATCGCCAGTATTCTCTAAGTCATTTCAATACAGAATGATAATATTTACTTCGTCTACCGTCTGTTATCAAATACATAAGGTTTCACACTTCTGTCTATTATTTTTACCATTTTCGTTTTTCCTCTATATTTATGCCAATAATACATCTTTCTTTCTACAGTAAGATAATATATTAGACTAAAGAATATGATATATTTAATAACTAATTAGTAGCATTTTAATCGTCTTTTAGTCTTTATTTTTCCTATCATTCGATTTGGACAGTAGTTTCAGTTTCGAGATGCAGACGATAGTTTAAACAGGACTTCGTACTATTTCCCCCTCTCTCTCTCCCTTTTCCAAGAAAACCACAACGACACGTTTTAGGTAAGGCATGCAAGTCTGTCACCCGTGTGTTACCGGGGCCCAAAAGGGGAGCAAAGAATAGTAACACTGCACCCTACCACGCATGTCGTAAAAAGCGACTAAGGAGGGTATGGGCATGGGGCTGTTTACCCCATCCCGTAAAAACTTCGCACAGTGGGCTGATCACCTGCTTGCCAACCAATCTGATTACGGAAACAATGATAGATTGTTTGGTCTGTTTTTGTTCCACAAAGACGCCACTAGGCGTGGTGGAAACAGCGATAGATTGATCAATTTGTTGTTGCCCTAAGATGCCACTAGGCGTACTGGCCACATACTGCTTTGCCGGTTGATGGCTAAGGATGGAAGAAGAAGAAAGAATGCAAGTCTGTGACGTCACATTGGCATTTATTCTACTATCGTTTTTATGCGTTAACCCTTTAGAGACCGAGTTATAAAAGCTAGTATTTTTGGTGGCGCGGTGATTCCTATGTTATTTTATACTTATAAAAGTGGTCACTAGTCTTACAACTGGGGGGAATTTTGCGAGATCATATGTGGGCGTGTTGTACATACAGATTGTATTTTACGACAGCCGTAAGAATAGAGGGGGAAACATCAGAGTGGTTTGAAGTACAGAAAAGAGTAAGACAAAGCTGTACCCTTTCCCCTTACCTGTTTAACATTTATGCTGAGAATATCATGAGAAATGTAAGAAATGACCAAGAACACACAGTTTAACATCGGCGGGTACCAGATCCCGGAAATCAGATATGCTGACGACACAGTCCTCCTATCATCCAACCCAGAAGGACTTGAACAATTAATTCTGTCTATCAAAAAACACATCGAGGCCCAGAATCTATACCTAAATGCCAAGAAGACCAAAGTATTGACAACAGACAAAGTAAAGACCAAACCAGAAATTTAAATTGATAACGAAGAACTGGAAAGTGTTAGTGAATTCGAATACTTAGGATCAATCACCAACAGCTCTGGCGACTGTGCAGTAGAAATTAAAAGAAGACTTGCAATTGCTTCACATAAACTAATACAGATGAAAAACCTATGGCAAGGCACAAGCAAAGAAACAAAGTTACAACTGATCAGAGCATGTATATTCCCAGTAGCAACATACGGCTGCGAGACTTGGACACTCAATAAAACAGTTGCAAAAAAGGTTACATCATTCGAAATAAAATGCTACAGAAGGATGGTGAGAATACCCTAGACAGAAAAAAAGACCAACAGAGAAGTACTGCACTCACTAGACGTAGAGGAAAATTGGCTCGTAAATACCATCGCAATAAGGAAGCTGACATTTTTCGGTCATATAAAAAGACAATAGTCTGGAAAAAATAGTGATGGAAGGCATGGTCCCTGGAAAAAGGGGAAGGGGTCGACCTAGACGACGGTAGACCCAGGACAACACAGAGAGTCTGAACTTGTCTTTGGCTGATGCAGGTCGACTTGCCCAGAATCGTGATGCGTTCAGAGCAGCTGTAATGTAGACAACGTTCTGGAAAGAATATGTCACATGATGATATTTATACATATGACTTTTAATTTCTAAACAATTACCTGCAAATTCTGAGACAAAAACTACTGAAGAATTATATTATCATTTTTTTTAGTGCAGTGATCACTGATGTAGGTGATCAAATCTCTCCTTAACTTACGATCTTTAGTGCCAGATCCATTTATCAATTCTGTTACTGACTTTCTTCCTTGCCATGGTTTAAATTGTCTGGTACCTTCCCTCACTGTCATTCTATCTCTTTTTTCTCCCACCAGTTTTGCTTGTTGTCACAATGTATTCTAACTTTCCTCTCTAATAACATACCTATTAATAATGTCTATTTCCTTCTGATGTGTACTACAGGTCTTCCTTTCTCCACTGCCCTGCTTAAGGTCATTTTAGCTGTCCTTAGTTTACCTAACATTCTTATCAACTTTCAGGGTTATGAGATGTGAAATGTTTTCAACGAGGAGAGAATTTCTTTTATCTGAAGCAATGCTGTTCCCATTTTACTTCCTGAGACACATATAGTAATGAGTGAATGGACCAATTTTATATTATAAATTCATACTTTGCCTCATTATATTAGCATAACTTAAATAAAGTAAACAAGTGGTTGTGCAAACCCAGCAAAGTTTAACAACTGCTTATGGTGAACTGTCTGCTGACAACTACTTTGATATGTTTGTGAAAATTGATACACTGTTTCAATGATCTGTAAGTCCACATTATTTCAATAATAAGAAGCAACCCCAGCTTAAAATGATCAAATCAGCAAAGTAAAAATGTAATAAATAAAAGAAACAAAATGCTAAGTGAAGGTTAAAATAGACATAAACTAACTAAAAAAGTAAGCGCTGAAACAGTGAATCCCCTAAAGGTTTCTGGGACCTGCATTAGGGAGCAAAACATAGAACTACTTAGACCTGTACCTGTGCTGTAAAATGTGACCAAGAAGAGGTGAGTGCAGACTAGCTGCCCCATCAATTAAAAGAAAGGAACTTTTACCAGATAAAGAAATGTGACAAAATCTCACATGTTGGACATTTGAGACACTGAGATATTGGTATTGCAGAGAAACATCTTTTAAAGGCCTTTGTAATGGTGAAACAGGAAAATGCATTTTGTAAAAAGTTATGAACTTTGGAAGACAGTTTTTCCAAGATGTAAAACTCAGAGAGAATCAGGTTCTTACTGATTTTCCTGAATGGATCAGCATTCTCAAATGCGTATGAAATATACCTATGATCATTTTTGTAAAACTCTTAGCCTATTCTGTTTTATAGCAGAGAATGTGAAGTTTCATAACAAAGATGCATCTACAGTTTTAACCAAATGACAGATTTTGTTGTTATTTTTTGTTGTTGTATTTTTCTCAAAATGAATTACCAGATTTGTTAGAACATGTAAACCATATATGCAAAAGGCGCACCATATGTCATTAGAAGGATAGAAGTACAGGATGTAAAATGATCTCTCACACAAAAGGCAAATATACAATTAAAAAAAATTTTAGGTAGAGGTCTGACAGATGAACAGAAGGCAGCATCGGTGTCTACAGAAAACCCTTACAAAAGCTCTCTATGTGCCATGGGCATGCAAATCTTGAATGAATGAATGAAAATAACAAAAACCAGGACAATAAAGAAAACAGATACAGTAGAAAGAAGACAGCAAATGGACGCAATTATATTGCAGGCAGCAAATAAATCCTAAACATAAAATAAACAACAGGTTCATATCAATATGAATCATATTTACTCGTAATGCACAAGTCACATGATCAAAAAATACTTAAGAGATATGTTCTATACCTGTTCACTGCTTCACAAAAAAAAAAAAAAAATTCTTACATCTTCACAGTACCAGCCTGATCCAGGACCTGTGTTATCATGGCCAATACAGATGCTCTTGACAGACCCTGTATTGAATGCCTCAAGCTGTGTATGCAAAATAAATAAGATGAGAAATCAGTCATCATCAATCACCTCCTTTTTCAGTACGGAGTCACTGCTGCAGGTGACCCCCTCAAGGAAGACAACCCAAAGTACAAACTCTTACAGTGGTGGTTTCTGCAGCAATTTGTTTGACATTATGAAGTTACCAGCCCCAAATATAAGTTGTGTTTTACACTATGAAGTTACCAGCCCCAAATATAAGTTGTGTTTTACACTATGAAGTTACCAGCCCCAAATATAAGTTGTGTTTTACATTATGAAGTTACCAGCCCCAAATATAAGTTGCCTTTGGCATCATTGCCTGAGGAAATGTCACCTAATTATATTATATTATTCTTTCTTTGTCTCCTGTGAGACCCCTGGGAACTCCATGGGGATGATAAATATTGAATATTAATACCAATGAATGAAGAATAAAAACAAATATGGAAGTATTAAACCTATACAGATCACAAACAATAGTCAAAATCATTCAGTTAAATGAAAGTGGCTTAGACACATCAAACAAATTGACACTAATAGACAGACAAGAAAATGGAAGTGGCTTAGACACATCAAACAAATTCAGACTAATAAAAAGACCAGAAAAAAAAATACTGGACAAATTCAGAGTGAAAGATCAAAGCATAAAAAAGTGGACAGACAGCACGGAACCAGCTGTGAAGGAGCAGAGAACTGTGAACTTCAGGCACAATATGAAGAATAGAGAATATGTGGAAATGGACTGTGTTTGTGGCAAGCAGCATTTTTTGAAGTGAGGTCACAAACACTACATGATTTGAAGAAAACATGACAGTGTGAAAACCCTGTGTAAAAACATTGTATGATTTGAAGTAAACATGAAGATGTTAAAAACCCAGTATGACATGCATACACATGAGGATATGAAAGCATTGCATGGTACACAGAAAATATGAAGAAGAGTTAAATCATGACCACAGATGCTGAAAATACTGGACAATTGTGCCATGATAAAGTGATAACTTACTTTGAAATCTTCTCTCATTCCTTTCTCAAAGTTATTTCTTTCATCATTTAAAAAAAGTTTCTTAGTTTTCCCAGCTGTGCCTTGAATGATGATGTAAACATTAGCATCTGTGCCTGCATAGCGGACATCTCCAGTGTGTATGGTCACTTTATATTTAACCAGTTTACCTGTGAAACAAGTACAGCTCTGCTGTAACTGACAATATTCTCACTATGGTGGACAATGTAAAATTTATTTGTTTTTAACTCTTGATTATCTTGGGTAAAACCTATTGTTCTGAACTTTTTCTTGTAAAGGTTATTCTATAAAATTTTACTATAACCTTAAAACCACCCACTCATTTTTTCTTTAAATGATAAGATAAAAAAAAAAAGCTACAGTAAGTGTGTTGTGTTTCACATTCTAAATTTTGCATTGTACTGAACAAAATGAAACATAAGTTGCAATTTAAATATATTATATTTCATATGCTTTTAAATAAAACAAATGAAGGCACATGATACATTGTATTTGTGACTAGAACTCATCTGTGTGATACATTATACAAAGTACTTATCAATATAATTTGTCTGCATGATATCGGGTCTTTTGCGTAATACATTACACACAGAATTTCGCTGCATAGAGTCTTATGTGAAATAACTGATGATGACTTTTAAGGAAAGCTTTACAATACAACATTATCTTACACATTTTATCAGTTCATTTGAATGGGAATGCTGACTATTGTACTTACTAGTGAAATGCTTGCATGATAATTACATGTCATAGAGAATACATTTACAGGCAATTGCAAGTGACATCACATATATTACCACATAATATCGCAGGTGATAGCTAATAACAGCTCACACGGTAGCAAGTAATATCACATGCAACACTAAATAATATCAATATAATAGGTAATCATATCAAATACAGTGGCTAATAATAATTATGTCATCAAAGACAATTTAAATATTTCTGGATAAAGTTACAAGATTAAATTCTGATTCAAGAGCATGATATGAAAAATGTGAAATAATAACTGCTAGTGACCAAAAGTGACAAACATAATTTTAATCCATAAGTAAAATTTTAATTTAATTTATCTTTATATATTTATCATAAGCTAATACAGATGAAAAACCTATGGCAAGGCACAAGCAAAGAAACAAAGTTACAACTGATCAGAGCATGTATATTCCCAGTAGCAACATACGGCTGCGAGACTTGGACACTCAATAAAACAGTTGCAAAAAAGATTACATCATTCGAAATGAAATGCTACAGAAGGATGTTGAGAATACCCTGGACAGAAAAAAAGACCAACAGAGAAGTACTGCACTCACTAAATGTACAGGAACATTGGCTCCTAAATACCATCGCAATAAGGAAGCTAAAATTTTTCGGTCATATAAAAAGACATAATAGTCTGGAAAAAACAGTGATGGAAGGCATGGTCCCTGGAAAAAGGGGAAGGGGTCGACCTAGACGACGGTGGACCCAGGACATCACAGAGAGTCTGAACTTGTCTTTGGCTGATGCAGGTCGACTTGCCCAGAATCGTGATGCGTTCAGAGCAGCTGTAATGGAGACAACGTTCTGGAAAGAATACGTCACATGATGATGATGATATTTATCAAGTTCATTATCAGAAAATGAGAAAAGCTTTCTGACAGTGCTGAGGCAATAGCTGAAATAGTGCTTTTGGAAAAAAAGGAATGCAAAGAAGAAATGTGACTAGAAGACTAAGTTGTAGAAATGTGACTGGAAGACTAAGTTGTAGAAATGTGACTGGAAGACTAAGTTGTAGAAATGTGACTGGAAGACTAAGTTGTAGAAATGTGACTGGAAGACTAAGTTGTAGAAATGTGACTGGAAGACTAAGTTGTAGAAATGTGACTGGAAGACTAAGTTGTAGAAATGTGACTGGAAGACTAAGTTGTAGAAATGTGACTGGAAGACTAAGTTGTAGAAATGTGACTGGAAGACTAAGTTGTAGAAATGTGACTGGAAGACTAAGTTGTAGAAATGTGACTGGAAGACTAAATTGTAGAAATGTGACTGGAAGACTAAGTTGTAGAAATGTGACTGGAAGACTAAGTTGTAGAAATGTGACTGGAAGACTAAGTTGTAGAAATGTGACTGGAAGACTAAGTTGTAGAAATGTGACTGGAAGACTAAGTTGTAGAAATGTGACTGGAAGACTAAGTTGTAGAAATGTGACTAGAAGACTAAGTTGTAGAAATGTGACTGGAAGACTAAGTTGTAGAAATGTGACTGGAAGACTAAGTTGTAGAAATGTGACTGGAAGACTAAGTTGTAGAAATGTGACTGGAAGACTAAGTTGTAGAAATGTGACTGGAAGACTAAGTTGTAGAAATGTGACTGGAAGACTAAGTTGTAGAAATGTGACTGGAAGACTAAGTTGTAGAAATGTGACTGGAAGACTAAGTTGTAGAAATGTGACTGGAAGACTAAGTTGTAGAAATGTGACTGGAAGACTAAGTTGTAGAAATGTGACTGGAAGACTAAGTTGTAGAAATGTGACTGGAAGACTAAGTTGTAGAAATGTGACTGGAAGACTAAGTTGTAGAAATGTGAAGATAGCTGGAACAGCAACTTGCAGTGATTAGGTAAGAAGCCTCTGTGTCCTATCTGTAAAAACAACAACAAAAAGTGTTGAACTGGAACATGGCTACCAATTTTAAAGAAATTGATTTTCAAAGGAAACTTGGCAAACTGACAACACATTTTCTGCTTGTTTTCTAATTCAGTGCTTCTTAAACTGGTGAATTCATCAAGGGTGAATGAAATTATTTTGGGGTGAATGAAACTAGAGGGATGAATGAAGGGTGAATGAAATATGAAGGGTGAATGAATTTACTGTAATATAACCTTTTAGGGGAGACCAGACGAGCTATTCGGATCAGAAATTTATAAATGGCAACACTGGAGGATGGCATAGACAACTGTTTACTGTAACTTTACTTCGTGTTGCCAATTAAGCTAATTTTCTGCTAGAACTAGAATTCTATATATATTTACTGTACTTCAATCTACCAGCACTTACTGACATCAAGCAACATGAATTTTAAATATATTATGCAGATTTAAGCCTCAATTTTAGGCAATCTAAAGTTAGATTGTGCCATTTTCTTGTAGTGATGTTCTGCATTTTCTATTCTAGAGACTTCAGTATTTTGATTTGGTAACCCTGGTTACACCACCGCTGCTGCAGACACAGTCAGTGTAGAAGTATACTGCTTGTCATTTGTGTGTGGTAAACATGCACAATAAGAAAACACTGTTTCTAAGAATCTAATTATAAGATTGTTGTTTCCTAACATTACTTTATCAAATGTAAAGTCAGTCTTGCTGTATGGCTCAGAGACATAGCATGTCTCAAAGAGTATTACCTCCAAACTACATATATGTGTAAATAGATGTCTCAGATGGATCCTCCGTATAAGATGGCCAGATGTAATAACAAATGTAGAGCTAAGGAAAAGATGCGGGCAACAGACAATACAAATGGAAATTAAGGTAAGAAGGTGGGGATGGATAGGACATACACTCAGAAGAGAACAATCAAGCATAGCCAGAGGTGCCCTTGACTGGAACCCACAAGGGAAAAGAAGAGTGGGGAGGCCAATGAGAACTTGGAGAAGAACTGTGGAAGTGGAGGCTAAGGAAATTGGAATGACTTAGGCGCAGCTGAAAAAGACAGCCCAGAATAGAATCGATGGAGAGCAACTGTTTCAGCCCTATGTTCTACAGGGAACGGAAAGGAAAGATGAACATTACTTTATATAACTGCATCAATGGTACCTATACCTTGTAGCGGTATGGCAGCTAGTGTAACCTGACAATCCCCAGAGCTATGCCAGTGGGAGTTTTACTCCTGGTAGGTTCAACCAAGCTGGACTGGTCTGCGTGGGTAGGGGTCAGACAAAAGCTGGTACCCTGGTCCTCCAGGTTGGGGGTTTTAGCACAGGGCCAACACCCCTATGTAAAAAAATCGCACATGTTACGGAAATGGCAACAAATGGGAAAACTTTGATGCGGGACGAACATCCGGAGTCTCAGGCTCGTATGACTGACAGTGGTGAAAGCCAAAAGGAAGCCATTGGCATGAAAACGGATGCCCTGACCGCAAAACACGAAACCAGAATTGGTTTTTGGAACATCAGAACTATGAATAAGACAGGAAAGCTGAGACAAATCACAGCAGAGATGAGGAACTACAAATTACATATCCTGGGAATAAGTGAGAGCAGATATATAGGGACGGGGAGAATAAAAACAGCTACAGGGGAAACAGTACTTTATTCTGGTAGAGAGGATGGTCAGCACAATGAAGGTGTAGCCATTATCCTGAAGAAAGGAATGGAAAGGTCTTTACTGGAATGGAAACCCATCAACAACAGACTGATAAGAATGAGAATGAGAGGGAGATTCACCAACACCACAATTATACAATGCTATGCACCAACAAACGACAGCGATGAAGAGATCAAGGGCGAGTTCTATCAACAGGTACAACTGCACCCAGGTAGGATCTTATTATAGTAATGGGAGACCTCAATGTGAAAGTTGGAACACACAATAATTATAATGAAAGAGTAATGGGGAAATGCGGCAGAGGAACAGTAAATGAGAATGGGGACAAATTAATAAGCTTCTGCAGTATTAACAACCTGGTCATTGGAGGAACACTTTTTCCACACAAAGAAGTGCACAAATTTAACGTGGGAATCACCAAACGGATGGGACAGAAACCAGATAGATCACATAATGATCAATGGCAGATGGAGACATGCATTACAAGATGTGAAAGTAAGAAGAGGCGCAGATGTGGGAAGTGATCATCACCTAGTAGTAGCAAGACTGAAGGTGAAACTCAGAGCTGCTGGACCAGTTGCAGCCAAATAGAAAAGATATAACATCACGAAACTTAAGGACCCCCTCACCAGAAAAGCTTTCGTGGTTGATGTAAAGAGACGATATCAGATTACCAAAAGCTAGGAAAGAACAGAGACCGATGATGTCGACCAGAAATTCAACACCATCTCAACAATATACAAGGAAAGCAGCAAGTCATGCTTGAGATTCCAGGAAAGAAAGAGCCAAGACTGGATAACACCAGAAACGCTAAACACCATAGCAAAGAGAAAGGAAATGAAAAGAAAGAAAACAGAAGCTAAGTCTCCCAGGTTAAAGGCAATATATAGTAAACAGTACAGTCAGCTGGACAAGGAAGTAAAACGTCAAACCCGTGCTAACAAAAGGAAATTTCTGGATGACTTTGCAAGACAGGCAGAAGAGACAGCACTGAGAAATGAATAAAGCACAGTTTATAAAATAACTAAAACTATCAGTGGAAAATGAGGTGCAAACAACGTAACGTTAGTAAGAGACAAGCAAGGAAATCTCATCTCCACAGCACAGGGGCAGGAAACAAGATCGGCAGAGTACTTCAGAGAAACACTGAATAAGGAACCACCAGAGACTCAGCTGAATGTTCCTGGGGCTGAAAGTGACCTAGATGTAAATACAGACATTCCACGAAGAGAAGAAATCATCACAGCTATCAAAAGGTTAAAAAATGGAAAAGCGCCTGGTCACAACAATCTAAATGCTGAGTTATTCAAGGCAGACCCTGAACTAGCAGCAGAACTATTAGAACCACTATTTGCACAAGTCTGGGAAACTGAGACAACACCAACAGAGTGGAGTAAAGGAATAATTGTCAAATTGCCCAAGAAAGGCGACTTTGTAGACTGCAACAACTGGAGAGGAATTACTCTTCTCTCAATTCCCAGCAAAATACTAGGCAGGATAATCATCCAGAGAATTTCAAAAGCAGTTGACCATAAACTGAGGAAAGAACAAGCGGGTTTTAGAAAGAACAGAAGATGTGCAGATCATATATTCACCCTTAGGAACATTACAGGGCAGTGCTCAGAATGGCAGAGACAGATATACATTAACTTTGTTGATTTTGAAAAGGCTTTTGACAGCACATAAACAGGGAAAGCCTATGGAAAATACTGAGGGCTTATGGAATTCCCAGCTGCATTGTTTCCATCATAAAAAGCCTCTATTCTAACTTTACATGCAGTGTTGGATTGAGTAATGTAACTTTCGAAGTGAAAACAGGAGTACGACAGGGATGCCCCTTATCAACAACATTATTTTTGACAGCCATAGATTGGGTGATGCGCCAGACAACATAGGGCAGTCCAAGAGGAATTAGATGGACAAGGTTTTCTACACTGGAAGACCTGGAATATGTAGATGACATTGCACTACTCGCGCATTCACATCAACACATCTAAGAAAAAACCGATAGACTGAATAAGTATGGCCAGCAGGTTGGCCTGAACATCAATCTGAAGAAGACAGAGGTCATGACACTAAATGTGGGCAATCCTGAGCAAATAACAGTAACGAACCAGAAGTTAGAACAGACAGACACATTTACTTACCTAGGATGCATAGTAACACCTGATGGCGGAACAAGCAAGGACATTAACAACAGAATGAATAAAGCAAGAACAGCCTTTGCTAGTCTCAACAACATTTGGAAGTCTTCCCAGTACAGCACAAACACCAAATTAAGACTGTATGAGAGCTGTGTACTTTCTGTGCTTCTCTATGGTGCGGAATGCTGGAGAGTAACAGGGAAGGAAATGTCGAAACTGTCCTCCTTCCACACACTCTGCCTAAGGAAAATTCTCAGAATATTTTGGCCAAACACCATCAGCAACCAAGAACTACTTATTCGGAGTAATCAGGAGGACATGCACACCATCATAGCTGGCAGACGCTGAAGTTGGGTTGACCACATCCTCAGAAGAGACCCTGATGCCATCACAAGAACAGCTATGCTATAGACCCATCAAAGAAAGCGAAAGAAAGGCTGATCAAAAACAACTTGGCGGAGAACTGTGGAGGCCGAGATGCAAAGAATGAACCAGAGTTGGGGCACTGTACGAAGGATGGCCACCGACCGAGCAAAGTGGAATCAATTTGTTGCTGTCCTACAAGATGCCACCAGGCATGATGGCCACTGACTGCTTTGACGGTTATGGATCAAAGAAGAAGAAGACTTTATATAAACTAGAAAAATTCAAATAATTTTTCTGTGTTAATTTTTTTTGCCACTCCTCATCTTCTTTACATATTTTAGGATGTTCAAAACCTTCAATAAAATAAACACTTAAGAAATGAGTTATTTTATGTTTCTTGCTCATGTGACAAGACAAATTATATATACAATTATACACAAGGAAGAGTAAGTTGAAAATTACCAACGAACATAAGGAAATTTTGTCACAAGTGAATGACATTTTGTGATAAAGACTCGAGGGTGAATGATACTGAAATAGTTTAAGTAGCACTTTTCTAACTGCATCACCTAAGTTGGTCACCTGCAATCTTGACTTGGACAAAAGAAACCATTTGCTCATGCTGGGGTGGTGAAAGAGGTTATTTTAACCAAAAAGATCTGCTGGATAATGATGACCTAAAGGAAAAAGGTATATTTTGCTGCAAGTGCAGCAAGTGCAGTTAAGCTGCAAAAAAGAAGTCTGTCTGTGTTGACTGAAGCTCTTGGAAAAAAAAAAAAAAAAGTTACTCCACGCATTGGCAAGCTATCTGTTTTTTTTCCCTTGGTGCTGGATGACATAAAGGCCAATTTTGACACAGGATGTTGATTTTTTGGGTTTGTTTCATAACTAGCAAACAGGATATATATGAAAAATTCTTTAAAAATTTGATGGGCTGAGAGGACCAATATCATCGACCTGACACATTATAATCAAGTTAAATACACATTTCAAATTCAGAAAATAAATTTGAAGGCTGAGCTGAGATGTATGTAGACATCTGGATTTCAACTACAGTTGACCATGTAAATAGTGTAGACATCTGGATTTCAACTACAGTTGACCATGTAGATAGTCAGTCAAATTTTGCACTGATTTATTATTAATCTAAAAAATCATTACTCTGGGAAAAGTTTGGAATTATTCAAATTGTTATTCTTATTTTGAATGCAGTAATTTAGTAATTCATTTTTATTATAATTGTCATGAATTACCATCATCATTTATTATATGTATGTCTGTAGCTCATTAAAAAAATTTGCAACTGACCCTTGATTAAATCATTCTAATGTCCTAAATACATACTTCAAAGGTAAAGTTTAACTGAGTTTTTTTTTTCGAGACAGCAAGGGCCTAACAAAATTATTTTCCCCTAGTGCCAACTAGCTCTGTTCATGTACATATGACCTTGGGTAAGACAGCATTTTTTAAAACATTTTAAATGTCAATTAAAAGCAGTCCTGACCTGTATGTGGCACTATGCATAATAATTTTAAATGACAATGTGGACAAAAATAATAGTCAAGCATGTTGTACTCATGTTCAAGCAAAATTTGGGAATAGTAAAATGGCTAAGAAGGGTGACATTAAAAAAAAAAACAGCTTGTGTTAATATTATGACGCACACTACAACACGAATATTTAGTAAAAACCTGGAACTTCCAATCTCCTTCTCAATTTTGCTGCATAAAATCAATTAATTTTGACAAATATAGAGCTGACAATACAACCATAAAAATAAGTAAAAAATTATGTGGTGAATAAAACTAGGTAGTATGGGATTCTTACTTTAATAAAGGACAAAGAGATGGCATGTGTTATATACAACCATATGGTCTTTGACACTGATGAGATGTATGAAAACAGTACAGAAAAGAATATGAGAACTACCTGAATGTAATAAAATAAATATATTAACTACTGATCACTGTGTCCTCTATGTCCCATACAAGCTATTTATTATCCTCCTGTTCATTAAAAAAAATTAGTCAAAATTACTGTCTGCAAGACGACTGAAATTTAATGATCATATAACTCACATAAAACAAAAATTGCTTCCTAATACATTTTCAAACAGCATGGAGCTTGATAGAATTTTTTATTAAAGGCTTCATTTTTAAAGAATTATGTTGTAGGATAATAGGAGGTAGGGGTAAAGGATCCCATTTACACGCCCATCGAGGCATATTGGGAATGCCCAGTGATTAGGCCCATATTTTCTTGACCATCGGCACACTAGGGGTGATGTGGTCAGCATCACGCTGGCCGCCTTAACCTTCCCAGAGTTGCTCTGGTACCCAATTCATGAGGCTGGGTCAACCCCGGAGCTGTCTGTGGTCTAAAAAATCCCACCTCAACTGGGGATCGAACCATGGACCACTGAGCTAGGAACCCAGTGCACTAACCACTGCACTACTGCGGCTCCGTTGTAGGATAATAATTTCAGTAAAATTAAAGAAAAAAAAAATGTTTGCTCACAATAATGTTGTTTTAATGGTACAGGCATCTGTTAACTGTAATAACTAAACATTTACTTTGATAGAAGAAAGATGTCATGAATGCTATTAGTAAAGGCACTTTGTCAATAAAACAAGTCTGTTACACAATGTACACTTTATTTCATGTCAGCTACATTAAATGCTTTTTTTTTTGTTGTAAATAACAAAAAATAACTTTTCAACTAAAATGCACAAGTTTTCACTTTGAATAATATTTATGCATAACAAAGCATCTGACTGCACAATGTTATTGGTTGCCTGGGAAGTGGTGACAATATTGCATTTAAATACATTTTTTAGGCTTTTTTCTTTTTTTTCGAGTTCTGAGCATCAGATCTGAATAATGATCTGGTCATGGAACCAATACCAAGGGGTTCACAGTAAAACTATAGCTGTAGAAGTAGATGCATGAAGTATAGCGGCCACATCAGTGTATAATCTATTTTTCACTAGAAAGTACATGACAAAATGGAATGACCCGCAACTAGGAAATGCAACAGGATGTACCATTTCATCTATACTTTTTTGAGCTGACTAAGCAGCAAATTATCAAGGCAACTGAAAGACGTGTAAGAAATCTGAAGCTCAAAGGAAGGTGTCACATGCCACCACTTTAGACATTCATGCACCCATGAACAACTCCGACATCGGATGAAAATCACAGCTGAATAATGTTAGTACGCTTGGATGAAATAAAAGCTAGTGCAGAATGAGCTTCAAACCAAATAAGTCTATAGACCCATCAATCAGGAAATGGAAGACATCTGAAAATCTTTGTAGGATGTATGGTGCCTCATTTAAAGATAAAAAGGCTGTACAACAAAGAGATTGCAGTCAGAATACTACACATCACTGCAGACACATAGGAAAATTCAACACATGGTGCCTCCAATTCAGGTTGATCCCTAAAACTGTTGTCCACTGCTTAAATATATGAAATAAGCATAAGTACAGTGGAGGCTTTGGGAGAAAGATCAATATGTTCACCAAGAAGTGGCAAGCAGTGCCACCAGAACTTCTTTCATTACAAAAAAAAACAAAAAAAAACAAAGCTTGCTCTCCCTTTCAAGTCAGTTGAGGAAGGGTACAAAGCAGAAAAGGGAAGATTAATTATGATGCTGGTGTGACTCATCAGATGAGGTAGTTTGGACTATCCAACCCACACTGACAACTAAAAGGAAGTGGAGAGTGAACAAAGATGCAGGAAATACTAGAAAAAAAACATCAAACTAAAGTAGGTAATCGGTAACACCCAAGTCAGCTGATGTGGATTTTTCTTCTATTTCTTCCCATACTAAATTCCTCTAACACACTCCTCTAGTCAGAGCCAACTATGTGTACTTGAAATCCAAAGAAATGTTTGGTCACATTCAAATAAATCACTAGTTTAAGTCTTGATGGTGCATGAATAGATTTTTAAAACAGTCAAAAATGTGCTGGCAACTGTTTAAGGAAATGTGATTTATTAATGTGATGAAATCTATAAATTACAACTTAAACTTTATGAAGCTCTATTTCAGTGCCTCATCCTAAGGTAAAAGATGTTTCATTACAGAAGAATGAAATGGCTGTATTTAATTTGAAAACAGACCTGATGTGACCTCTTTGGCTAATGTTTTCTTAGCTTTAATTTCTCTCCATAGTCGTCCATCACCAATATCCTTGGCCAGCCAGCCATGAAGATGAAAGTAGTAAACAATTTTTGGGTCCTTCATATCCTTCATGACCACCTAATGGAAGAAACATTTTGTGTACTGATTTGTCTGGTCAGTGTTTAAAATATCATATATAATGAGTTTCAGTTTTCTCATATTAACTGGCAAACATGCAATCAAATAAAATCTGAGGTTTTACAGTGTAAGATGTATTGAAGAATTTTTAGTCACTACACTTTAACTCCCACCAGTAGTATCTGCTATGGGATTACTTTTACCTATATCTTTTATGTTTGATGTAATGTTCTTATTCTTTCTATTATGTCTGTGCTTAAACTTTTAAATTATTTTATTACTCCACAATAACACACATCTGTGAGAAGTTACTGTGATTTTATTTTCAATGGGCCCCTTTCTTTTTCTCCATGTATTATTTGCGTCTATTTAGCAGGAGTTACTGTGGGTTTTAAATTTCAATTTTTCCCCAGTCCTCTTCTCTCTGTAAGTAATTGCGTTCACGTAGTCTTCTTTTCTTTGTAAAATAATTGCGGCCATTTTATTGTATTAGGCGCTTGAGTATTATTAGGCTGGGTAAAAATTTTCCGACGTTAGAAACACCTACCCGGGTTTAGACGAGGGTGGGTGTGAAAAGCACGACCCAGGTACGTCGAATCAACGCTTTAACCAATCAGATTTATTTTTGGTAACGCGAGCACTCAGATAAATGATCTAACCTGACGCAATAAGATGCGCGCGAGCAGAATAAATATTAGTCATGAGTTTGTTTGCGATATCATTGGCGGAGGTTTGAGGTTATTAATTTGCGGCAAGATTATTGGTTTAAGAGCGGCCCCTAAGCGAAGCCACGCGATGACTCAGAGCATGGGTTCTTGCATCATTTTTTTCTGTTATAAATAACAGAGTTTAGTTGATTAGAGGTCTCTTTGTCTCCAGAAATATCAGCCGTGAATCAACGTCATTATCGCTTGCTCAAGCTAGAGATATTTGGTAATTGGGTATGTGTACATCTTAATTTAGCGAGTAGATAGTTCTGTAAGATCTTAGCATGTTCAAGTAAAGTTTTCTTCTGGGAGTTAATTAAAGTTAATTTAGCTTGAAGTGCCATCAATTGCTATCTTATAGAAATAATAAAAATGTAAGTTGTGCATATAAAGTTTCTGTTAATAAGTAGCAGTATCTATGATGTGTGTAAAGGCTTTTGAGATATTAACTGTGTGAGGGAAATAAATGCTAAGATAACTGGTGCGCAGTAATACATAATAGAAGGTCTGTAGAAAACCCGCATCTTTGATTTATGATAAATTGCAGTGTATATATGCGAGCATATTTGTGTATTTTTAATTAATTGGGTATTAATTGTGTGAAGTCAGAAGACAGGGGTGTAGTTAATACTACTGAGACGGGAGTTAATATTTCCTAGATGGGGTATATTTATATTGTGTAAATGTGATAAACATCCAGGGTTAGTCGTAAAAAGCAGGGCCTAGGAATTATTTAGTACAGGGGGTTTCCCTCAGTGAATGAAATGTTTTGACGCCTGAGGCTAGACTGGCATAAGAGATTTAGGTCAGCCTGTGTCTGGGAGTTCACATAACAGACAGATATTAAGTGGGAGCAGGGAAAGAGAGAGGTGTGATTGTAAGTTAGTGACCCTGGGGTTAGGAATTGTTTATCACTGTGCATAGTTGAGGAGGGGAAAGACGGGAGATGTTTTAGTTAAGGTGTTTATGTGTTATGGTTGAGATTATTTTGAATCTGTTGTACAGGCGTTGTTGTTTCTTTGTTTACAGCAGTTTCACGGCATATAGTGAGGGTGTAACCTGCCCTACAATTTACTGACGGCAAGTTGTCATCTCAGGAGCCGAGGGCTCGAGATAACGCCAGAGGTGAAAGAAACGAGACGTTCTCAGGCAGTGAAGCCCATGCTTCAGCAGGAATGGGTTCATCTTTGAAATCCGGAGCTCTCAGCTCGTTATAACAACACCGGAAAGGCGCGTGGCCTGGTGTTTGTTGTGTGTGTTTTTTTATACGACCATAATAATGTCGTCATCCTAAACCCGGAGAGGGTAACTGGGCAAGTAAAAGAAGTTTCTTCAGCAGCAAAGCATATACCTCCCAAGTCAATTACCTAGTCATTATTTCAAAAGTCGTCATCAGCAGTAGTCAAGGAAGGAGAGAGGGTTACCATTCCTTTCCAGAAAAACTAAATGAGAGGAGGGGCGTAATGGAGGCGCCACTCAGCAGAAGACAGTAGTGTCAGAGAGACACTGAGCAGAAACAGAGGAGAGACAGAATTTATAGAGTCAGAGGACAGCCTCTGAGGTTGCACTGAAGAAGTCCGTTAGAGGATCAGTGCTTGTGATTAACGGTGTAGGACATTAGATAGTTCATTCAGTTGTGTGTAGACATATAGGTATACGTCTGCAGCAGGACAGTAGACTATAGTTATAAATATATTAGGATAGGCAGAGGAAAGCGGTGTTTTAAGTTTAGAGACCCCACCAAGTAATTTTTTTTGTTAATCATTAATTGTTCTTCCATGGGTGGTTGAAATGAGAGAGTGAATGTGGTGGAATTATATTATTGTCATTGTAATTTGTTCTGTTTATTTTTCAGGTTAGTGCGGGACCTTGCACGTTATTTATTTTACTGTGTTATTTGATTTTGTTGTATAATAAAACTTTTTTAGACGATAAAGTGCGTTTTGTTTGAATTTATAACGCTTATGCAAAACGAAATAGGATGTTATCATTTGGTATTTTGATTCTTGTTTTGAGTTTTTTGCCGGAAACTTTTTCATCTATGTGTAACGAGTGGGGGTTGAACTCATAATGGTTGTTTAAAAAAAAAAAATCTACCATTAAGTAAAAAATTTGTTAACTTCTGGGTTCTATTGTTTTTTGCGATAGGATAGTTAATTTATAATTATCATATTTATCCAAAATATATTAGCTATACTGATCTTTTCGATTATTTTTTTTAAAGTATTGGAATCTTGTGGTTGATTGTCTGGGTAACACAATAAAGGGTGTTTGTTACTTTTGTGGATTTTTTTTTTTAAGGAGATTTACATTTTTTTGTTTGTTATATTGAATCGATATAAAATATCACCCATTGTTAATGTATGTTCTTCATGGTGTATTATCTGGATTTGCGCATTTCTGGTTTGGCAACTTCTAACTAGTTGGAGAATGGTGTATATAGAAGTGTTTTCAGTTATTAAAAGTCGCTTTTAATTGTGTCATGGGTTTATAATTTTAGTTAAACCACGTAATTAATTTTGTTTGTTTAGACCTTAGTAGTCAAGTAAAAATATCTTTAGCAAGAAATAAAATTTTTTACCCCCCAACCACCAAATTAAACAACACAAAAATTGTTGGATCTAATGTAATTGCTAATTTTTTGCGTCTAAGTTGGACTCTTGTTTCTATTATGTATGTGTGTCCTAAAAAATTTGAAAAAAAAAATGTCTTGAACCAAAAAAATAATCTCTTCATGACCTGGGGGTAAATAAAAAAAGATTCTCCTCTTACGACTGTATTCTGTTTTCGGGACTAAGTGACAGATAACGTTGTTGGGATTACCAGGATCTGTCACTGTAAAAAAAAACGGTATACAGGGGAATTTTTTATAAAAAAATGTACTAAAGTAAATAGTAGAAATTTATGTGTCATTTTGGTAAACGGGCCCCTGCTCTGACAGAAAGTCAAAAAGTGGATTGGCGTTAAGACTAAAAAGCACCGTTGAACT
>JAMPIV010018319.1:0-192500 GCA_024509875.1 Oreohelix idahoensis
TTATACATTCTATTGGAGCGGGAGAGGAACTGAAGAAAGACGAGAAGCAGGGGTTGGATTTGCAATCAAAACAGCACTTGTTGGCAAGTTAGCGGGGCCCCCAAAGGAAATAAATGACCGACTCATGACGGTCAAGATCCCCCTGCTTTATGGAAGGAAACATGCCACCATCATTAGCGCGTATGCACCAACTATGACAAACCAGGATGACGTCAAGGATAAGTTTTACGAAGAACTACATGCAGTCATTGCATCAGTTCCTAAAGCAAATAAGCTTATCATTCTTGGTGACTTTAATGCAAGAGTAGGCTCAGATAATATCTCCTGGAATGGCACTATCGGAAAGTACGGCGTGGGTCGCTGTAACAGCAATGGACGTCTTCTCCTCCAGACTTGCGCAGAACATGACCTCCTTGTCACCAACACCATTTTTCGACTTCCTATCCGCAATAGGACCTCCTGGATGCACCCTCGCTCAAAGCATTGGCATCTAATTGACTATGTAATTGTTAGGAAGAAGGACAGGCAAGATGTCCGGGTGACCAAGTCCATGTGTGGTGCCGAATGCTGGACTGATCATCGCCTCATTGTGTCTAAACTTAAAATTCGTATCCAACCAGCCAGGCGCCCTCAGGGGAAGAAAACTCAAAAAAGGTTGGATGTCACCAAACTAAAGAAGACAAAAATCAAACAGTCATTTACTGACACCCTAGAAGACCGTCTCAAATCTATCTCGTTAGACGGCCAAAGTGCGGAAACAAATTGGGCAGCCCTAAGCGAGCAGATCTACAACACTGCTACTGAGGTCCTTGGTCCCGCCATCAAGAAACAAAATGACTGGTTTGATGAGAACTCAGATGATATAAAGAAGATGTTGGCTGAGAAACACCATCTCCATAAAGCATATTTAAATGATCCAAAATCTACATCCAAGAAAGACGCTTTCAACAACATGCGTAGAATCGTCCAACATAAACTACGCCAGATGCGGGATTCATGGCTGAGTAATAAAGCAGATGAGCTCCAAGGCTTTGCTGACAGCCATGACTTGAAAAATTTTTACCATGCACTCAAAGCGGTCTATGGTCCAACATCATCAGGATCATTTCCCCTCCTTAATACAGATGGAAAAACACTAATTAAAGACAAGGAAAAAATTCTCCAACGCTGGGTCGAACATTTTAATAATATTCTGAACCAGCCATCATCTATTAACGACGAAGCCATCAACCGACTGCCCCAAATTCCTATAAATGAAGCACTAGATGATATACCAACTCTGGAGGAAACTCAAAAAGCGATTCGTCAACTTTCTAGTGGAAAGGCCCCCGGCTTCGATTCAATTCCTGTTGAGGTCTATAAAGATGGCGGTAAAGTTCTGATAGAGAAACTTCACATGATCTTCCAGCAAATGTGGCAGAGTGAAACCATCCCACACAACCTCAAAGATGCGTCAATTATACATCTTTATAAACGTAAAGGTAATCGCCAAGACTGTAACAACCATCGAGGCATCTCCTTATTATCAATCGCTGGGAAGATATTCGCCAGAATCCTTCTTAAGCGCCTTACAGCTCATCTTGACAAAGGTCTTCTACCTGAAAGTCAGTGTGGATTCCGGAAAGAACGTGGAACCACTGATATGGTGTTCGCTGCAAGACAGCTACAAGAAAAATGCCAAGAACAGCTCTGTGGTCTGTACACAGCTTTCATCGATTTGACAAAGGCGTTCGACACGGTCAGTAGAGAGGGTCTATGGAAGATCATGGCAAAATACGGCTGCCCAAAGAAAATTATCTCAATAGTGATGGAATGCAGGCTAGAGTTCAGGAAAACGGTGAGCTATCGGAGCCTTTCCCAGTCTCAAATGGAGTTAAACAAGGGTGTGTACTTGCACCGACTCTGTTCAGTATCATGTTTTCTGCTATGCTGACTGATGCTTTCAGAGACGGGGACACAGGAATCAACATCAGATATCGTATTGATGGAAAATTGTTTAACCTTAGGAGGCTTCAAGCAAAAACCAAGGTCAAATCACACACCATCAGGGATCTTCTGTTTGCTGACGATTGTGCCCTCAGTGCTGGCTCAGAGGCTGATCTGCAGCATAGCGTGGATAGATTCTCCGAAGCCTGTTCCAACTTTGGGCTTACCATCAACACAGAGAAAACAGAAATCATGTACCAACCAGCTCCTGGCACAATTTATACTGAGCCAATCATCAAGGTAAATGGTGAGAAACTGAATGTTGTGAACAGATTCACATACCTTGGTAGCATACTATCCCAGAACATCGTCATTGATGATGAGGTGAACACCAGGATCTCCAAAGCCAGCAGCACATTTGGCAGACTATACACCAACGTTTGGCATCGAAGTGGCATTAGTCTACAGACAAAGCTGAAGGTGTACAGAGCTGCGGTGCTTCCAGTGAAACATGGACTGTTTACAGGCGCCACGTAAAGAAGCTAAACCACTTCCATACAGTCTGTCTCAGGAAGGTAATGAACATCAAATGGCAAGACAAGATCCCAGATACCGCCGTTCTTGACAGAGCTGGTATCCCTAGCATCGATACTATACTGATGCAGTCACAGCTTCGCTGGGCAGGTCATGTAGTCCGCATGCCAGACCATCGACTGCCAAAGATACTCTTTTATGGTGAGATGCAGAAGGGTAAACGCTCCCATGGTGGCCAAAAGAAGCGCTTCAACGACACGCTTAAGACTTCATTGAAAACCTTTAACATAAACCCTGACACATGGGAAGCTGCTGTGCAAGACCGAACTGCTTGGCGCACATCTCTTCGTAAAGGTGCAGCGGCATGCGAATCATCCAGAAGAGCAGCAGCGGAACAGCGGAGACAAGCTAGAAAAGACCGTGTAATAAAACCTTCACACGATGCAAACATTCCCTGCCCACACTGTCCGAGATCTTTCCAGGCCCGCATCGGGCTCATCAGTCACCTTCGTACTCATAGACTATCCTAATATATTCCTAATAATTGGATGAACAGAGTGGTCTTCATCACCCGTGATGGACGAACAACAACAACACCAATGAAATAAATATTACACACACATAAAGGTACCGGGTATGTATAATTATATACATACCTTTATGTGTGTGTAATATTTATTTACTGTTTACTGGCCTCGGGTTTCCCTTCTTTATGTGTTTAGATAAACAAGAAGACGAATACTTGAAGTAACAAAATGGAAAATGTACATTAACTTAGTGTGGCGCTGTCTATTGCACGCCACACGCTAGAAAATGTATAGGATTTTGGTGCTGATGAGCGCAGCACGATAGTAATTTGTCGATATGTGTATTGCGCACATGACGTGAGCAGTGTGGAGGAAAGATGGACAGAGCGTGTGTTGACCCTGAATGGGCGACTTGTGTGTGTGTTCTACCCAATGGTAGAAATATGGGAAATGTTAAAATAGAAGTGTCTTGAAACATATTAATGTTTATTAAATACAACTAAAGGTAGGAATAGGAATGAGGTAATGTTTATATGGACCTACGGATTATAGGAGTCGCTGAATCTACCTAATTATGCATGCTGTGTAATGATGTATTGTCTACGTGAATAATAAATGGAATGTTACTAAAATATCCAGCTGTTATATTGATCGTTGTGTGGAATCTTCGAGTCATAGAAAGTATCGTTAATGAACTATTGTGGCTGTCCTGAATCTTGTGGACCTATGATATATAAACCTAGACACAGTGTGAAAACGAGCACAAACAATCAACTGAAGAACATAAACTTTTAACGCCACAGATATGGGAGGCTCGTTCCGTTGGAGAGGAATTAATTGTTTGGAATATGTACAATGCTGTACTGTGGAAAGTACGCAAGATATCAAGCACATGAATTTGTGGAATCAATAGAAATTGCAATTTTTCGTACGAGGTCATGCCAAGACCTTGGACTGTTGGGAAGACATTATTACCAAACAACATATATTCTATTACAGTTGCTGAATAGACATTTGACTGCCTACGAACAGATATGAAATTTCGACACAATATATTGCGGTCACAAGTTACTATGACGAATATTGTCACCTCGAGGCCATTTCGCGTTGAATCGTTGTAGTGAACCATTACATCAAGATCACCTGAACGGACTTGTAAATCCTAAAGTAAAGTTACCAGTGGACAATTATTATACCAATAATATGAATCGTGAGAATCATGACGGTATCCAGAACCAGTCTTTTGGGTCTTTCAAGTCTGACAAGTCTTTCAACCCTGATGTCCGAGAAATCATTTCGCTTGTCTGCAATGGTCAAGAAGGATGATTTAATCTTTTACGTACGTCATCAAACAGATTTGCTGACCACTTGGATTTCGTAATCAGGAACATGGAACGTCTTGAACAGGACACTTATACGCGTTGAGCAACTCAGACTTTACGTTCTTTCCTTGACCCGTGTTTATTGCATAGATTCAAGGCTACTTTGCGAGGGTGATGCGTCTTGTCTACAACGAGGATTGGCGGTCGTGGATTTTAATCATATAAGTGAATATATGTTGGTAGGGTCATGGTCTCCGGTCCTAAAAATGTCAGGCACATCTTGTTTTTGTGTATCTTTTATGTTTAATGTTTTCTTGTGGACGACACTCAGTTATATCCTCGGATGAATTTAGTTGTCGTCGTTCTATAGATTTTGATTGTATTGATCTCTTTCAGGGATTCAGCATTTAGTGCTGTCGTATTTCCGCTCTGACTGAGATTAATATTTTCTTATTTGTTTAGCTGTGCTGTTAAGTAACATACTGTCGTGTATTTCTTATTTAGTTTATAGGATTATGTTCGTACCTGTAGGTCTTCTCTGACTTTCTTTTTAATATGTACAGAAGTTCTATGTGATTGTATCTCGTCCTGTACTGTTCATTGACGGTGGAAACAACTGTTTTATTATATGGTAAGATTTTATGACTTTTTACACTGTTGTCTTTTTCCTGATTTGTTTCCAGCGTTGTCAGTTAATCTTTTGTCTAATGTGATAGTATGGCATGCTTTTAAATAGGTAGTAATGGCGTTATTTAGTACTTGATTATATTATATTGTTAATTGCTAATATGTTAATATATACGATTATTACAGATACTCTGTGATAGTAGTGGATAAGTATCATATACTTCAGAGACAAGTATATCACACAAAACGAATAAATACTGTACATACAGTTGGTTTTGAAACAGGTTTGAATTACCTTACGACTAAGTATAGTCATTTGACTACAAGTGGGATATATATTCATTTTGCATCTATATCCCACTACTCTTTGAGTCCATTATGGCTGACTTTGTAAAAGTTAAAGCAGGATTTATACAAAATGGGAAGGACTGTGGTTTCTCGGGTGATGATTTGATATCTTATGTAGATAAAGAAATTGCAGAATACAAAGTAAGAGAAGAAAAAAGAGAAGAAAGAGAGAGAGAAGAAAAAAGAGAAGAAAGAGAGAGAGAGAAGAAAGAGAGAGAGAAGAAAAAAGAGAAGAAAGAGAGAGAAGAAAAAAGAGAAAGAGAGAAAGAAGAGAGGGAACATGAGAGAAGGGAAAGAATTCGTTTAGCAGAAATTGCTGCAGAACAAGCGAAATTTGAAAGCGAAAAAACTTTTGAGTTAGAAAAATTGCGTTTACAATCTTCTTCTTCTAGAGAATCGTCTGGTACAGGATCGTCTAAGATCATTAATTTAAAATTACCAAATTTTTCTTCATTACATGACGATATAGGATTCTTTCTTTTGAGATTTGAATCAAGAGTTACGGCTTTAAATTTACCTAAGGCCTCATGGCCTGAACATTTTGTCGGGTTACTTACTGGTGAAAGTTTACAAACTTTTTTTTAACATTGCCGATGACAAAAGGAACGACTATGAATCCATAAAATCAGTATTTCTTCGCAAATATTGTTTAGATGAGGAAGGATATCGTTTAAAATTTAAATCGATGGGTCCTGTGGAAGGTAAGGATGTCGAAGACTTTGTGTCTTCAGTGAAGATGTGTCTAAACAGATGGATTGAACTGTCTAATATTACTAAATCTTTCGAAGGTCTTTATGATCTCTTCTTAAGAGACAAAATTTTATCTTCGGTAAATACTGAAATTTTCTCATTCCTTCAAGAAAGGAAGCCCACAAATATAGGAGAAATGGAAAAATTAGCTCAACAATTTTCGGTCGCACACCCAAACTTGCCTTTAGGTAAGACGAAGGTCCTAGAAACTTTGCCAGCTTGTGCGGTCACTCATGATAGATCACGCACTCGCAGCATGGACCGACGGTATAGGGAAGACTATCAAAATTCCTATAGAGGTAGATATAATTTCCCTCATAATCATTCGCCCTCACGGGGTATAGAGAGACGCAACTTTAACCATAATAATAAAAAGTCATGGCAAAGAAATAATCAATACTCCAATAATAATTACACTCACAAACATCATTTTTCGGGACCCTCACGTAATGATTACAATAACAGTAATTACAATAACAAACATCATGTCTCACCACCATCTCGTGATGATTCTTCTCGCACGGACAAAAAGAGTTACTATCGGTCTGACTGTCCAGTGGATCGGAGAGGAACACATTTTTCTAGGAGTCAAAGTAGAGGAAGATCACAAGCTCACGCTTGTCAGATTGACGTTGGTAATGATAATATTTCCAATAATGAGAATAATACTCATGCCAATGCATGTAGTTTTGATCTGGAAAATAGTGGTAATTGCAAAGAATGTATGACTCTATTTCAACCTGGATCTACTCCACGTCTGAGATGTGGACATGCTCTGCCAGTTTTGTCTTTAAATGATGGGGTTGGCTCACTCGTGATCCATAGAGGTTTTGTTTTTGACACACCTGTTTCTATTTTACGTGACAGCGGTTGCACCACCATTGGCCTAAGGAAGGCACTAATTCCTTCTTCTTGCTTTACGGGAACCTCTATAAAGTGCGTAACTTTCGGTGGAACTGTTGAATCTTATCCGCTGGCAGATGTGGTAATAGATACTCCTTTCTTTTCGGGAAAAGTAAGAGTGTGTGCTCTCGATCGACCTTGTTGTGATTTACTTATCGGTAACATAAAGGGGGTTAAAGAGTGTTCTGAACAGGATATTATTGATTGGGAGAGAAATCATCCCTCCTTTGCTAACGCGATCACAACCAGAGCACAACAAGCTGCAGAGACAATTTAATTCAATTGTCTCTATACACACTCAACACATTACAACTTGTCATTACATTGACAAAAATATATTTATAGCAAAACAACAAATGGATCCTTCTTTGGGACATTTATTCCCATTAGCTATTGCTCGAACTATTAAACATTCTAAAAATTCAAGACATTGGTTTCAAATGCAGGATAATATTATGATACGATGTTTTGATAATTACTCTTTCATTCTCAAACAAGTTATAGTACCTACGTCATTTCGCGCACTAGTCTTGTCAAATGCGCATGACGTACCATTTGCTGGACATATGGGAATTTCCCGTACGGCTTATAGATTACTAAAACATTTTTATTGGCCTGGGGTAAATAAAGACATTTCAACTTATTGTAAATCTTGCGCTGAATGTCGAAGTGTTGCACGTAAGGGTGCACATCAATCAGCACCTTTACAGGTCACGGATATTGCTGTACGCCCTTTTTTCAAATTGGCTATTGATATCATAGGACCACTGTCTGTAAGGTCTACCAGAGGTTTTCAATACATATTAACATGTATTGACCTGTGTACGAGATGGCCAGAAGCCATTCCTTTAAAAAATATTACCACAGTGTCGGTAACAGATGCGTTGCTGTCTATATTTTCACGCATCGGGTTTCCGGAAGAAATCCTTTCTGATCATGGATCTCAGTTCGTGTCGGGTATGATGTCAGATGTTTTCAACACACTTCGTATCCGTCACTCTCTTAGTGCTATATTTCACCCTAGCTCTAACGGGGTCGTGGAACGTTGGAATGGGACATTAAAACAATTGTTGGGGAAGGTGACTACATCATTTCCTCAAGAATGGGATCGTTTTATTCCTGCTGTACTGTTTGCGTACAGAGAGGTTCCTAATCATACTGGTTTTTCGCCTTTTCAGTTAGTATTTGGTGCGAACCCAAGAGGTCCAATGTCTCTCTTACATGATTTGTTAATGGAATCTGATGTGAATAATAATAATAAGAAGAAGAAATCCACTTATCAATACGTTACAGATTTACGCCAACATCTTGTGGATGCATGTCAGGTGGCGACTGAAGCATCTGAGATGGCAAAATATAAGACCAGATCTCGCATTAACAGAGATAGACGACTAACGTCTTTCTCAATCAATGACGATGTTTTTGTTCTCCTGCCACTCAAAGTAGATCACTTGTTAGTAACATGGCAAGGTCCGTTTAAAGTGGTTGCAAAGAGAACGGACGTGGACTACGTCATCAATATGCGGGGTAAAGAAAAAACATTCCATGTTAACATGCTCCTACCATACATCACTCGTCCTCCTCAGTTACAATTCATTTGTGATGCTATCATGAACCAACCTACCCATCATGCATCTATCGCGTTGGTGGATGAGGTGCAAACCAATTTCGCTGATGTACCTTCCACGTTTCCGGTAGCACCTATTAAGTCTTCGGAAACATGGAATGATGTTATAATTTGTACTGATTTACCTGCAGATCATGGGGATCAAATTCGTTCTATGTTGGTATCCTTTCAGGACGTTTTGTCTGATCTTCCGGGACGTACTAACATTATATCACACACGAAATCAAATTGTCAGATTACACCCCGATTTCATTACGACCATACGCCGTTCCTCTACATGTTAGAGATCAGGTGGAAAGTGAAGTAGATGGTATGTTAAAACTGGGTATTATTTCACCGTCTGATTCACCTTTCTGTTTTCCTATGGTGGCAGTACGAAAGAAAGACAAGTCAATTCGTATTTGTATTGACTTTCGTCGCCTTAACAAGGTGACCATATCCGATTCTGAACCAATGCCTTTGCTGGAGGATTTGTTGCCACGCCTATCATCCGCCACTTTCTTCAGCAAGTTTGACCTATCTAAAGGTTACTGGCAG
The DNA here is from genome assembly GCA_024509875.1 of Oreohelix idahoensis. Classification (NCBI taxonomy): domain Eukaryota; kingdom Metazoa; phylum Mollusca; class Gastropoda; order Stylommatophora; family Oreohelicidae; genus Oreohelix; species Oreohelix idahoensis. The sequence goes on from JAMPIV010018319.1 coordinate 9,102, forward strand.
ATTCCTCTGGCTGATGTATCAAAACCTTTGACTGCTTTTGCCACTTCTCGTGGATTGTTTCATTACAATGTCATGTGTTTTGGTTTACGGAATGCTCCAGCGACATTTGTACGCATGATGCGTCGCGTTTTAGGTAATCGCACCGATCTCATTTCGTATATGGACGATATTTGCATTTTTTCATGATACTTGGGAACAGCATATCGCTGGGATACAGTCGTTGCTCCAAACTCTCAGAGTACATAACCTCACAGCTCGACCTTCCAAAGTCGAAATTGGGTTTACTGAGATTTCATTTCTGGGTCATAAGATTGGCCGACATACAATACAACCTGATGAGTCTACACTAAAAAGGGTACTAGATCTTGCCATACCAACTACTAAGAAACAAGTTCGTAGTTTGCTGGGACTCATAAACTTTTATCACAGGTTTATACCACGATTTTCCATTTTAACTTCTTTTCTATCTGCTCTGACAAAAAAGGGTATGCCTGACAAAATAATATGGAACAAAGAGTGTGACCATGCCTTACAGAACATCAAAACACAATTTTCAAAAAGTCCAATACTAAGACTACCAGACTTACGACGACCTTTTCTCGTGGTTACAGACGCATCTCTGAAAGGAATCGGGGGATGTTTAATGCAGACCTTTAATGGCGAGTGCCACCCGATATTCTACCTCAGCAGAAAACTTTCAGAGACAGAATCCAGATATCCAATTGTGGAAAGGGAACTTTTGTCATTGGTATGGACATTACATAAACTACAGAAGTTCTTGGTGGGTACACATTTTAAATTATACACTGATCAAAAAGCCCTCACATATTTACAGACTTTTAAATCGACTAATGCACGTCTCACCCGATGGGCGCTACAAATGCAAGGGTATGATTTTGACGTTTTACCAATAGCAGGAAAGGACAATGTCCTAGCTGACACCCTCTCTAGAGTTATGTAATAACTCGAATACGGAAGTGGACAATAATTACTTATTTATTCATATTGTTATTACTGACATTATTTTTTTTCCCTTTAAAATCTAGATAGATATCATTTAATAAATGATAGGTAATCATAAGGCATTAGGGATAAGATGAATGATTTAATCTCGCTTCACATTATAATTGCCTGACTGAAAACTAAGTTTTCAGTTGTTCGGGGGGGGGGGTAATGTGGCTCTGGCTATTGCACGCCACACGCTAGAAAATGTATAGGATTTTGGTGCTGATGAGCGCAGCACGATAGTAATTTGTCGATATGTGTATTGCGCACATGACGTGAGCAGTGTGGAGGAAAGATGGACAGAGCGTGTGTTGACCCTGAATGGGCGACTTGTGTGTGTGTTCTACCCAATGGTAGAAATATGGGAAATGTTAAAATAGAAGTGTCTTGAAACATATTAATGTTTATTAAATACAACTAAAGGTAGGAATAGGAATGAGGTAATGTTTATATGGACCTACGGATTATAGGAGTCGCTGAATCTACCTAATTATGCATGCTGTGTAATGATGTATTGTCTACGTGAATAATAAATGGAATGTTACTAAAATATCCAGCTGTTATATTGATCGTTGTGTGGAATCTTCGAGTCATAGAAAGTATCGTTAATGAACTATTGTGGCTGTCCTGAATCTTGTGGACCTATGATATATAAACCTAGACACAGTGTGAAAACGAGCACAAACAATCAACTGAAGAACATAAACTTTTAACGCCACACTTAGCTCAGAAAATGTACTGTACTTATGCTCAGAAAATGTACAGTAACTTAGCTCAGAAAATGTACTGTACTTATAATAATAATAATAATAATAATAATAGCCCCTTCAGTCATAACTGACTATGGGAATGCGCTCCTGAGGTGACAGCTCTCAACTGCTTATTTTCCTGGTTTTCTCCTCACCTCTGCTTCTTGTGTGAGCCTCTCTTCGCCCAATCTGAGGTGGTGCCGTAAATAGCATCGCCACTTTGTGCGATCGGCAGCTTCATCCTCCCATGTTGCTGGATCCATGTCCAGTGCCCTCATATCTCTCTTGCACACATCTTTGAACCTCAGCTGTGGTCGCCCAACTGTTCTCTTGCCATCTGCTAATTGTCCGTAGAAGATATCTTTTGGGATGCGACCATCTTCCATGCGGCGAACATGGCCAAGCCAGCGAAGTCTGCGCTGTCTAAGCAGCGTGTACTTACACTCAGAAAATGTACAGTAACTTAGCTCAGAAAATGTACTGTAATTATGCTCAGAAAATGTACTGAACTTTCCCTCAGAAATGTACTGTACTTACACTCAGAAAATGTACAGTAACTTAGCTCAGAAAATGTACTGTAATTATGCTCAGAAAATGTACTGTACTTTCCCTCAGAAAATGTACAGTAACTTAGCTCAAAAACTTACATAAACCTGGCTCAGAAAAATGCACAGTACCTTAGCTAAAAAAACTTACATAAACCTGGCTCAGAAAATGCACAGTAACTTAGTTGAAAAAACGTACAGTACCTTAGCTCAAAAACTTACATAAACCTAGCTTAGAAAATGTACAGTAACTTAGCTAAAAAAATGTGAAGTAAATTGGCTGAGAAAATGCATAGTAACTTAGCTAAAACAATGTGCAGTAAATTGGCTGAGAAAATGCACAGTAACTTAGCTAAAAAAATGTGCAGTAAATTGGCTGAGAAAATGCACAGTAACTTAGCTCAAAAAAATTTACTTAAAGCAGATTTCCAGCATCCAGTAATAATTTATTTGGTAGACTGTAATCACTCTTCAGTTCTCCACATCCAGACCTTCTTTCACAAAAACAAAGTGTTTCAGTCCTGTCATACTTCAGATCACCCCTGTAGTTCCTGGTGGTTTCTGTAGTGGTGGTTTCTGTAGTGGTGGTTTCTGTAGTGGTGGTTTTTGTAGTGGTGGTTTCTGTAGTGGTGGTGTCTGTAGTGGTGGTTTCTGTAGTGGTGGTGTCTGTAGTGGTGGTGTCTGTAGTGGTGGTGTCTGTAGTGGTGGTGTCTGTAGTAGTGGTGTCTGTAGTAGTGGTGTCTGTAGTGGTGGTGTCTGTAGTGGTGGTGTCTGTAGTGGTGGTGTCTGTAGTGGTGGTGTCTGTAGTGGTGGTGTCTGTAGTGGTGGTGTCTGTAGTAGTGGTGTCTGTAGTAGTGGTGTCTGTAGTAGTGGTGTCTGTAGTGGTGGTGTCTGTAGTGGTGGTGTCTGTAGTAGGTGGTGTCTGTAGTGGTGGTGTCTGTAGTGGTGGTGTCTGTAGTAGTGGTGTCTGTAGTGGTGGTGTCTGTAGTGGTGGCGTCTGTAGTGGTGGCGTCTGTAGTGGTGGTGTCTGTAGTGGTGGTGTCTGCAGTAGTGGTGTCTGCAGTGGTGGTGTCTGTAGTGGTGGTGTCTGCAGTAGTGGTGTCTGCAGTAGTGGTGTCTGCAGTGGTGGTGTCTGCAGTAGTGGTGTCTGTAGTAGTGGTGTCTGTAGTGGTGGTGTCTGTAGTGGTGGTGTCTGTAGTGGTGGTGTCTGTAGTGGTGGTGTCTGTAGTAGTGGTGTCTGTAGTAGTGGTGTCTGTAGTGGTGGTGTCTGTAGTGGTGGTGTCTGTAGTGGTGGTGTCTGTAGTAGTGGTGTCTGTAGTAGTGGTGTCTGTAGTGGTGGTGTCTGCAGTGGTGGTGTCTGTAGTGGTGGTGTCTGTAGTGGTGGTGTCTGTAGTGGTGGTGTCTGTAGTAGTGGTGTCTGTAGTGGTGTGTTTTACATGAGGAGGTTGCCAGCCCCATGCACAACCTTATATTCATTGCCTGTTACGACACGCCAGAGGGAACAGTTGTCTTAATCTTTCTTTGTCTCCTCACAGATCTACCAGAACTACGCGGTGCTAACAGAACTACTCGGTGCTAACAGAACTACTCGGTGCTAACAGAACTACTCGGTGCTAACAGAACTACGCGGTGCTAACAGAACTACGCGGTGCTAACAGAACTACGCGGTGCTAACAGAACTACTCGGTGCTAACAGAACTACGCGGTGCTAACAGAACTACGCGGTGCTAACAGAACTACGCGGTGCTAACAGAACTACTTGGTGCTAACAGAACTACTCGGTGCTAACAGAACTACGCGGTGCTAACAGAACTACTCGGTGCTAACAGAACTACGCGGTGCTAACAGAACTACTTGGTGCTAACAGAACTACTCGGTGCTAACAGAACTACTTGGTGCTAACAGAACTATGCGGTGCTAACAGAACTACTTGGTGCTAACAGAACTACTCGGTGCTAACAGAACTACGCGGTGCTAACAGAACTACTCGGTGCTAACAGAACTACGCGGTGCTAACAGAACTACGCGGTGCTAACAGAACTACACGGTGCTAACAGAACTACGCGGTGCTAACAGAACTACGCGGTGCTAACAGAACTACGCAGTGCTAACAGAACTACTCGGTGCTAACAGAACTACGTGGTGCTAACAGAACTACTTGGTGCTAACAGAACTACTCGGTGCTAACAGAACTACGCGGTGCTAACAGAACTACTCGGTGCTAACAGAACTACGCGGTGCTAACAGAACTACGCAGTGCTAACAGAACTACTCGGTGCTAACAGAACTACGCGGTGCTAACAGAACTACTCGGTGCTAACAGAACTACGCGGTGCTAACAGAACTACTCGGTGCTAACAGAACTACTCGGTGCTAACAGAACTACGCAGTGCTAACAGAACTACTCGGTGCTAACAGAACTACGCGGTGCTAACAGAACTACTCGGTGCTAACAGAACTACGCGGTGCTAACAGAACTACTCGGTGCTAACAGAACTACGCGGTGCTAACAGAACTACTCGGTGCTAACAGAACTACTCGGTGCTAACAGAACTACGCAGTGCTAACAGAACTACTCGGTGCTAACAGAACTACGCGGTGCTAACAGAACTACGCGGTGCTAACAGAACTACTCGGTGCTAACAGAACTACGCGGTGCTAACAGAACTACGTGGTGCTAACAGAACTACGCGGTGCTAACAGAACTACTTGGTGCTAACAGAACTACGCGGTGCTAACAGAACTACTCGGTGCTAACAGAACTACTCGGTGCTAACAGAACTACGCAGTGCTAACAGAACTACTTGGTGCTAACAGAACTACTCGGTGCTAACAGAACTACGCGGTGCTAACAGAACTACTCGGTGCTAACAGAACTACGCGGTGCTAACAGAACTACGCAGTGCTAACAGAACTACTCGGTGCTAACAGAACTACGCGGTGCTAACAGAACTACTTGGTGCTAACAGAACTACTCGGTGCTAACAGAACTACGCGGTGCTAACAGAACTACTCGGTGCTAACAGAACTACGCGGTGCTAACAGAACTATGCAGTGCTAACAGAACTACTCGGTGCTAACAGAACTACGCGGTGCTAACATAACTACTCGGTGCTAACAGAACTACGCGGTGCTAACAGAACTACTCGGTGCTAACAGAACTACTCGGTGCTAACAGAACTACGCAGTGCTAACAGAACTACTCGGTGCTAACAGAACTACGCGGTGCTAACAGAACTACTCGGTGCTAACAGAACTACGCGGTGCTAACAGAACTACTCGGTGCTAACAGAACTACGCGGTGCTAACAGAACTACTCGGTGCTAACAGAACTACTCGGTGCTAACAGAACTACGCGGTGCTAACAGAAACTACTGGTGCTAACAGAACTACTCGGTGCTAACAGAACTACGCGGTGCTAACAGAACTACTCGGTGCTAACAGAACTACGCGGTGCTAACAGAACTACTCAGTGCTAACAGAACTACTCAGTGCTAACAGAACTACGCAGTGCTAACAGAACTACTCGGTGCTAACAGAACTACGCGGTGCTAACAGAACTACTCGGTGCTAACAGAACTATGCGGTGCTAACAGAACTACTCGGTGCTAACAGAACTACGCGGTGCTAACAGAACTACTCGGTGCTAACAGAACTACTCGGTGCTAACAGAACTACTCGGTGCTAACAGAACTACTCGGTGCTAACAGAACTACGCGGTGCTAACAGAACTACTCGGTGCTAACAGAACTACTCGGTGCTAACAGAACTACGCAGTGCTAACAGAACTACTCGGTGCTAACAGAACTACGCGGTGCTAACAGAACTACTCGGTGCTAACAGAACTACGCGGTGCTAACAGAACTACGCAGTGCTAATACATTCTTAGAGACTATTTTACTTTCATTTTTCAAATTTTATGTCTTATCTGTCTTAATGCCCACTGGCTTCAATCTTTTCACTCCATTATGGGATTCAAAAGCATTTTCAGTATTTTAAAATATCTTTTTATGCACAGAATATACCCAAGTGACTGCAAGCTGTAGGCCTTAAATCATCATCTATTCTTAAAAAAAAAAGTTCTGAAACAATGTTCTCTCTAAGCTGTGTGCATATGTGTGTGTATAAACAGGTTATGAAATCAGCGCAGATAGGAAAATGAACTGCACACAGAAAAAAATAACAAAAATAATAATAATAATAAAACAAACATGGTGGTTCATTGACAAATTCATGCACTAAATTTAGTGTGCTTGTACTGGGGAAAAAAGGGAGCCGCGCTGGTGTAATGGCTACGACGTTGTACTGGCAACCAGGTGTTCATGGTTCAAACCCGGCCGTCGGCGTTTGAAGAAATGTTTACGACCGGAAATTTGACTGAATAACCTGAACGGCAACTGCACATAAATCCCGTGTGGATGGGAAGGAGCGAAGCTCCTGACCGGGTTGGAAGGAAAGTCAACTGCCCCCCCCCCCCCCCCTCGCAATGACATGTCATTGGGCCGAAAGAGCTGGAAAGCTCGAGTGCCGCTGGTTATAGAAAAAAAAAAAACTAGGGGAAAAAACTGCACAACTTGAAATCTAGACCATTACAAATTGGAGGGAACACTGTTCCAAACCAAGATATAGAGTTTACTAGAGAAACTGTTTCGAATAACTAGTTATTCATTACCTGTTGGCTCCTTGTGGAGCATGGGCCTTCAATTAATTCATGCCACGTCTTCCTGTACTATGCCATCTTTTCAATGTTTTTTCTCATGCCCTCTATGTCTTGTGCATGTCTTCAATTCTTTTTTTCATGTGCTTCTAGGTCTCCCTCCGTTTCACTTGCTGTTGGGATTCCAGAATGAGGACCATCTTGTAACACTACAGCTTCCTCAATAGTCTATCATATTGTCACCCCTTCACCAACAGCTTCCTCAATAGTGTATCATATTGTCACCCCTTCACCAACAGCTTCCTCAATAGTGTATCATATTGTCACCCCTTCACCAACAGCTTCCTCAATAGTGTATCATATTGTCACCCCTTCACCAACAGCTTCCTCAATAGTGTATCATATTCTCACCCCTTCACCAACAGCTTCCTCAATAGTGTATCATATTCTCACCCCTTCACCAACAGCTTCCTCAATAGTCTATCATATTGTCACCCCTTCACCAACAGCTTCCTCAATAGTCTATCTTATCCAACACCAGCATCTTATTCTCACCTCTTTTCCACTGGTATTCTTTCCACCACTGCTTGAACTTTCCTGAGTCTGCTTTGATCTATGATCTGCAGTCCTCTATCTACCATTTGTTTTGTCTGCTGAACTGCCTTTGAATCTTTTAATGAGGCATCATACACCCTGCCACGACTTTAAACTGGTTCCTCAATGATAATAGGTATTCTCTGGTTTAAAACCATGAATATGACCTCAGATGTCTTCCCTTTCCTGACTGATAGGCTTCTAGACTTCTTAGGTTTAAAGCTCATTCTGCACCAGCTGATTAGTTCATCCAGGCGTGCTAACATTCTCCGGGCCTGATGTTCATCTAATGTCAGAATTGTTGTGTTATCCATGAATGCTTTAAGCGGTGGCAATTGACACCTGCCATTGAGCTTTGGACTCTCACAAATCCTTCAGCCGCTTTGAGTATTACCTGCATAGCAACACAAATATTATCAGAGAAATGGTACATCCCATCGCAATTCCAGCTTCTAGGTCAACCCACTTATCGTGTACTCTCTGGTTGAAAATCTGACAGAGAACCCTGAGAAATACAGCTCCAACATTGCTGCAATTTCTTGTGGAACATGGTACATTTTCAGGGCCTGCAACAGCACCTGGTTTGGGAAGTATCCATATGCTAGATCCAACCAGATTACGTGGAGATTTGTTCTGTCAGACTTTGCCTTTTGAATTGCTTCCCAGATCATTGTGGCATGCTCTAGACACCCTGGTGTACCTGGGATGCCTCCTTTCTGGATGGTAGTGTCAATGTACCCATTCTCCAGAAGGTACGTAGTGAGCCTTTTAGCCAAGTCAGCTCCAGGTCCCAATAGTGCCCCATGTGTTGTACATAAGAGATGTTCTGAAGTGCTCAGGACATTTGCATTGTTGGGGGCTAGGTGTTGAATTCAGCTCATGGTTTACTATGCCATATAAGGCCTGCCATGCTGTTGAGAGGCTCATCTTTGTGACCATCTGAATAGGTCATTATTAAGGTTGCTTAAAATGATTGACAAGCTATTTTGTCATATTCTGAATTACTTACTTAGAATTATTATCAGGCTGTTTCATCAGCCTGAATTACTATCTTAGAATGATTGTCAAGCTGTTTTATCAGAGTCTGAATTACTTGCTTCAAATGACTGCCAAGCTGTGCTGTCAGTCTGAATTACTTGCTTAGAATGCTTGTCAAGCTGTTTCATCAGTCTGAATTACTTGCTTAGAATGCTTGTCAAGCTGTTTCATCAGTCTGAATTAGTTGCTTAGAATGATTGTCAAGCGGTTTTGTCAGAGTCTGAATTACTTGCTTAGAATGATTGTCAAGTTGTTTTGTCAGAGTGTAGTAAAATGCACCGTTTTTAACCCTCCCTCTCAAATTATAATGATAATACTGTATTTGAATTTTGTTCCAATACGCCAAGATAGCTACCATTTGCCCTACCCTGCTCATATTTTTCAAAAGTCCAATTCTAGTGACGTAAAGGTACCGTTTATAACCCGCTACTATAAGAATTTGAAAATTGTCAAGGACGATAAAATCTAATGCAAAATATAAGACACTCCTTTATTTTTTTTTAACTAACGTATTCTAAGAATCTATTTATTAGTTACATCATGGGACAGTGTCGTTAGACGTCGTTTTTTCAGAACGTCGCATTTTCAAAAACGCCAACGAGAGGCATACGATTTGAAAATATTAACGCCACGCGAGGGTACCCATCCCCCGATTACCAAAGGCTTTTTCATCACTCCGTCCTAATTTTTAAATATAACACGAAAGCGTTGTAGCAGACGGCAAACACGTGTTTCTTTTTTAAAAAAAAGATGGGATACAGAGTGAGAAGAGAAGGGGTTAGTATGGAAAAAGTCTACCACCACTTGGGTATTTGCAAACTGAAACTAACGAACACATGAGTGCAGGGGAGCGAATGGGACTAAAGAAAGACAGAAAACGTAAATAATGTAATGCATTTTATAGAAGGATGAATAAAAAGGAACAGACAGAATGGAATTAAAAGCAATAAGGTTGTTTATTCAATACTATACTATTTCCCATAAAAACGTATCTAGACTTATAAATAAAGAGAAAAGTACAAAAGATGAAAACTTAGATAAAGACGTAGATGAAAATCTACTGGATAGATACAGGACACTAACCTGATTTAAAATCACTTTTCATCTTTTAGATAGCTTCAAAAGTGACTGAGTTATCGCATAAAGTAAAATTGACAAAACATACAGACGATCACACTGATGTCCCAGCTCGATTTAAAAGTAACATTTTTCTAGTCGTTGCTTGGAAACAAGTCACATTGACTTGCCTCTTTTTGATAGACATTAGGAGGAAGGGAGAGGTAGATTTGAATTTTGCCAGCCTAAAGCGACGGACGAACTTATTTGAAAAGAGTAAATAAATGTTTGGATTTTCAAAAATAAATGTCAAATCGCTGTAGTTTAAACTGATTGGTTGATGTTAGAATAGACATAGAGGGAAATAAAACTACCGCATCTGCTATGCAGGGTGCCACTTGAGAGAAATTTTTCATACACGGAAGGTTCAGGATAATTGATAAGCAAACTGCCTTGGCGTCTGAAGCAGTAGCTGTCTAAAAGTGACCATTGACAGCCTGTTTAACCTTAACAAAGTGTGTGATTATTTTATTGATTGCGGTAAGATGCATAACCTTTTTAATACATTATTAGATGTAGAGGCCAACCCAGATAGGGCGCCATAACATTGTGTGTGTACGACATTTTGCCTTTGTGGAAGATTGCAACATACTAGGAGCAGAGGCATGTCTTAGGAAGCAAATCAAACTAAAATTGAGTTGAATATTGTCATACATATTTTGACTGTAAGACCAGAAAGTCACTGGCAGGCCTATTGGTATATTAAATTTGGAGAAAAGAAAAGATTGTATTTCAGCTGAAGAAGAAGATGATGTATATTAACAGGAGCGTTGAGACTAGGTGGAAAAGAAGATACCCACTATTTATGAAGAAGTCACAATAAAGTTAAAAACTGTAGCTAATTTAGTTAGCTATTGTATCAGATCACAATACTTGTTTAATGATGTTAAATTGGTAGTGGTGGAGACCATTAACTAGGGACTTAGGAAGGCCTGTTCCTCTTGTTTCAGGGATAACAGGGTTGTTTTTTCACCAGGGAATAACATTTTAGAAATTTTAACATATTAAAATATATTGGACAGATGTCCTTCTTGTGTATTTAATTGGATAAAACCATAATTTCATTTTAAGTTAAACATTCCTGTCCTAAAAAATTTGAGGGACATGGAATTAAATTGTATATACATATATATATCATAACTTTAAACCCAGTCTTGTTTATTTAATTTTAGTAATTTACATGTGTATTTGTTTAACGCAATTACCACAACATTTCCATTACCCTAGACACCAAGCCATATAAATTAACATCACAAACACTAGTTACCCAAAATAAATCGCAGAGTGAGATCGTAGGGTGGTAGCAGTCAGGTACCCTGATAACATCAACTTCAACTATTAGACTCAGGGACTTGCATAGCTGACCTCACTCTGTAGACACATTCTGACTACTTTTTCTTTACCATCAAAACCCACCACATATATTGGGGTCCCGTCCCGGGATTTTTAATAGTAATAGAATTAATAATATTTATGAGGTGGAGAATTGTGTGAGTTGGCATAGCCCTTAATTAATTAATTAATTATAGCATTTGTTAGTTAGTTTAGTAGAGTAAATATAATTTGGTGCAAAAGATGGCAGATTTGGCCAAATTTAGATCGGCTGCTCTACAGATTGCAAAGGAAATGGGAATGGAGGGGCAAGTTCTGGTTCAATACGTAACATCAGAATGCGATAAGTTCATTGAGAGAGAAGATAGGAGGTTAACTGAAGAAAAGAGGTTACAATTAGAAGATGTTAGGGAGGCTAGGAAATTAGAGGCTGAGAGGGAGGCTGAGATTACAAGGCTACAGTTGGAAGAAAAGAAATTGGAGGCTGAGGCAAAGAGATTAGAGGCTGAAAAGGAAGAGAGAAGACAGGTTGCAGAAAGGGAAGCAGAAGACAAACGGTTACAAAGAGAACATGAGCTACGACTAAGGGAGTTAGAATTGCAAGGCCATGCTCCTGAAATTGGAAACAGCCCATCTACCTCTGATGGTACTGCTAGTCAGGGAGCCTCCAACTCAGCCATGGGGTTTCATCTGGACCCCTTTGTAGAAAAAGAGGATGACATTGAGTCATTCCTCTCTAGATTTGAAAGGTTAGCTACAAGTTATGGTTTAGAGAGGGAAAGGTGGAGCTTGAAAGTATCTCAAGGATTTAGGGGAACCTCGTATGAGGTTTTTTCCAAATTGAGCCGGGAAGATCAGGAAGACTATGACATATTAAAACAGGCTCTTTTAATTAGATACGAGAATTGTAGAATGAATAACCATAATACAAAAGACCGTAGGAAGAAAAATATCCCTCCTTACCACGCTGCATGCCTTAAAACAGGAAGTAAGGGACAAAAAGGAAAACCTACTGGACAGCAGGAACCTTATCATCCCCCTGTATGTGAAGACGTAGTATGTAATGGGGCTACCATCAGGTGCCTTTATAATACTGGATTGGATTTTGACTCAGTCGTAAGTTCTCACCTGGTTCACCCAGATCAGTATACCACAGAAACAGTGGAAATACAAGCGGCAACCAAGGAAGTAGCAACTATGACACTTCCCATAGCACGAATCAGTGTAAAGACACGCTATGTGGAAGGAGTGATTAGAGCAGCAGTGATAAACGAACCAATCTACCCTCTGATATTGGGGTGTAGATACGTCTTTTTGGGAAACCCCAAAAGACCTGTGATTATGACAACAGTACAGACCAGATCACAAGCAAGGAAGGAGGATGAAAACCCAATAAATACTCATCCAGAGGAGATGAGGAAAGCACAGGCTGAGGATAGGTCACTAAAGCCGTGTTTCAAGAAACTCCCAAAATGCCATACACCTCCAAACAAAGCAGACTTTTATATGAAGAATAAACTCATGTATAGGAAGGCTGGAACTGGATCCACTGGTCATGGACAGCTGGTACTTCCCACTTCATCAAGGGAGAAAGTGATAAAAAGAGCACATGTTGCATCAGACGGTGTACATGAGAAAATAGGTACTACAGGCCAAAAAGTATCTATGTCATTTTATTGGCCAGACGTAGCTGCAGACGTTGCAGAATTTGTGGAGGCCTGCGACCAATGTCACAAGGGAAAACCCACACGATGGGAAAATAATCAGGACCTAAAAAAGCACAACAAGAGAAATCCATACTAGAATTGCTTTGGCAGCTAGCGCCTTCAATAGATTATCTAACATTTGGAAATTACGATCATTGAATATACATACCAAGCTTCGTCTGTTTAATTCAAATGTTATCTCAGTGTTAACATACGGCTGTGAGAGTTGGAAAATAACAAAATCATTGGAGAACAAGCTGAATACATTCGAGACAAATGTCTTAGAAAACTCATGAACATCAGTTGGAAAGAATTCAAGACTAATCGACAAATAAGAGAAGACTCTAGGCAGAAATATGTCTCCGACTATATAAGGAAAAGACGATGGTCATATATCGGTCATGTCCTACGAATGCAAAACAACAGAATACCACACAGGCGCTCACTTGGGTTCCTGAGGGTAAGCGGAAAAAAGGAAGACCAAAAGAAACACTCAGAAGAACAATAATAAGAGAAGGAAGAACGTTGGGCCTAAATAATGTGCAAGAGCTAAGAGGAGTGGCGTCACAACGAACAACCTGGAGAGCACTGGTTTCTGCCTTATGCGCCGTGTTTGGTGCTTAAAGAATTTATTATTATTATTAAAAAAGCACTACGGTGACAACAGGCCTGAAAATAAAGGGAGAAATAAACAAAATAAGGTAGATATCGTGGATAGGAAAACCCCTTTTCACACACAGTCTTCTAATAAATCAGTTAGAATGACCACTATGAGTAGTATACAAAAAGTAACCTCAACCCAGTCCCATCCAACACTCCCTTGGTTGGAATTCCGGGAACTGGATGAAAATAAAAGAGAGGGAAGCCCTCTAAATTCGAAACTGAACTGTGGGAAAACCCAAGGAAAAGAAGGGAGGAAGATCACCACAACCCTACCTCCAGTTACATGATAATTACCAGTGCCATAAAAAATGTGTCTCCCAAATAGCCAACCAAAATTAACGAGACCAATAAAAGGTCCATTGGAAGCCTTATTGAGGACGTGGACAGATGAGAAGGCAGAGGAGACTGTTACCTCATCATATCAGTATGTGAACGAGCTGACCACTCGCCTAAAAACTGGCTGGAAACTTGCAAATGATAACCTAAGACAAGCCAGGAAGAAACATGCTGCATATTACAATAAGAAAGCGAAGGATAGGGAGCTAGCTGTGGGAGAGAAGGTGCTTCTTCTACTACCCGGCAGCAGCAACAAACTTCAAATTGGATGGCAAGGTCCATACACAGTTTTGGAAAAGGTATCTAGAACTAACTATAAGATAGACAAGAAGGGGAAGGAAAAAGTCTATCACGTGAACCTTCTAAAGAAATACAATGAGAGAAACAATGTGGAAGAAACACACTTAATGACCTTAGCCATAGCCACTGAGATGAAGAATGAACCTCTCACCTCTGTTGAATACCCACTGAAACCCTGTGAGACTCCTGCACAGGTAAAGATCAGTAAACATCTGACAAAAGGGCAGAGGGAGAAGATTCAAAAGGTTCTGGAGAATCATACAGACGTGTTAACGGACAAACCGGGGCACACAAACTTGTTGGAATATGACATGAAACTACTAGACCCAACACCCATCTGTATGAGAGCCTATACTATCCCATTCGCAAAAGAAAAAGCTTTGAAAGAGGAGATAGATTATCTGTTACAAGAAGGGATCATTTCTCACAGTGAATCTCCGTATAGCTCCAGTGTGGTATTGTTGAGGAAACCCTCTGGGGAACATAGACTGTGCATAGATTACAAGAAACTGAATGCTGTCACAGAAAGTCAGGTGGATCCATTACCTGATACTAACCAACTGTTTGCCAGGTTGAACAAGGCAAAATATTTTTCCAAGGTAGATCTCAGCAAGGGCTATTACCAAATTCCAGTGAAGCCTGAGATCCGACCTTATCTGGCGTTTAGCACATCGGAAGGGCACTATGAGTTTAACATGTTACCGTTTGGATTGAAGAATGCCCCGAGTGTGTTTTCCAGAATGATGCGAAAATTGTTGGATCCACTGAAAAACCCATGTATAACAAATTTCATGGATGATATCCTCATCGCTACGGAAACATTTGAAGAACACGTTAACTCTTTGAATATGCTATTTGATAGACTCAGAGAGGCACATTTGACTGCTAGACCAACAAAATGTATTGGATGCAAGGAATTGGAATTCTTGGGACATACGGTACATCAGGGTAGCATGACCCCTGACCCCAAGAACCTGGAGAAATTACAGAGAGCACCCAGACCACAGACTAAAAAGGATGTGCGATCCTTTGTGTCACTTTGTGGCTTTTATCAAAAATACATTAAAAACTTTAACTCTGTGTGTGCCCCTCTGACAGATTTAACTCGCAAAGGAAAACCAGATAAAATTGAATGGTCGGCAGAATGTGAATTGGCATATAATGAGTTAAAGGAAAAACTCACTAGCAAACCTATATTGAAATTACCTGATTTGAGTCAGGAATTTGTGGTAAGAACGGACGCTAGTAATGTGGGCTTGGGGGCCACTTTGTTACAAAGGTCTTCTTCACCAGCTGGGGAAATGAACCCAGTTGCTTATGCCAGTCGCAAATTAAACCGAGCGGAACAAAATTACTCAACAATTGAAAAAGAATGTTTAGCTTTAGTCTGGGCGATCAAGAAGTTCCAGATCTATTTATATGGTAGAACATTCGTGGTACAATTAGATCATCAGCCATTAGTATTTTTGGCCCAGGCAAAACATAGAAATGCCCGGTTATTAAGATGGTCTTTGCTCATTCAACCTTACTCGTTTACCATTGAATACATTCCTGGATCGCAGAATGTTGGGGCAGATTTTTTGAGTAGGCACCCACCTGCAGAAACCCAGGATAGTCATAAGGCTTAGTTGAGTTAATTTGATCAGGATTGTTAACACGGATTATAAAGATGCATTGGGATGCATCCTTTAAAGATGAGAGGTGTGTAGTAAAATGCACCGTTTTTAACCCTCCCTCTCAAATTATAATGATAATACTGTATTTGCCCTACCCTGCTCATATTTTTCAAAAGTCCAATTCTAGTGACGTAAAGTTACCATTTATAACCCGCTACTATAAGAATTTGAAAACTGTCAAGGACGATAAAATCTAATGCAAAAATTAGGACACTCCTTGATTTTTTTTTAACTAACGTATTCTAAGAATCTATTTATTAGTTACTTCATGCGACAGTGTCGTTAGACGTCGTTTTTTCAGAACGTCGCATTTTCAAAAACGCCAACGAGAGGCATACGATTTGAAAATATTAACGCCACGCAAGGGTACCCATCCCCCGATTACCAAAGGCTTTTTCATCACTCCGTCCTAATTTTTAAATATAACACGAAAGCGTTGTAGCAGACGGCAAACACGTGTTTCTTTTTTAAAAAAAAAGATGGGATACAGAGTGAGAAGAGAGGGGGTTAGTATGGGAAAAGTCTACCACCACTTGGGTATTTGCAAACTGAAACTAACAAACACATGAGTGCAGGGGAGCGAATGGGACTAAAGAAAGACAGAAAACGTAAATAATGTAATGCATTTTATAGAAGGATGAATAAAAAGGAAAAGACAGAATGGAATTAAAAGCAATAAGGTTGTTTATTCAATACTATACTATTTCCCATAAAAACGTATCTAGACTTATAAATAAAGAGAAAAGTACAAAAGATGAAAACTTAGATAAAGACGTAGATGAAAATCTACTGGATAGATAGAGGACACTAACCTGATTTAAAATCACTTTTCATCTTTTAGATAGCTTCAAAAGTGACTGAGTTATCGCATAAAATAAAATTGACAAAACATACAGACGATCACACTGATGTCCCAGCTCGATTTAAAAGTAACATTTTTCTAGTCGTTGCTTGGAAAAAAGTCACATTGACTTGCCTCTTTTTGATAGACACAGGAGGAAGGGAGAGGTAGATTTGAATTTTGCCAGCCTAAAGTGACGGACGAACTTATTTGAAAAGAGTAAATAAATGTTTGGATTTTCAAAAATAAATGTCAAATCGCTGTAGTTTAAACTGATTGGTTGATGTTAGAAGAGACATAGAGGGAAATAAAACTACCGCATCTGCTATGCAGGGTGCCACTTGAGAGAAATTTTTCATACACGGAAGGTTCAGGATAATTGATAAGCAAACTGCCTTGGCGTCTGAAGCAGCAGCTGTCTAAAAGTGACCATTGACAGCCTGTTTAACCTTAACAAAGTGTGTGATTAATTAATTGATTGTGGTAAGATGCATAACTTTTTAAATACATTATTAGATGTAGAGGCCAACCCAGATAGGGCGCCATAACATTGTGTGTGTACGACATTTTGCCTTTGTGGAAGATTGCAACATACTAGGAGCAGAGGCATGTCTTAGGAAGCAAATCAAACTAAAATTGAGTTGAATATTGTCATACATATTTTGACTGTAAGACCAGAAAGTCACTGGCAGGCCTATTGGTATATTAACTTTGGAGAAAAGAAAAGATTGTATTTCAGCTGAAGAAGAAGATGATGTATATTGACAGAGCGTTGAGACTAGGTGGAAAAGAAGATACCAATTATTTATGAAGAAGTCACAATAAAGTTAAAAACTGTAGCTAATTTAGTTAGCTATTGTATCAGATCACAATACTTGTTTAATGATGTTAAATTGGTAGTGGTGGAGACCATTAACTCTTACTATACGGGAGCAAAAACCGCGTTTTTACGCGCTAGTTTAGCTATCGTTACCGCCGCGCGCCACTTGAACTGGCGAGCCGTAAAATTGGTACTAAACCCGCGCCACTTCACGGGGCTTGCCGGATACTAAGAGTTAACTAGGGACTTAGGAAGGCCTGTTCCTCTTGTTTCAGGGTTACATCGCCCAGTTTCAAGTTGGTCAGAAGTCGGAGCTGCAGAAGTTGAGGCAACCATCCGGTTGTTTCTTTATCAAATCATACAAGTATTCGCAGTTTCCAGAATACACTGCAGTGGAGAAGTGTGCAGTGTTCTCAAACCAGTCCTCCAGGGTCTACCAGGATTATAAGATAAGCCTATATCTTGCGGGCTTATGTAGACTCAAATGTATTTAATCTCCACCCTATTCAGTAACAGTTTGTGAAATGACGTGAAAACCAGTTTTTCCCAATATTGACTCTTTGTATAACAGGGTTGTTTTTTCACCAGGGAATAACATTTTAGAAATTTTAACATATTAAAATATGTTGGACAGATGTCCTTCTTGTGTATTTAATTGGATAAAACCATAATTTCATTTTAAGTTAAACATTCCTGTCCTAAAAAATTTGAGGGACAGGAAATTAAATTGTATATACATATATATATCATAACTTTAAACCCAGTCTTGTTTATTTAATTTTAGTAATTTACATGTGTATTTGTTTAACGCAATTACCACAACATTTCCATTACCCTAGACACCAAGCCATATAAATTAACATCACAAACACTAGTTACCCAAAATAAATCGCAGAGTGAGATCGTAGGGTGGTAGCAGTCAGGTACCCTGATAACATCAACTTCAACTATTAGACTCAGGGACTTGCATAGCTGACCTCACTCTGTAGACACATTCTGACTACTTTTTCTTTACCACCAAAACCCACCACACAGAGTAACTTATAGATCAAGCATTTAGGAAAGAGATTATAAGGACAAATAATGACTGTAATGACAATGCAATCTATCAATCAATATGACTCACTGCTGGAATTTGGCATCAAACATAAAACTAGAGAAAACGAATGTATGAGAGGATGAGTCGGGCATGAATTCAACCAGAATGCTACAGGAACAGAATCAGCATTCATAACCTTCAACTTTTGTTGAGGGAGAAGGGCACATATGGGTTTGCCTAGAGTGCAATGATGTGGATCCTGAACAACAATAACAATATCCTTGCTTCTATATTGAGCCCTGGTAACACACTTTGTTTCTTCTCTTGTTGTCAGCATGTGATGTTTGTTATTTTAAAGTTGACAAACTACCTGTTAAAGCACATGTTTGCCACTATTAATTTGTTCTCGCATTTTCCAAGGCTGGAGGTTCACTACTTTTTCACTATTTAAAAAAGACTGATAAGTTCAGTTCAGAAAACATTATTCAAATTATTTTGCGAACATCTCATTTAAAAACATTGGAAAAATATGATTCATTTATATGTGAAGCCTGAACAAACATTAGCTGTGAACTGACATGGTGAAAGAGAAAACATTACATCATCAATATAAACTGTTGTGAGAGAAGTAAAAAAGGAAGCAGCTAAAAATATATGACTTTAAAAATAACAAGATCAGTAGATCCATCATGTGCTCCCACAGCATTTTTTCATCAGTTCTAATGTAGACAAATGCATTAAAGCACTGTTGTAAATTTAAAAACATAATCCAATTAAATCCCATTCACTACAACTCCAATCATTTGCTACTACAACATCTTCAATAGATTCTGATGTTTCTTTTTAAACAACTGTCTCCAGAAACATTGTCCCTTACTGCTCAATGACTGATTCATGATACCACTCCCTCATACCTCCATGAATTTAAAAAAAAATGCCTTACTCATTCACTTAGCAAGCCATCTACCATGCACTCAGCAAGATTTAATTTGTGGTACCATATTGCATCAATTCTAAGATTTTTCACATTTTAATGTTGATGAAATTGGAGTGTATCGTGTAGCCTATTCGATGGTGTCTTTTACATGCCATCAAAAGTAAGTAGCAAAGGGGTAGTCATCAGGCTGGATGGAGATTTCTAGGCAGTGCATGTAAAAACTATAGAGGGATATCTTGCAAAATTGTAGGTACATGTATGTGCCTTTAAAAAGCTACAGTAATTAGGAAAATATGGTTGTACTGACTTGTTCAATTTTTTACATTAAAAACGTACTTCATATAAAATAAGTCTTGTCATTTCTAAGCCTCAACTACCATACAAGTTAAATGGCCTATTATCAGTAAATTAATGAGCTTGCCAACTGTGCTATAATATGCAATAAAATGTCAGTACATTTTATTCTATTAAAATTAAATTGTGTTGTCAATTTATTCTACAATTTAATTTTTTCCTTGTCAATGGAAATACAAATAATGATGCATCTTTCAATCCATGGCACCTTAGAATCAATGAAATACTATACAACATAACTGTTAAAAACAAGTGTAAACAAAAAAGGGAGAGAAAATATTTCATATTTAAGAGCATACCGGCAAATTAGTTTTAATTTATATGGCATGAGCCATCAAGAAATATTTTTGGGACATGACAATCACAAAAGGAGTATCTGTACAATATAAGAATGTCATACATTCATATATAATCCTGTACATTCATACCTAGCCCCCATACATTAAGATTTAATGCTATAAATTCATACCTAGTCCTCATAAATTCAGATATAATACCATAAATTCATATTTAGCCCCCATAAATTCAGATATAACCCTGTACATTAATATTTGGTCCCCATAAATTCAGATGAAAAAAAAAAAATTTAAATCACAGTATCCAACAAATACCAAGTACTCCAACAGCTGGAAGATGTATCAGATACGGAAGACCACTGGCAAGAAGTAAAAAATATATCAGCACAAAGCATGGATAACAACAGAAACCATTAGCAAGATAGAAGACAGAAAAAACAAGAAAGCAGATTCAAACAGAAGCAAAACCAGAAGCTCCAAAGTCAAGGCTCATGAAGTGTACATAGAAGCAAACAAAGAAGTAAGAAGAAACATCAAAAGAGACAAGAGGAAGTATATTGAAGAGTTGGCAAGGTAAGCAGAGGAAGCTGCAGCCAAAGGAAATATGAAGGACCTGTACAACAACACAAAGAAGCTAACAGGGAAATATAAGCAAGCAAATGGCCTCATAAAAGATAAGAATGGAAAATTGCTTAGTAATATACAAGAATAAATGAAGAGACGGACAGAACATTTTGAGGAAATTCTCAATAGACCAGCTCCAACTAATCCCCCAGACATTCAGCCAGCAGAAGAGGAGCTACAAATCAGCTGTGAACAACCAAGTAGAGAAGACATAAAGAAAGCCATAAAGCTTCTGAAAGATGGAAAGGCAGCTGGTCCAGATAGAATTCCAGCAGAGGTCATCAAAACAGATACTGATTCCTCTACAGAGATATTATACAAACTACTTGGCAAAGTCTGGGAGAGAGAACAAACAAACTTTATTTTCAAAGGGTTAAGGGTTCCAGAGAGGAAATACCAGCAGAATGGAAGGAAGGTTATCTGGAAAGTTACCTAAGAAGGGAAATTTACAATAGTGCACAAATTATAGAGGAATAATGTTACTATCAGTGCCAGGAAAAGTATTAAACAGAATCATCCTTGAGAGATTAAAAGAGTCCATAGACAAGCAACTGAGAGATGAACAAGCAGATTCTCGACAAAACAGATCCTGTACAGACCAGATAGCCACACAGAGAATAATAGTTGAACAAAGTCTGGAATTCAATTCACCGCTATAAATTGGATTAGTGGACTATGAAAAGGCATTTGACAGTGTAGACAGAGAATCACTTTGGAAATTGATGAGGCATTATGGAGTTCCCATGAAGATCATTAACTTAATAAGGAAGACATGACATGCAGAGTTCTTCATGAAGGACAACTTACAGAACTGTTCAGGATTAGAACGGGAGTGAGACAAGGATGCCTCTTCTCCATTTCTTTTCTTACTAGCAATAGATTGGGTTACGAAAACATCGACATCACACAACAGAAATGGAATCCAGTGTAATCTGACTAACAGCTTGATGATCTGGATTTTGCAAATGACTTGGCTCATCTGTCCCATAACCATAATCAGATGCAAGATAAAATGAAAATTCTCGATGAGAGTTCACAACAAGTGGGCCTGAAAATACACAGGGAAAAGACAAAAATACTTACTTACTTAGTCGTTCCCCTTCTACCATGAGGTGTAGAGGTTTGGAAGACAAAGATTATGAGAATAAATGCAAGAAATGATAACAAGGTTGAACTTGAAGAAGCACCACTAAAAGATGTAGAATCCTATACATACCTTGGCAGTAATATAGACAAAGTTGGAGGGACAGACAGTAATATCAAAATAAGAATAAAAAAGCAAGAGGAGCTTTCATTGCATCAGGAAACATATGGAGAACAAGAGAAATGAAGTCCAACACGTAAATAAGAATCTTCAACTCAAATGTTAAGTCAGTCCTATTGTATGGCTCTGAGACTTGAGAGCAACAAAAACAACAACCAAAAAGCTACAGACTTTTATAAACGGGTGCTTGCGTAGAATAGAAGGACTGGAATGGTATGACAAAGTCCCAAATGTGGAATTGATGACAAGAACCAGGCACGTGCCAGTGGAACAAGAGTTGAGAAGAAAAAGCTGGCAAAGGATAAGGCACACATTGAGGAGACCTGTTGATAGCATTACAAGGCAGTCCTTGTTCTGGAATATACAGTTAAAGAGAAGCAGAGATAGACCAAAAAGCACATGGAAAAGAGAACTGGATACAGAGGTGAAAATGATGAGGAAAACATAAAAAGAACTTGAGCGGATGGCACTGGACAGGAAGACTTGGCATGTGTTTGTTGAAGGCCTAAGCTCCTTGGGGAGCTAAAGGGTATTGATTGATTAATAAATTCAGATGTAATCCTATAAATTCATACCTAGCTCTCATAAATTCACACATAATCCTATAAATGTATACCTAGCCCCCATAAATTCAGATATAATCCTACAATTCATATTTAGTCCCCATAAATTCAGACTTAATCCTATAAATTCATATCTAGCCCCTATAAATTCAGATCTTAAGTCAAAAATTCAGATTTAATCCTATAAATTCATACCTAGCCTCCATACATCCAGATCTAAAATCATAATTTAAGATCTAAACCCATAAATTCAGATCTAAACAGTCACAACAAATTCAGGATTGACATAAGAAAATCCTGAAAATTCACACTGGTCCAAGTTCATAATAAAAAGTTTGTCTGTTGGTGTCAGTTTAGGGGCCTCTGACGTAAACTCTCTGTCAAAGTTACTCACATCTTTCCGACTTTTCTGCAAAAGATTGAAAAATAAAAACAAAATAGGTTAATAAAAATTTACTTGATAGTGAACTAATTCGCCATTTTTAAAATAAATGTGCTGTAAGAGATGACATAGCTAACAAAATGGAAATCAGCATTACTGTTAACTATTCATCATTTTTATGTTCGTTCCATATGGAGCATGGAGCTACAACAGCAGCTGGTTCCTATGCAGGAAGCCTGCACCATGCAGTCATGTATTTTTGCAGCAGTCGTTTCTGTGGCTATTTGTTTGACATGATAACTTTGACTCTATAATAATTCTAGACACTAAATACTGCACTTGTGGTGTAGCCACACTAACACTTAACAAATATATTAACTCACTTCACTGACACTCAGATAGGAATAGAAAGTCAAAAACCAAAACTTGTATTTGATTGAAGAAATTAAATAGAAATAAAATAAATGTTTATCTAACTTACAATCTGCATGACATATCATTATTCTCCAAATGGGCTGCCTTTTACTCTTTTACGCAACTTCATTTAAAGCTAGATATCCTTATTCCTGCACTTAGCACAATATAAAACAAGCTTATTTATTTCAAGTCAGACTTACAACACTTACAATTATACTTCAGCCAATTAGTGACGACTATATATATATATCTCTAATGTTTTCTCTCTCTCTCTCTCTCTCTCTCTCTCTCTCTCTCTCTCTCTGTGTGGGTGGGTGTGTGTGTGTATGTGTGTGTTTAAATAAGTATGCACTGCTTAAACAGTGCAGATTATGCTGGCTTGGACCCATTCGCTGCATGAAAGATAGTCACATCTCCAAAGATAATTTCTATTGACAACTGGCAGAAGAACAGTCATCTGACCAGAGCAGAAATTCAAATATGCATAAGAAAGACATGAAGGCATTGCACATAAATCCAGCATCCCGGGAGGACAAAGATGCCAAATGCACAAAGTGGAGACGCTCCCTTTGACATCGCCTCAGAATGGGTAAAAACAGAAAAGAATGCGTCAAAAGGAACACCTGGAAAAAAACAACAGCTGAGGGTTATCACCTCAAGAGCGCATCATCCCTCATATTCAGTTATCTTTCCTGATGAAGGCATAGTGGCTGCAACATAGGCAATTTTCTGTGTCTCAGGTCTTTATAAGACACATTACCATTTTTGCTTTTTCTTTTTTTAAAATAAACCTACCCTGGAAGATACATATATATGTTTGAATTTACAAGCTGCGCTCAATACCGTTTGCCCTCTCACCATCACATTGAGTTTCTACAGATGACTACAGTTTTAGGTGTTCCATTTATATGCCTGTCATAGGTTTTAAACAACCTAAAAGGGCAGTTTTTTTATTTTTGAAGATTCTTCGATTTAACCAGAATGTCTTGTTCTCAGCTTGTACATAATTTTAAAGAAAAGCCACATGTTTTTGTCTCCGCACTTAGAAGTCTAGAACAGAAAATTCTAGAAATGCAAATATAATATAAAAGGCCCCCCCCCCCCCCCAATTTACGAGAATGTTTACACTGGTGCAGTACAGCTACTAGTGTAACAAGTTAGTCCTGTGAAGAGCGACAACAAGTTGTATTTCATTGTAACTATTTAACACTGGTGAATATAAAAACACACCTTGGTGACACCTGTTGATAGTAGTACAAGGTAACTATTTGACACTGGTGAATATAAAAACACAACCCGGTGATACCTGTTGATAGTAGTACAAGGTAACTATTTGACACTGGTGAATATAAGAACACACCTCGGTGACACCTGTTGATAGTAGTACAAGGTAACTATTTGACACTGGTGAATATAAGAACACACCTCAGTGATACCTGTTGATAGTAGTACAAGGTAACTATTTGACACTGGTGAATATAAGAATACACCTCGGTGACACCTGTTGATAGTAGTACAAGGTAACTATTTGACATTGGTGAATATAAGAACACACCTCGGTGACACCTATTGATAGTAGTACAAGGTAACTATTTGATACTGGTGAATATAACAACACACCTCGGTGACACCTGATGATAGTAGTACAAGGTAACTATTTGACACTGGTGAATATAAGAACACACCTCGGTGACACCTGTTGATAGTAGTACAAGGTAACTCTTGTGAATATAAGAAAACACCTTGGTGACACCTGTTGATAGTAGTACAAGGTAACTCTTGTGAATATAAGAACACACCTCGGTGACACCTGTTGATAGTAGTACAAGGTAACTCTTGTGAATATAAGAACACACCTCGGTGACACCTGTTGATAGTAGTACAAGGTAACTATTTGACACTGGTGAATATAAGAACACACCTCGGTGACACCTGTTGATAGTAGTACAAGGTAACTATTTGACACTGGTGAATATAAGAACACACCTCGGTGACACCTGTTGATAGTAGTATAAGGTAACTATTTGACACTGGTGAATATAAGAACACACCTCGGTGACACCTGTTGATAGTAGTACAAGGTAACTATTTGATACTGGTGAATATAAGAACACACCTCGGTGACACCTGATGATAGTAGTACAAGGTAACTATTTGACATTGGTGAATATAAGAACACACCTCGGTGACACCTGTTGATAGTAGTACAAGGTAACTCTTGTGAATATAAGAACACACCTTGGTGACACCTGTTGATAGTAGTACAAGGTAACTCTTGTGAATATAAGAACACACCTCGGTGACACCTGTTGATAGTAGTACAAGGTAACTCTTGTGAATATAAGAACACACCTCGGTGACACCTGTTGATAGTAGTACAGGGTAACTATTTGACCCTCACCTCGGTGACACCTGTTGATAGTAGTACAAGGTAACTCTTGTGAATATAAGAACACACCTCGGTGACACCTGTTGATAGTAGTACAAGGTAACTATTTGACACTGGTGAATATAAGAACACACCTCGGTGACACCTGTTGATAGTAGTACCAGGTAACTATTTGACACTGGTGAATATAAGAACACACCTCGGTGACACCTGTTGATAGTAGTACAAGGTAACTATTTGACACTGGTGAATATAAGAACACACCTCGGTGACACCTGTTGATAGTAGTACAAGGTAACTATTTGATACTGGTGAATATAAGAACACACCTCGGTGACACCTGATGATAGTAGTACAAGGTAACTATTTGACACTGGTGAATATAAGAACACACCTTGGTGACACCTGTTGATAGTAGTACAAGGTAACTCTTGTGAATATAAGAACACACCTCGGTGACACTTGTTGATAGTAGTACAAGGTAACTCTTGTTCTGGAATCCTCAGAGTAAGAGAGGTAGGGAAAGGCTGAAGAACGTATGGAGAAGTGAATTGGAGACAGACATGAAAGGAATGAGGAAGACACGAGGAACTGATGACAAGAATCAGACATGTGCCTATAGAACAAGAAACAAGAAGAAGACGCTGGAGATGAATAGGACATACAGTGAGGAAACCTGATGATAGCATTACAAGGTGATCCTTATTCTGGAATCTCCAGTGAAAGAGAGGCAGATGTAGACCACACAAAAAAAACATGGAGAAGAGAGCTGGAGACAGAAGTGAAAATGATGAGGAAAATGCGGAAAGAACTTGAGCTGATGGCACATGACAATTTGTTGAAGGCCTATGCTCCTTGCGGAGCTAAAGGGTATTGGCTCATTGGTTGAAGATGACATGATTATACGGATATATGAAAATAGTTCTATACAACATATACAATACAATTTGACTTCCATTTACTATTTCCTTCACTGCATTATGATAAGTAAGACATTGTCTATAATTCTGTAGATCGTTACACTGTCTGACTAAGACGTAAAATGTTCTCTGTAACTTCCATTCTCAAGAATGACTTACAAACCAAGGAACTCTAAAGAAATATTTACTGAGCAAAGATGCAAATGAAACAAATTCCAGGTGTTTACTGGCATGCAGAAGCCAACTAATTTGGTGTATAAAAAAAGTTACATAGTTGCTGTATATTACTATAACATGTTAATGCTAGATCAATGCAAAATATGTTAGAAATAGAACAATATAGAATATATTAGTGACAGAACAGTGTAACATATGTAACATATCAGCTCATGTTATTATGTCAATATTAAAATGATGCAGAGTATGTTAGTTGCAGAACAACTCATGTTATTTCAGTTTTAAAATGGTGCAGAGTTGGTTAGTTGCAGAACAGCTCATGTTAATGTCAGTTTTAAAATCATGCAGAATATGTTAGTTACAGAAGAGCTCATGTTATGTCAGTGTTAAAATGAAGTACAGTATATTAGTTACAGAACTTCATGTTAATGTCAGTGTTAAAATGATTCTGAGTATGTTAGTAACAAAACAGCTTATATTATAATGTCAGTGTTAAAATGATGTAGAGTATGTTAGTTACAGAACAGCTGACATCAATATCAGTTTTAAAATGATGCAGACTATTAGTTACAGAACAGCTTATGTTATGCAGTGTTAAAACAGAGTATGTTAGTTACAGAACAGCTTATGTTATGCAGTGTTAAAACAGAGTATGTTAGTGCCAGAACAACGCACAATGTCAATGATAGACTTTGGCAGTCATAGAGTTGCTTTGCAACATTGTAAATATGCTGGAAATAAATTATATCAAAGCGTTATTGGAAGTTGATAACACCAAGTCAAAAACTATAGCAAACAGATCTATACACGCAATAACTGTTTTAGTGAGAACATTTTATAAATAAATGTGCATGAAAAAATACTCTGGTAATGCAGCAGCTAACAGAAATGTAACTCTACTTTCAGTGGTATTAAAATTCAGCTAATTGTGAAGGCAACTTCAACGGCAAATAATAAAAACATCTTACCTCTTGATTTTATATTCTATCCAAATTATCCCTTGTAAACATTTACATAAGGCTGGGATTACTGTCGTTTTTTTTCGCTTGCCTTCAAAGCTTTTTTAATGAGGAAATGTGATCTATCAATATGACCTCCACTGACGATGTTAAAGCAAAGTGAGCTAAGAGCAAGTTACAGGGGTTGTAGCACTAAACAGTTAGGGACTGTGAGTGAGCTTGTGTGTGACCTTGTTTTGGTTTTTGTGCTTGATGTTCTTTGATGGTTTGAAAGAAATATTTAAAACATAATGTATCTGACTGATTGATTGATTTTTGGTCCATGTACCAGGATTATGGTGTTTATCCAGTGCATGGAATACAGTTAAACCTCAAATGGGTTATTATTTGGGTATATAGTGTTCTTTATTCTATTTAGTACATTGCATTGTCTGTTTTTCTGTTGTTGATTCTTCCAGGCTGAAAATTATCTGGCATTTGTTTTGTGCTTCATAATGTCTGTAGCAATGTCTTTCTATGCTCTTTAATATGTCCTTCTTTACACGATTGGGTTTGAGGCACTTATAGACTACAGTTAAGTACACCTTTTTCTATTTCATTTATTGTAATTACAATTATTTTTTAAATATCTGGTATTTTTAGGTTTAGTGTGTTTAATCTACCTTTTTCTTCCTACTAAAATTGTGTGGTGAATATTATTCTACAAATGTCTTTACTCATCCTTCTGTATCAATAGTCAAGCTCTGTACTACAAAAAGATAATCGGTGCTTGATTTTTGTTACAGTGTATTAATTTCTGCTTTGGTGGTAACTGTATTTCTATTGTTGTTTCATCATTCAAGTATGTGTGTTTTGGTGGCTATAGCAGTAATTCTATCACTGTTTTATCATTCATGCATGTGTGTTCTAATGACAATGGTATTTCTATTATTGTTTCAATATGTACGTTTTTGTGTTCTGATGGAAGTGCTATTTCTATTATGGTTTCATCATTCATATATGTGTTCTGAAGATAGAGGTATTACTATCATTTCAACATTTATATATGTATCAATACTGATGGTATAAATTTTATGTCATTGTTTTTATCATTTTCAAATGTTGATTTTTTATGGCATCTGTATTTTTATGATTGTTTCATCATTCATGTATGTTGTCATAAGGCACCTTTCTTTATCGCCCTTTATCTTTTCCAACATCTTTCTTATTTTATTTCTCTCTCATTTTGCTCTTTCATAATTGTTAAAGTAATCTTTCCTAATCACGGCTTGTACCTAAAGTGTAACTTTACATGCCTTTGATTTATTTCATCATCTTGCGTTATTTTTCGGAACCCTCATGGCCTCGTTAGAATCTTGGTAAATACACCTGGCCACGTTAAACTTCTTCGTTTGTCCTGAAAAGGACGTTGGTTGCGTTGTGTCCGTTTACAGCAAGGCTGTGATATTTGCGCCTTTCGACCGACACATCCGACTTCAGCACGGCATTTTTGGAACCGGGTTAGCCTTCCCTCTTTGATCCCTACTCACTCAGCCAGACTGCAGTGATGCAGCCTGTTTCCAGGACCACCACTTGGAGGTGGAGTAGGATCTTGGTCAGCTCTGGTTCGTTGAACCTGACGCAAGCAGTCTAGCTATGGGTCGCTAACTGCATTTCTCACTGTTGACGCGTCCACGTTAGACAAGTATTGTTTACTTTGGGAGATGCCGGCTTGGCCATAGTAAGAAGTCTTTTTAAACACCACGACTGTCACCACCTTGAGACATAATAGCATGTCGCCACAAAGGACTCCTGACACGCACAGGAATATGTGTTGCCAGATGGTAGCCAATGATAGCGGTTTAAGCCTCTTAGATGTCGTGTACAGAGCTAGACTATCAACAAAGAGATTGAAGGATAGCACGCACGCCTGAGAATGACTCAAGAAGCTGGCGAAATGGAAAAAGACAGAAGGCTTTGTGACAGAGGGGGCAGGTGATTTCTGCGTTGAGCAGCTAATCCAAAACCACGGTTTGTCTCACAAAATGAACCCTCAGTACAGTATTGAAGAGTTGGTTATGAGAGAGCACCTACTTTAATGATTGACGTGCACTGAAAGGGACTGCGAACATCCCAGCTTCACAATGCAAGATGGACACCTAGCTACTGGATTAGGGTACAGAGTCACACGACACAGGCCATGACTTCTGACGTATGGGCAATCCAGAAATATAACGAAACATCCGATAAAGTCAGACGGAGTTGCTGACTTAACTCACCCTAGAATCAGCAGACAACATCCTGCAAATTTGTGTGCTTAATGAGATACAGCTGGATATAATAACTGATGCATGAGAGTATAATCTGTGTGTGGCTGTCTGTGAATTCTTTTTATCAAATTGTTCAACAAGGCAATGATTTTGTGGCTAGCTATATAAGATTGCGAATTCTGATTTCGGTAAAAACAATCTCACTTCATTTTTAGTTTAAGAAATACAAAGGTATAATTGTTAGTCTTTGTTTGCTTAGAAAAAGTATAAAGATATAATCCTCGTCATTTCACTTTCATGACCAAGAGTCCAACTTTTTCATTATCATAATTTTCCTGTGTGCTCCATGCACAGCATGGATCCACCACTGTAGC
Organism: Oreohelix idahoensis; assembly: GCA_024509875.1. NCBI lineage: Eukaryota > Metazoa > Mollusca > Gastropoda > Stylommatophora > Oreohelicidae > Oreohelix > Oreohelix idahoensis. The sequence goes on from JAMPIV010018319.1 coordinate 39,424, forward strand.
TGGTTCCCGTGTAAGAAGCCTGCACCTAGCAGTTACATACAGCCACCACTGTAGCTGGTTCCCGTGTAAGAAGCCTGCACCTAGCAGTTACATACAGCCACCACTGTAGCTGGTTCCCGTGTAAGAAGCCTGCACCTAGCAGTTACATACAGCCACCACTGTAGCTGGTTCCTGTGTAAGAAGTCTGCACCTAGCAGTTACATACAGCCACCACTGTAGCTGGTTCCCGTGTAAGAAGCCTGCACCTATCAGTTACATACAGGCACCACTGTAGCTGGTTCCCGTGTAAGAAGCCTGCACCTAGCAGTTACATACAGCCACCACTGTAGCTGGTTCCCGTGTAAGAAGCCTGCACCTAGGAGTTACATACAACCACCACTGTAGCTGGTTCCCGTGTAAGAAGCCTGCACCTAGCAGTTACATACAGCCACCACTGTAGCTGGTTCCCGTGTAAGAAGCCTGCACCTAGCAGTTACATACAGCCACCACTGTAGCTGGTTCCCGTGTAAGAAGCCTGCACCTAGCAGTTACATACAGCCACCACTGTAGCTGGTTCCCGTGTAAGAAGCCTGCACCAAGCAGTGACATACAGCCACCACTGTAGCTGGTTCCCTTGTAAGAAGCCTGCACCAAGCAGTTACATACAGCCACCACTGTAGCTGGTTCCCGTGTAAGAAGCCTGCACCAAGCAGTTACATACAGCCACCACTGTAGCTGGTTCCCGTGTAAGAAGCCTGCACCAAGCAGTTACATACAGCCACCACTCTAGCTGGTTTCCGTGTAAGAAGCCTGCACCAAGCAGTTACATACAGCCACCACTCTAGCTGGTTCCCGTGTAAGAAGCCTGCACCAAGCAGTTACATACAGCCACCACTCTAGCTGGTTCCCGTGTAAGAAGCCTGCACCAAGCAGTTACATACAGCCACCACTGTAGCTGGTTCCCGTGTAAGAAGCCTGCACCTAGCAGTCAGTCATATTCTCTTGTGACTGTGGCTTCTGTGGTAATTTGTTTGACATGATGAGGTTGCCAGCCCCATGCACAATCTCATATCAGTCGCCTTGTAGGACATGCCTGAGGGTCCTTGTATGACATGCCTGAGGGTCCTTGTATGACATGCCTGAGGGTGCAGTAATCATATTCTTTCTTTGTCTCTTTAGAGACCCCTGGGAACTACATGGGGCAGTAAAATTATAGTTCTCACCCCTGGGAACTACATGGGGCAGTAGAATTATAGTTCTCACCCCTGGGAACTACATGGGGCAGTAAAATTAGTTCCCATCCCTGGGAACTACATGGGGCAGTAAAATTATAGTTCCCACCCCTGGGAACTACATGGGGCAGTAAAATTATAGTTCCCACCCCTGGGAACTAAATGGGGCAGTAAAATTATAGTTCCCACCCCTGGGAACTACATGGGGCAGTAAAATTATAGTTCCCACCCCTGGGAACTACATGGGGCAGTAAAATTATAGTTCCCACCCCTGGGAACTACATGGGGCAGTAAAATTATAGTTCCCACCCCTGGGAACTACATGGGGCAGTAAAATTATAGTTCCCACTGTGACAAGCATCTTTTGCACGTCACATGTGAGTTTTATATTTGAAATGTAGTGCTCACGTATGTTTGCACATCTTTTGTCGCTATGCGTAAGTCGCATATGACGTGCCTTTGTTTTGGCCTAGCGACAAGGGCAATTCCGCTGTGTTTACTCAAGGTGTATGTACGTATGTTTTTCAGTAGGGAATATGTTCCCATTGGAACTTATAGATAAATAAATGAAATATATAGTTTGCGTCCTGATATGGACTAAGTTGTGGAATATTGGATCATTAACACCAATTGTTATAAGGAATCATTCAATGTGTAGAATACTGACATTCGTTATGAATCATTCAATGTGTAGATATACTGATGTTCATGATGAATCATTCATTGTGTAGAATACTGATGTTCGTGATGAATCATTCAATGTGTAGAATACTGATGTTCATGATGAATCATAATAAATTGTCTTTGTGGACAGAGGAACTTATGCACTAGATGCCGTTGCCACAGATGGCCAGTTATATTGTTTGATATAGTTTTGAGATAACTTCATCAATGACTCGGGCCATCTGTTATGAATCATACCTTATCTCAAAGTTCCATCACACCCACATATATAAATATATAAATTACTGTTCATGTCATCTACATTAAAATTATGTGAGGACATAACAGATGAAAAAAATCATGCCCAAATTTGCAGTCTGCTCTGTGTACCCCACCTCCAGGTGATCTTCTTGTTATTTAACTAGGGCTGCTGAGTTCCTCGCTCTTTAGCTGCCAATACCAATTTGAAGACTCCTGGGTATTATCTACACTGTAGATCTAGGCTTTTCCTGTGGCTTTTCTGCCATTCCGAAATGTGTTCAGTTCAAGTAATGAGCTGTAGTTTCTCCAGCTTGGCTTGCATTTAAACGATCGTCACATTAGGTCCCAAGCTAGGAGAAAGAAGTGCATAGCATACTGTGCATTCCCTCTGCCATCCAAGGGGGCTCTCCAACTATGCAGAGCTAAAATACTGTACTCTGGTTCTTGGCTCTCCCAAGGGATTGTCATGTACTTCACAGAGCCACTTCTCAGCTTCCCTTGCCTATCACTGGGTCCATAGTAAGATCCTTCAGCATGCAGTCAAACAAGTCAAAGCATAAGAAATACGCCTGGGGCTCAAGTGACTTCGCAAATCTTAGAGTGCAATGCTGGGTTCTCAACAAGTTTCACCACAGGGAGAATCCCTGAAAGTGTGTGGATTTCAAGAGTCAATGAGGATGTAATTAGCCTCACAGACATAGGTTCACTTCCACGTACGTATATTGTAGCATTGTGCATACCTGGTGGTCATATAAGGATGACTCCATGCATTCGAGATGATCTAGTGACCTGCATGCCTTATTGATCACATGAGCTATTTCATTGGAATTCTGTGCTCCTAGCAGGTTCAAGCAAGCTTCACAGATTACATGAGACTGACACCATGCAGATAGAGCATAACTGATCTGCCAGGTTAAGTGTTAGTAAGCAACCACCAGCCTGAGCTCAGAGCAGTTGGTGGCCAATACCAATAGCAGCCATTTGTTTCATGGAGAACTAAAGGGATGGAAACTTGTTATACAATTACATGAAATTAGGATTAAGAAGGAAGAAATCCTGCCAAATTTTCCTATAAATGAGGATTAAGAAGGAAGAAATCCTGCCAAATTTTCCTATAAATGACAAGATGAGACAACACATAAAAGAGAAAACACACACACATATACAGATTGTTTAACAATGAATAAATACAAAATTTTGCTACATACATACAGACAAAAAAGCTTAATAAGGAAATCCCTTAATTCATTTGCAGTATAAAGATTTGTTGCCTGGGGCAAGGACAGAATAGTACTACTGCTGACTCAGACATGCCATTAAAGGTATGGCCTACTACTGCTGACTCAGACATGCCATTAGAGGTATGGCCTACTACTGCTGACTCAGACATGTCATTAGAGGTATGAGGTTGTGCCTGGGGCTGGCAACGTCATCATGTAGATCTAACACATACAGAAACCATCACAGCTAGAGGTTGTGCTTTGATCTACAGTAAGCTTCCTCTTTGTAGCCATTTGCAGTGCTGGCTCTATGCTTCATAAGTTGTGAAAAAGATGATGATGATAAAGACTTGATTTGTGTTTCAATGAAAATATAACACAGACAAACTAATGTCTAATCTGGATATAAAATAACCATTTTATTGCATACTCATCTTTCACATAGATAATTAAAGTGACAAAGACAAGAAATGGGCTTTGGGTAAATAAAATGTCACCAGAGGAGATGTTACAACAAGGCAGACAGGAAGACATATAATCAGTTTGAGACTGATCAAAACAGAAGATACTTTAAAACATTAATATATCATATGATTATCACTAATAGGTCTCCAAATAAATGCCTCTAAAACTAAAGTTATGAACTTTTCTAACGAGACCTTTGATATCATCTTGAACGGGGAAAAACTACAGAAAGTTGAAAGTTTCAATTATTTAGGCAGTAAAATGACTCAGGATGGTGACACAACCAGAGAAATCCATACTAGAATTGCTTTGGCAGCTAGCGCCTTCAATAGATTATCTAACATTTGGAAATTACGATCATTGAATATACATAAAAAGCTTCATCTGTTTAATTCAAATGTTATCTCAGTGTTAACATACGGCTGTGAGAGTTGGAAAATAACAAAATCATTGGAGAACAAGCTGAATACATTCGAGAACAAATGCCTTAGAAAACTCATGAACATCAGTTGGAAAGAATTCAAGACTAATCGACAAATAAGAGAAGACTCTAGGCAGAAATATGTCTCCAACTATATAAGGAAAAGACGATGGTCATATATCGGTCATGTCCTACGAATGCAAAACAACAGAATACCACTACAGGCGCTCACTTGGGTTCCTGAGGGTAAGAGGAAAAAAGGAAGACCAAAAGAAACACTCAGAAGAACAATAATAAGAGAAGGAAGAACGTTGGGCCTAAATAATGTGCAAGAGCTAAGAGGAGTGGCGTCACAACGAACAACCTGGAGAGCACTGGTTTCTGCCTTATGCGCCGTGTTTGGCGCTTAAAGAATTTATTATTATTATTAATGTGGAACTGATTACAATAACCAGACAGGTGCCAGTGGAATGAACGAACACACTTTATTTTCAAAGGGTTAAGAATTGGGCACGCAGGCCCGTCTAACATTCTGCCCTTCCATTGTCACTTATCTTGTATACTATACCCTTTCATTCCCACATGTTACTTTAAGCATGAAATTAAAGGCATAACATATTATAAAGGCTATATAACAGCATACAATGACATTACCCAATCATAATCAAAATAAAGTATTTTTTTAAGCAAACAAGAATGTAATGAAAATAAGAAAAGAAACAACAAATGCAAAAAAAACAAACAAACAAATCCAAAACATCTATACGGTAAATCAGACAATAATTTGAGTATGATCACATTGGGGTAGTATAGAATCGGAACGTGAAATATTTGAACAGTCTGCTATTGAGTGAGTAGGAACTCCATGTTTTTCTTTGCTCTCCCTAACTCAAGAGCAGAATCAGATAGAACGAACGAATGAGCAAACTTTTATCTTCAAATGGTTTAGAATTGGGCACACAGTCCTGTCTAACATTCTGCCCATCTTTTCTCTCATCTCCCATACTAAATTCATTTATCCTACACATGAATTTTCAATATTATTAAAAAAAATAAAAATAAATAAACAAAACCAATGCAATAAAACAAAGTAAAATCCCAACACTGTAAAAGTATAACAGTTACACACATTTACAGGACTTTATCATAATCAATAATGAACAGGGCAGAATAATCCTTAAAAAATACACATGACATTAGAAAATGATTTGGGAACATAACTAAATTAGGGTGGCATATAATCTGCACTCATGATGTATTTGAAAAGTCTACGATTGTATGAATATGGACTAAGCATGCTTTTTAGGTTGTGTGGAAGATTGTTCCAAAGATGAGCAGCAGAAAATGCTAAACTTTTCTCGAATAAGTCAAGCCTTGGCTTGGGCATGTGTAATATGTTCAAGCATTGTCTGTGTCTTTCATTGTATTTGAAAATAGGCCACAGGTACGTTGGAGCATTCTGTGATAGGATTTTGTGAATGAATTTGGCTTTGTTGAAGAGGAAGCCCTTTCTTAGAGGTAATATGTTGATGTTTATGTAGATCGACTAAGTGTGTTAGGTGTTTGTCAGAAACTAGGCGCACTGCACGTTTTTGTAATGAATGGAGTCTCTTTGTGTTGGACATGGAGCAGCCATCCCAGATTGTGGAGCAATAGTCTAGGCGTGTTTGTATTTGGGATATATAGAACATCTTCCTTGTCTTCTCATCTAGAAAATGTTTGATCTTAGCTAACTGCTAAACTTTCTGTGCCATTTGTTTGGTCAGTGCTAGTACATGCGAATTCCAACTTAAATGTTGGTCAACTATGAGTCCTAGTGGTTTGTGTTCATTTACATTATCAATTAGTGAGGTGCCAATATAGAGCTGAAGTGTTGTTTTCTGTGAGTTTTGTCATTTTTGCCTAGTTGATATTATCATTCGGTGGTATTCGAGGATTCCTCAGCAAGAGAGAGGTTGGTAAGAAAACAAAGATGGCTGTATACCGCTCCACCCATGTCCCAGTCTTGACATATGGATGCGAGTCATGGGCAATGACTTCAACCCACAAAAGCCAGATCCAAACCTCAGAAATGAGGTATCTGAGGAAGGTGGTTGAATTAATAAGAAGAGACATGGTCCGCAACCAGACGATACGTCAAGGCCTAAAATCCCACCCCCTGCAGACCCAAGTAGAACAGTTCCAACTAAGATGGCTTGGCCATGTCTGCAGAATGGGACAAGATCGGCTACCACGACAAGCATGGGAAACAAAGAGCCAGGGATCCAGACCCCCAGGACGACCCAGAGTCCGCTGGGAGGACAACATTAGACAATCTTTGAAGGGCCAAGGACTAGAATGTAACCAGGCCAGGAGGAAGACAGCCTATAGGATAGTCTGGCGCTCTCTTTTCCAATCCGCTACACCTCATGGTAGAAGGGGAATGACTAAGTAAGTAAGTAAGATATTATCATACATTTTGTTTTAATGATATTTATTTGCATACGATTTTTGTTGCTCCATTTGATAAGATTGTCTATATCAGTTTGTAATAATACTTCTAGTGTGTTGCTACTTTTATCACTTCTGTAAATGGTACAGTCATCGGCAAATAGGTCGCAGGATGAGTGCTTGATGTCTAGTGGCAGGTCATTTATGTATATGGCAAAAAGTAAGGGAACTAGAATTGAACCCTGAGGAACTCCAGTATTGATCATGGTTGGGCTTGACAAGGAATTATTGTAACATACTACTTGCTGTCTGTCGGACAGGAATGATTTAAATAATGACACTAGTTTAAAGTAAACTTTCATTGTTTCTAATTTTCTTATTAAAATAACATGATCTATCATATCGAATGCTTTTCTAAAGTCTACAAAGATTGCTCCACATATGTTATCGTTATTGATGTTGAGGTGCCAATTGTCTATCATCTTAGTTAAGGCTGTGTGGCATGAATGCTGTTGTCTAAATCCTGACTGTCAATTAGCAAGTCATTGCTAACTAGGTACTGTAGTGTTGTTTTATGTATGTATTTTTCTAGTGGTTTAGATAGCAATGATAAAAGAGAAATTGATCTATAGTTACCAAGATTACTATTATCTGATGAACCAGGTTTGAAAAGGGGATATACTTTGGTGATTTTAAAGGCCGAAGGACAATAACTCTTAGCGATACATTGATTATATATATATAAGTTAGTGATTCACTAATAGCTGGTGCAGCATAACGCAGCATTTGATTGCTAATTCCATCAAGACCTGATGAGCTGTTATCTTTAAGGCTAAAAAGATAATTATACACTTCATTAACTGTCATCAAGGGAATGTCAGGTGGAAATGAGTTTGCACATTTTTTCTCATAGTATGCTGAAAGTTTGCCTAAGTTACTAGAGGAAGGTGGTATTGTGGATTTCAGACTATCTATTTCTGTCTGAAAGTGATTTCTGAAGTCTGTGCAAGTAAATGAAGTGTTGGGAGTTAATGAGTATGATGCATTACGTTTTTTCGCTAAAGTGTTGATTGCTTTCCATATCACCTTACAATTTGATTTGTTCTCAACCAGATTTCTAAAGTGATTTTTCTTTTCTTTGCGAATTAAATATTGAACCTTGTTCCTTAGTACCCTATATGTGCTGAGGTCCTTATTTTTGTGCACTTGATCTCTCTGCCTCATAGTTTCCAGCACTTCTTGCGTAAGAAATGAGAAATAAGAAGAAGACACTGGTGATGGATAGGGCACACACTGAGGAAACCTGTTGATAGTATTACCAGGCAGTGCTTGTTCTTTTAAAAAAAAAAAAATTGTGCATCATTTTGGCGAGCTGCGTGCCATTCAACCTAGACACAGGATCCGTTGGTTATATTAAGGTGCATGTCCAAATATAAAATACCTTGTGGTCTGGATTATAATAATTCTTTATTGTGGAATGCCCAGGGTAAGTGAGGTAGAGGGTGACCAATGAGCTCACAGAGAAGACAACTGAAGACAGACAGGAAGGGGATGAAGAAGACATGGAAACACCTTGAGCAGACGGCACAAGATAGGAAAACTTGTCATAAGTTTGTTGAAGGCCTAATCTCCTTGGGAACCTAAAGAGTGATCAATGAATGATGAAATGATTTACCAAGGGAAAGAAAACAGTTGCCTTGAATTATGAAACCAAAATGTAAATTTATTAAAAGAGAACATGGAAAAAGTAAGTGTCACATATACAAAATTAACATAACAAATACATAAAGAAAGGCTTGCATTATTAAAAACCAAATAATAATAATAAAACTCTGTGTTTTTAACTTGTATAGATATAAATAAATAACAGACAGTAAATGTTAAAATAAAATAAAAAATTATTTACTGTTGTTAACTTATTAAACATTAATGCTGGACAAGACATCATTCACAAAAAGAAATTGTTAACTAATTAAACATTAATGCTGGACAAGACCTCACACACAAAAAAACAAATTGTTAACTTATTAACTCTTTAAGTCCCAATCGACTTTATAATGGCTCAGGGTTTAGACACGTTTGACTCGGGAGCCATTTAAGTGGCTTCCGTATCTTTTGCTCCTATCCATTTTACCTTGGATAACTAATAATTTTTCAATGAGAGCTTTAATACTTGTAGCACAAGAGTAAAGTACATCCATTTACCTTCAGTTTCATATACAACAACAAAGTTGTTTATGCATATGAACATTTTAAAAAATTATTTCCAAACAACAACAAAAACGTTTGCTTGGGCCAAACCCACTTTTCTGCTTGGGACTGAAAGAGTTAAACATTAATGCTGGACAAGACATCACACACAAAAAACAAATTGTTAACTTATTAAACATTAATGCTGGACAATACATCACACACACAAAACAAATTGTTAACTTATTAAACATTAATGCTGGACAAGACATCACACACAAAAAACAAATTGTTAACTTATTAAACATTAATGCTGGACAAGACATCACACACAAAAAAAACAAATTGTTAACTTATTAAACATTAATGCTGGACAATACATCACACACACAAAACAAATTGTTAACTTATTAAACATTAATGCTGGAGAAGACATCACACAAAAAAAAAAAAAATTGTTAACTTATTAAACATTAATGCTGGACAAGATATCACACACAAAAAACAAATTGTTAACTTATTAAACATTAATGCTGGACAAGACATCACACACACAAAACAAATTGTTAACTTATTAAACATTAATGCTGGACAAGACATCACACACAAAAAAACAAATTGTTAACTTATTAAACATTAATGCTGGACAAGACATCACACACAAAAAACAAATTGTTAACTTATTAAACATTAATGCTGGACAAGACATCACACACAAAAAACAAATTGTTAACTTATTAAACATTAATGCTATACAAGACATCACACACAAAAAACAAATTGTTAACTTATTAAACATTAATGCTGGACAAGACATCACACACAAAAAACAAATTGTTAACTTATTAAACATTAATGCTGGACAATACATCACACACACAAAACAAATTGTTAACTTATTAAACATTAATGCTGGACAAATCACACACAAAAAACAAATTGTTAACTTATTAAACATTAATACTGGACAAGACATCACACACAAAAAAACAAATTGTTAATTTATTAAACATTAATGCTGGACAAGACATCACACACAAAAAAACAATGAAAGTTAAATAGTGAATCATCATTTTATTCTTTGTTCTCCATGCAGCCACCACTACAGTTGGTGGCTCTTGTTGGTGGAAATATTTTGATGATCTTGTAGTGTTACTTTCTGTGGCAATGTGTTGTACCTGATGAGGTTACCAACCTCATGTACAACCTCTTATCATAATATAGCCTTGCCAGAGAGTGACCTACTTCTTTTCTTTCTTTGTCTCTTTACAGGCCCTAGGAACTACACATGTCAAAGTGACACCAATGTGAATTAAATGTAGAGAAATATATGAGACAATCTTTGTGACATATCAAAAAATCTTTTCTAAAACCAGACCACAAAATGGAGGTAGTCTTTACCACAAATTCCTGTTACAGCCAGTCTAAAAATGTGCAGGGATGCCAGGAAAACAATTTCTTTCTTTATGAAATCTACAAAAATACACTATTTTCAAAAGCTCATATAAAGAAAACAAACTCCCAAGAAATGCACAAAACTATGGCCTGCTCATTTCTACCAGTGCAGTCTGAAGTCAGAAATGCTGAAAAGTATAAATTTCTATCTTTTTGTTGTGTGCCAATATTGCAAGTGATTTCCAGATTCTAAATTTGTAGTGGTCACTGATTCATTCATCACCCTTTAGTTAGAAGCATAGGCCCTCAACAAACTTATGCCAAGTCTTCCTGTCACGTGCCATCAGATAAATGTCTTCCTGTCACGTGCCATCAGATAAATGTCTTCCTGTCACGTGTCATCAGATAAATGTCTTCCTGTCATGTGCAATCAGATAAATGTCTTCCTGTCATGTGTCATCCCTTCATGTTTGTCTCCAGTTCTCTTCTATTGGTCTACCTCTACGTCTCTCTCTCTCGTCAATGATGGAAACATTCAGTGCCAACTTGACTACAGTTTCTCCAACCATCATACTCTAATGCCCCAGTGTAGTTGCTGTGGATCTCTGAACAGACAATAAACAGAATAGGACTACTCAACCATCAGGTATGTCAAACAAAGCAAATAATGTGAGGTTTTGCATAGGGCTGGCAACCTCATAATGTCAAACAAACTGCCACATAAACAACCACTACAAGAGCATGTAACTAATTTGTGCAGGCTTCCTGCAGGACCAGCTGTAATGGTGGCTCTATGCTCTGTATGAAGCACAAAGATAATCATACTCTGATCAAATACATCAGCAACTTTTGTTTCATGTAGCAACTGTTGGTTGACTAATGAAGTTTTACACTCATACACCTGCAACCACCTTTACTTCCATTAATACAAAACAATATTGCAACCAATCATCTTATTAAAAAAATCATATACAGGGTCTGTATCTTTCTCTCTGACATACTCAGGGGCAGCTTTATTTCAGAAACCAGATTTTTGGGGTTTTCAGATCTCACCCAAATTGCATCCAAAACATAGCCCAAAGTCACCCAAACTAGCACAACGTCTCCCAAATTGTGATTGGAAACAGCCTAAGTTGCCCAAAATGTGTTCAGAAATAGCCCACAGTCACCCAAAATAGTAAGAAATTGCCCAAATTGTGATAGAAAAGTAAACCAAAATAGTCCAAAGAAACTTTATAATTTTAGAATATTTAGGTTTTCAGCTGTTCGAATAAAGGGATATAGACCTGCAAATAAAACTGACATTGTTTTATGGCTAAAGTTTGGAGTGTATATGCCAGGTCATAACTTCAGTATGGTACTACCAATATGTACACTTAACACATTAACTACCGAATTGAAAAACACACTGTGGCCGAATTAAATTTTTTCCCATTATCATCCTGTAGGTTTTTGCACAAAGTAGGCTGTAGTTTTAGTAATTGTTTACAGATTTTTATGAATTACACGTCAATTTAAAGATAAATGAATGTACTATTACAATAAACACCGGTTGTAACTCTAATAGAGGTTGTTGCTATTTAACAGCCCTCCGATGGCCGAGGACTTGCAATATTTTCACAATTATAACTGCTTGCGCCCCATCTCTATCAAAAACACAATTTCAATAAATGTGCACACCGTTTTCACTCTTGTCCTCGTCGCTAGATCTATCAGTCAATTGTTGAAACACGTTTCTATCCTATTCAGCCATTACACGAGATGTACACGCATTTTTTGTAGTCCTATCACTAGTTGCCACGGTAAACAGTTTTACACGATTTGGTAACTAACCCAAAACGCTGAAAAATATGAACATAATATCAATTTTCCAGTGTTCTACAACAACCATGCATTGGGAATTTGTTTTCCGGTGGCAACCTAAAATCTCGAACCAGATCAGAGAGTGTTTCAGTACATTTTTCATTCGTGTTATTACTAAAATTGGATTGGCGCTCTGAGCGGCTTGCGGTTCAAATGTGATTATTTTGTGAGCCGCTGACAGCGGCTTGCGGTAGTTAATGTGTTAACTGTCCAACTTTAAATAGGTCTGACATAAGCATTTAAAAACTGAGCAGTGACAAGAATATACTGCACCCAAATAGCAATTTAAAACTTTAGAAAAAACCTGCGCGCGCGCACACACGCGCACGCACACACAAAATGAATGAATATAGCAATACTTGCTTAGTGCTGTTAATTTGTTGTTGAAAAATGGAATGCTACCAGAAAAAGCGCTAAACGAAAATTGATTTACAATAAGAAATTAATAGAAAACAATTTAATTTGGTCCCAAGGTCCAGAAAGCTGTATAAAAATATTCAGTAAAAATAGATACAAAATGAAAACTAAATAGTTAACAACATGTATTAGCTACATGAAACTATCAAACATATTGAACACAAACAAAATATTATTAGCTACATGTAATTATCAAACATATTGAACACAAACAAAATATTATGTATGTACTCTACTACAAAAAATATTTAAAACATATTATAGGACTTTAATCGCTGCTACTTCCATCATTTGTGGCTACAGAGTTGTCTTCATCATGAGACAACTAGTAAGCAGATGATTTTGTAGGTGTTGAAAAAGTTTTTCCCAGACGTAGAAGGCACGGCTACTTGTTCAATGGGGGAAGAGATATTGGAGGAGACTTAAAAAAAAATAAAACAAAATGAGCTTCGCCACCTTTTTCTCTTCAAGTGTGGCAATTAAGATCTTGTTCTATGTTACGGATTACCATAGAACTGCATTCTATTTTGGAGTCACGTTTCATTATGCTAGCAATGACAAAAATTCTTGGCTATCCCACTACCCTGAATGAACTTGAAAGTTATATCCCTGCCTCCCATGGAATTTTGTGCACAGCGTAATATCAAATTTTTAAAGCTTATAATGGGCATAAAATAAAAACAGCGTTATTTAGAAAAAGCGCAAGACCAAGAGAATGCTGTACACTAGAGTGAAGTATGGTTTGTTAGACATCTTAGCAAAAGACACAAATAATTATAATTCCTTTAATTAGAAACACAATAAATATAATGTGCAATATAGAATAAATAAAACTATATATCGAAATAATAACCCACATAGCACTGAATCTCGCAAATATTCCATACTCAGGATAAGCACCATATTTCTTGTGTATGAGCCAAAAATCAATAAAACTATGAAAGAATATTATGCTAATTTCAAGAATTTTTGAGCAAATATTAAAACTAACTTATAAGTACAATTTCATACATAAAAATAAAAAAAAATTAATACAAAATCTGCCTGCTAACTTGCAGCATACATTTTTATATAAATGGTTCACTGGTTAACTTGGTAATATTAGCTTCTCTGCATCATTATTCACAAAATTGAAATATTATATGTAACACATAAGGTTCATTGCAGTTTTCCATCAAGTAAATTATCAGGCATATATAATCAATCAGAAGATTACCTTTACACCTTAAAAGGCAGGTTAAAAAAAAAGAAAAGAACTAAGCAAAAAATATAATGCTTTTTTTAAAAACTATTACTCAGTTTGACTAGTAAGCATCCAAATAAAAGGATTTTATGTAAAAAAAAAAGTTTGATATCTAGGGAAGATACTCACATATAAAAAAAAAAGACTGATTAGAGTGTATCTCAGCTGAATAAACCACAGGTTGGCTACAGACGAATCTAAATAATTGTCTGCCTTTGACCTTATGGTTCTCTTTGATAGATTATTTCAAGTTCATATATTTTCTCACATTTTCATAAATTATTTCCAGTTTGTCCAGTGCCGTTTATCATCTTGGTCAGCAGTAGGCCTATGGTTTGTGCATAACTTTGAGATGAGAGTGTAAACATAATTTAAACTCTAAAATTAGGGTAGCATAACTTTAGATTCTAGTGCTAGAGTCCTCAGAGATGTGGTTTTACAGAAGAACGTTAAAAATACCATGGACAGCTAAAATGGGAAGTCCTGAAAGAGGCCATTGTGCACAGGACGTTTGTTGTTTATGTTAGAGGGAAGCAATCCACTTTCTTTGGGCATCTTATGAGAAGAAGAAAGTTAGTCATCAGGAAATTGAAGTCTCATTTTGCTCGTTATGGTGTTCCTAAAGTTATTGTATCTGACCAAGGTACTCAATTTACGTCTGCACAGTTCAGATCATTTACTGCTAGATGGGGAATACTTCATGTTAAATCAGCACCAGGTCACCATAAAGCCAATGGATTAGCTGAATCTGCTGTGAAACTCATTAAGGGTATGATGAGAAAGACTGTTCAATACAATACAGATGCATATGAGGCACTACTTGAACTTTGTAATACGCTAAGACAAGGGTTTGATCAAAGTCCAGCAGAAATACTGTTCAACAGGAAACTGCGTACACTAATACCTTCTGCAGTGAAACCCGTTGCATCTCACAGTAGAGTTATTGAAAGTAGAGGCAAGAGAGACAGATCAGTGAAGACGTATTATGCTAAAACTGCTCATGATCTGCCCAAGTTGTCTCACCAGCCAGTTTACTATCAAGACCCTGAACAACCAAACTGGAGACCTGGAAGGATTGATAAGAGGCTCTCTGAAAGATCTTATTTAGTTGAAGGGGAGAATGGAGGTCAATATGTCAGAAACAAAATTCATCTAAGACCGAAAACAACAACTTTCACACCTGATCCCGCGGACCTGGAAATTGATTTCTCCTCTCCAGTTCTACCCGAGCAACAGGTTTTTTTGCCAGACATGGAGAACACTAGTGAAGTGAACAGTTCCAATCCTCCAGAAGTTAATCCTTCAACCCCGGTTACTTCTAGTCCTGGGAAAGCTGGCAAAGAACTGAAACATTCTCTCCTACCATCTAGCCCTAAGAGACCTCAAAGAGATCGCAAGAAACCCTCTTGGATGAATGACTTTGTTCACTCATAAAGAAGGTGGGGTGTTGATGGGGTCGTTTGTATATATGTCTCCATGGTTACTTTGTTTCCTACTAGAGTTACTTGCTCTTATGCTAATTTCCTTCTCCTACTTTCTGCTTCTACAACATGGCTGATTAAACGTGTTGAGTTTGTATCCAGTGTGTTCAGGCTTCGTGATTATGCTTCATAATGTGAGAATGTTTGACAGCCAGCCACGTCTCATTACATTTAGCAAGATTTACTATACACAACAGTAAATATCAACAAGGGTAGAAGAAGAACAACTAAGTAAGTAAAGACAAAAAATAAGAGAATGGTATCCTGGAAACAAAATTTCATACTGAAAAAAAGACTTAAAAAAAATAGAAAAATCATTTATAAAAATAACTTTTTTAGGGAATAAACCTTCAACAGAAAGGCCAGTTTAGTATTTATATTGGCTTCAAGATGGCAGATATTCTTGTTTGTTAAAACCTGAATTAGTTCATTCATACTTTGGTGAATTACATTTTGGTGTTATATTAATATTTATTTGCACTTTTACAAGCCTTTTACTTCATTTGCAATCATGACTTTCAATGTAGATTATAGGTCAGAGGTGACATTTTTAATGTCATTTTTACTCAAATTCTTTTACTTACTTACTAAGTCGTTCCCCTTCTACTTTTACTTTAAAATTTATTAATATTGTTAGAATAAGTCAGAATATTTTGTACTTTAAGTGAACAAGTTTACTATTATTATATTTTAGCCATGCCTATGCTAACAACAGGCAGTATTCAATGAAAGCTATGGGCAGATTTTTTTAAATTTATTAACTCTTAGTATACGAGCGGCCTTCTAGAGAGGCCGATGATTGATCCCCGTCAATAGCGAAAATTTATAGCTGAATGCATGTTTAAAACCACTGAACAATTTAGTTACGTGCATGATATAGGGGTTTCATTTCTTCACATTTTGATACATCACACTTATGTTATCTTTATAAATAAATTATTTATTGCAAAATCTGTAATGGTAGTCATGAAAGTCCGCTCGTATACTAAGAGTTAATGAAGAAAAATATCCTGTTCAACCTCTGATGGGTTATAATTAGGATATATATTGTTTTCAATTCCAAATAATATGAACAACTGCTGATATGCAGATGTGGTCCGAGTTACAGATGACAGTTCAGAAGCTATTTACAAAGAGAACCAAAAGATTCAAGACAATGAAGTAACAGTCCGGTAACAGGAGCAACAAAGTACAGCATTAAAAAAAGAGTAAGATGTCAAAGGCTAAAGCCAGATAACTCTGCTGTGACAACACAAATGTTGATTCAAATATAAAGGAAGTCAAGAGTCTTGATAAAAATAAACAAGAAAACATGCAGCATATTAATCAGGTAAGACAAGAAACTACTCGTCTTATTGATGCACTAAGGATGAGAGTGAAGATAATCCAAACGTGTGGTGGCGTTGTCAGACTTAAAGCATTACCTGATAGTAAGATCATAAATATGCTAGAAACATTTATTAACAAAAGATCAGTTGTCCATAATATTATTTTGACATATTGTGTGAGAGCACAATATGTCATAATAATTACAGTGATCAATACTTAAATGGTATCAGCTCTGCTAAAAGACCTTAAAAACAACCTGTTTCTTTAGATTTGGCACATAGTGTCAAGCTAGAAATTGTCAAGAAAATGTGTCATCAAAGGTATAGACATGCCACTGACTGAAGAAGAGTTTCTACATAGACTAAGAGTAGACAATACTCAATACAAAATTAATAGAATTGAAAAAATATCAAGAAAATTGGTCAATTCAACTGTAGTTATTACACTACAAGGACAGGAAATCCCCACACACTTGTACAAGGGTAGTAGGAAAATTCCTACAGTTACTTTGTTTGTTTTTTTCCCGTTCATTTTGTTAGTTTTTTATTTTTATTCCTTGTTTGTTTCTTGGAAAGGGCAGGTCACACACACACAATTTTGGTTTTGATTTACTCTATTTGGACTGAGTGGAGGGGGAAAGAAGTTACTATACTGTCTTGAATTTATTACCCTATATATCCCAATTATAACCAAGCGAGGGTTGAACAGGATACTTTGTTTTAAACAAAAATGATATCCAAAGATGATATTTTCAATAACAGTGATATTCTGAGCTCAAATTATCATCATGAAGGCAGATCCATCTAGGAAGCAGATTTTCATTAAAAAGATGCAAGAAAATTAATATATTAACCAAGGCACTTCAGAATTGACCCTGTATAGTTACCTGGGGGATGTAGGATAAAGAGAGAGGGATAGTACCTCACGGTGAGAGACAGCCATGTCCTTTTTAGGATAGTCAGGATCCTATTTGGTTCTCCTCTCTTTATCTAGCTCATGTATGGCTCCTCGAATACCGCTTGTGTACGGCGGTGGCCACATCCCGGGCAACAGTCTTGGCTGACTGGCTAAACTACATGGGTGGAGTAGGAGCAATCTTACTCAAGGGAATGTCCATCCCTAGTACACAAAGACTGAGATGGTGAGTGAGGCGGAGGAATCTGAGAAGATCAACGGCTCGCAAATCGAAACAGCAAAGTGTGTGGTACACTAGAGGCATGTCGGACATAGAAAAAGACAATGGCTAGCCACTGTGGAAGAGATTGGGGCCTTACCACGTACTTCCTACAGAACGTAATGGGATCACAACAACAAGATAAGAACCGATATGTAGAGAACTCTCTGTTCCCTGGGGAAGAATCTACTGTACAAATTAACAGGGAAGAGGCAACTCCTCTAATGAGTAAGGAAGTATATAATGACGAGTGTTCCTTAAATTCTGTTGAAAGAGAGCATTCTGAGAAAGACCACCTAAAAACTAGTAGAAGCCTAAAAATAGGAACATGGAATGTTAGAACTCTAAATGGAGAAGGAAAGCTTGACAATCTTATATTAGAGGCAACCGACATGAAACTCGATATACTGGGAGTTGCAGAGGCAAGACTTTTGGATACAGGCTACATAACAAGAGACTAGTACACGCTTATACACTCAGGAGGAGAAAAACATGAAAGAGGGGTAGGAATGTTGATAAAGAAGGAGTTAGAAAAATACGTATGTGGATACTGGACACACAATGACAGAATGATGTTACCAAAGATGAGAGCAAAGCCATTCGACATATCAATCTTACAAACTTATGCACCAACTAAAGATCACAGTGAGGAAGAAATAGAAGAATACTATGAAGAGCTACAACACACACTTAAACCAGTCAAATCTACAATGTGTTGATAGTAATGGGTGATATGAATGCAAAAGTAGGAAAAGGAAAATACAAAAATTTTTTAGGACAGTATGGATTAGGGACAAGAAATGATAGAGGAGACAGACTTATCCAGTTCTGTGAAGAAAACCAGCTGGTCATATGTAACACCTTTTTTGAACACCACCCAAGGAAATTATACACATGGAAAAGCCCAGGAGATGTAACACGAAATCAAATCGACTATATCATGATAAAACATAGATTTAAGAACAGTGTTACAAGTGCAAAGACACATCCTGGCGCCGACATAAATTCAGATCACAATCCAGTCGTCATCAAAGTAAATATAAAGCTGAAAAGAGCAGGAAACAGAAGACAGGAGGAACCCCAGATAGAAATATCAGCGCTGAAACAACCAGATATAAAACAGAAATATTTAATCGATGTCAAAAATAAATATCAACAGTTATTAACAGAAAGCATGGAGCAGTATAGAAGAGAAAACCCAGAAGAAAAAGCAACCGCAAAATGGGAATGCTTAAAAACAAGCATACAATCAGCAAATGCAAATTTACCTAAAAAGGAGTCTAAGAAAAATCAAATTTGGATGACAGATGACATCTTGAATAAAATGGCAGAAAGAAAGAAAGCAAAAAACACTCCAGAATATAAAACAATAGACAATGACATACATACTATGTGTAGAGAAGCAAAAGAACGGTGGATAGAAACAAAATGCAAGGAAATAGAAGACTTGGAAGCAAAGCACATGACAAGAGATATGCATGAAGAAATAAAGAAATTATCAAATCGGTCATGGTTTGCACAAGGAGGAAGCTGTATCAAGAACAAAAATGGTGTAATATTACTTGATGAGAAAGACATATCAAACAGATGGGCAGAATACGTAAAAGAACTATTCGAGGACAACAGAGGTAAAAAACCATCACCAGATTCTAATGAAGGCCCAAACATTCTCAGATCAGAAGTAGAGAATGCCATTCATATGATACAAAAAGGAAAATCAGCAGGCATGGATAACATAAAAATTGAAATGATAGAAGCTCTGGAGAGCTTTGGTATAGATACAATCACAGAAATATGCAACTATATATACAATACGGGATATATACCACACGACATGAAGACATCAGTTTTCATAACATTGCCCAAAAAACCAAATGCAACAGAATGTTCAGACTTCAGAACAATCAGCCTGATGAGTCATGCAATTAAGATACTGCTCAAAATCATACAGGAAAGAATAAAAAGTAAAGTAGACAGCGAAATCCAAGAAGAACAGTTTGGTTTTAGACGGAACAGTGGAACAAGAGAGGCAATATTTTGCCTAAGAATATTAGCAGAAAAATATACAGAGGTCCAAAAAAAGTATGTATATGTGCTTCATTGACTATAAGAAGGCTTTTGACAGAGTCCATAATGAGAAAATAATTGAATGCCTCGAAGACATAGGTATTGATGGAAAAGATATAAGAATACTCAGTAACCTTTATTGGGAGCAAACTGCCACAGTAAGATCTGGAAGGAATTATTCACCATACATTGACATAAAAAGAGGTGTCAGACAAGGTTGTGTGCTGTCCCCCTGCCTATTTAATTTATACACCGAAAAAATTTTCAAACAGATACAGGAAATACCAGGACTGAACATCAGTGGAAGGTCAATAAACAACCTTAGATATGCAGATGATACCGTGTTGTTAGCTGAAAGCGAACAGGAGTTACAAGAACTAGTGAAGCAAGTGAACTGTATAAGTCATGAATATGGACTCGACATTAATATTGAGAAAACAAAAACTATGATAATTAGCAAAACAGACGATAAACCCACATTAAAGATAAGCGTCAATGGGGAAATCCTGGAACAAGTCAAGAGCTACGTATATCTCGGTCATATAATAACAGAAGATGGCAGATGTGAAACAGAAATCAAGAAGAGAATAGGAATGGCCAAAGCTACATTCAACAACATGAAACATATACTGACATCCAAACAGTTATCTCACAAATTAAAACTGAGAATCATAAAGTGTTATATATATTCTGCATTTCTGTATGGTGCAGAAACATGGACGATGAATAAGCAGTTGGAAGAAAGAATTGAGGCTCTTGAAATGTGGATATAAAGAAGAATGAGGCGTACCTCATGGAAAGAGATGAAAACAAATAAGGAGGTCCTAGAAAATCTAGGTATGAAAAGAGAACTAATGAGGGAGGTCAAAGTTCGGCAGCTAAAATACTTTGGCCACATAAAAAGGCATAACACCTTACAGAAGACCATAACAGAAGGGAGAGATGAAGGCAAACGTGCAAGGGGAAGACAGCGCTATAAGTGGGAAGATAACATCAAGAGATGGACAGGAAATAGTCTATCAGAGTGCACCACCAAGACAAAAGACAGAAGACGTTGGAGATCCATTACAGCCAACCTTCGTTGTGGAGATGGTAACTGATGATGATGATGATCATGAGAAAATAATTGAATGCCTCAAAGACATAGGTATTGATGGAAAAGATATAAGAATACTCAGTAACCTTTATTGGGAGCAAACTGCCACAGTAAGATCGGGAAGGAATTATTCACCATACATAGACATAAAAAGAGGTGTCAGACAAGGTGTGCTGTCCCCCTGCCTATTTAATTTATACACCGAAAAAATTTTCAAACAGATACAGGAAATACCAGGACTGAACATCAGTGGAAGGCCAATAAACAACCTTAGATATGCAGATGATACCGTGTTGTTAGCTGAAAGCGAACAGGAGTTACAAGAACTAGTGAAGCAAGTGAACTGTATAAGTCATGAATATGGACTCGACATTAATATTGAGAAAACAAAAACTATGATAATTAGTAAAACAGACGATAAACCCACATTAAAGATAAGTGTAAATGGGAAAATCCTGGAACAAGTCAAGAGCTACGTATATCTTGGTCATATAATAACAGAAGATGGCAGATGTGAAACAGAAATCAAGAAGAGAATAGGAATGGCCAAAGCTACATTCAACAACATGAAACATATACTGACATCCAAACAGTTATCTCACAAATTAAAACTGAGAATCATAAAGTGTTATATATATTCTGCATTTCTGTATGGTGCAGAAACATGGACGATGAATAAGCAGTTGGAAGAAAGAATTGAGGCTCTTGAAATGTGGATATAAAGAAGAATGAGGCGTACCTCATGGAAAGAGATGAAAACAAATAAGGAGGTCCTAGAAAATCTAGGTATGAAAAGAGAACTAATGAGGGAGGTCAAAGTTCGGCAGCTAAAATACTTTGGCCACATAAAAAGGCATAACACCTTACAGAAGACCATAACAGAAGGGAGAGTTGAAGGCAAACGTGCAAGGGGAAGACAGCGCTATAAGTGGGAAGATAACATCAAGAGATGGACAGGAAATAGTCTATCAGAGTGCACCACCAAGACAAAAGACAGAAGACGTTGGAGATCCATTACAGCCAACCTTCGTTGTGGAGATGGTAACTGATGATGATGATGATCATGAGAAAATAATTGAATGCCTCAAAGACATAGGTATTGATGGAAAAGATATAAGAATACTCAGTAACCTTTATTGGGAGCAAACTGCCACAGTAAGATCGGGAAGGAATTATTCACCATACATAGACATAAAAAGAGGTGTCAGACAAGGTGTGCTGTCTCCCTGCCTATTTAATTTATACACCGAAAAAATTTTCAAACAGATACAGGAAATACCAGGACTGAACATCAGTGGAAGGCCAATAAACAACCTTAGATATGCAGATGATACCGTGTTGTTAGCTGAAAGCGAACAGGAGTTACAAGAACTAGTGAAGCAAGTGAACTGTATAAGTCATGAATATGGACTCGACATTAATATTGAGAAAACAAAAACTATGATAATTAGTAAAACAGACGATAAACCCACATTAAAGATAAGTGTAAATGGGAAAATCCTGGAACAAGTCAAGAGCTACGTATATCTTGGTCATATAATAACAGAAGATGGCAGATGTGAAACAGAAATCAAGAAGAGAATAGGAATGGCCAAAGCTACATTCAACAACATGAAACATATACTGACATCCAAACAGTTATCTCACAAATTAAAACTGAGAATCATAAAGTGTTATATATATTCTGCATTTCTGTATGGTGCAGAAACATGGACGATGAATAAGCATTTGGAAGAAAGAATTGAGGCTCTTGAAATGTGGATATACAGAAGAATGGGGCGTATCTCATGGAAAGAGATGAAAACAAATAAGGAGGTCCTAGAAAATCTAGGTACTGTTGAGTGGGAAGATAAACTATGAGGATGAACACCTGTAGTGGTAGTCAGGGAACCACCTGTAGTGGTAGTCAGGGAACCACCTGTAGTGGTAGTCAGGGAACCACCTGTAGTGGTAGTCAGGGAACCACCTGTAGTGTTAGTCAGGGAACCACCTGTAGTGGTAGTCAGTCAGTTTAATACAGGTCTATAACATTTTATCCAAACACTCGAAAACCGAAATATTCAGAAAATCAAAAGTTTTTTTATGCTAGTTTGATCTAATTGTCGATCACAAGTTTGAGACTATTTTGGGCCATTCTGGACTACTTTTTAATGCAGTCTGTGCGACTTGGGCTATTTTTGGTAAATTTAGGCTACTTTTCAAATTATTTGGGTGACATTTGAAAACCAATCCAGTTTCTGAAACAAAACTGTCCCCACGAATTTCAGATAAAGGGTTATAGACCTATATTCCAAATATTTGCAGGATTATAAACAAAAGCCACATTGATCTGGCCTAATCTTACACGCTTCTTGGTTACAATTAAATAACAAAATTCAAAATAATCTGAATATAGCAGTATCTGCATAAGGAACAAAATAACGGCATGACTGTAGGAAAAATTTGAAGGCATAACCACATTTATAAACAGTTGCTTAACCTTTAGAAAATTCAAAAGGTTATTCTTCATTGAGATAGTTTGATGTTATTATTTTCTTCCACTGTTGCCGTCAAACATAGTGGGGAGGGGAGCTGAAATTTGCATTCTTGAGCCAAGTGTGAAGCGTTGGCTGCTGTGAGCCATGTTGTTGTAGGATGTCTGTGATGTCATCTATCCATCTGCCTCTTTGTCTTTTCCATTCCCTGAAACCGGATCCTCTGCTGTTGCAGGCATGTAGTAGTAGTTTATCGGGCTCCATTCTCATAAGATGATCAAACCACTTAATTTTCAGTCTCCCTATATACATGATGCAGGATGTAGTTCATACAGTCCTGATGATGTCATAATTTTTTATTTTGTTAAACATTTTATCTCACAGGATGTGATTTTTCTCTCATGTGTTAGGGTTAGGGTCAGGGACCGTGTTTGACACCAACAGCAAAGAACTGGTAAGAATATACTATTTATCAGCTGTTGTTTAGTTTCCATAGTGATATTTTGATGTTTGAGTAGTGCTGACAGTTGGTAAGTCATTGCACTAATTTTGCCGTTCTCACTCATAACGCTCATACAGGGAAATCAACAATGTTTCTGTTTAAGTATTAAAATATACAAGTTGCCAGTAAATAAAATACTACAAATAGAGATTAGAGACAATTGTTTGTCTTCATTATTTACAGTCAATGATGTAGTTACTTGAATTGATCGTGACTATAGTTTTAGATTAAAAACAAAGCCGAGACTCAACTTGAAAGCTACTGTTAGTGACTTGAGACTTGTTAGGAAACACTTGAAAACAGTCCTGCTTCTATATATCTTCCACTTCTTATCAAAGAACTCTCATATTCCTCAAATCTACATATTTCTATCTGCTGCTTAGAAAAACCCTTATCATGTATTTTCTAAGTAAACAACATAATACAAACTGCTCTTCATTTAAAACAATACTGTATTCTCACTGCCAGTATGGCATAAACTATTTAAGTCTTGTCTCTACAGATCCGTAGACTCAATGTCCTGCATCAGATAGAAAGGGTTTGTAAAGGAGAAGCCTTGAAACACATCATCCTCCACGTTGTTGATCACAAATTGATTTGTTGGTGTCTCCTTCATGGGAAGCTTAGTAAACATTCTGTCAAAGTTTTCGGCTTTCCTTGGGTTTGACTATTAATCAGAATTATAATATGATTTTGTAATTAAGATATGTGGTTGCATCAATTATTTTCGCAGATGTATATTATCATTGTTTTGTATGATTGGTAGTGTTGTTTTTAAGTCAGCCATAATGGTGAAGACAGTTTACATTGTTAGATTATATATATAAAGTATGCAATAGTTTTCCACGTGTTATTTGTTGCATGCATCAATGTGTAATTGTAGTGTCATATTATTGTGGGTGTATATAATAGTAATTATCATGTATGGAGGGGGGGGGGGGGGGGTACAAAGAGGAATTGGGAGGAGGTTAGAGTAGGGGAAGAAATAAAAAAAAACTGTGTGAATATAGGAAGCCATAAATACAATACATGAAACAAGAAAAACAAACAAACAAATAACAATGTAACATTGAATGGATGAACAGACTCAGATGAAATGTGTCTAGTCTGAAAGCTATAATTTTACTTTGAAATCAATTCCAAAGTTTTAATACATTCACCCACAGCATTTACAACCCACAACGCTTAAAGGTCATAGGAGGACACCATATTTTGAGACTACTGGATACTCAAATGAAACAGGTAAGGACACATTTCATCTGACCTTTCTTTGTATTCAACAATGACCCACATACAAACTGTCAAGCTGTAGTATATTGGACCACATACAAACTGTCAAGCTGTAGTATATTGGACCACATACAAACTGTCAAGCTGTAGTATATTGGACCAAATACAAACTGTCAAGCTGTTGTATATTGGACCACATACAAACTGTCAAGCTGTAGTATATTGGACCACATACAAACTGTCAAGCTGTAGTATATTGGACCACATAAAACTGTCAAGCTGTAGTATATTGGACCACATACAAACTGTCAAGCTGTAGTATATTGGACCACATACAAACTGTCAAGCTGTAGTATATTGGATCACATACAAACTGTCAAGCTGTAGTATATTGGACCATATAAAACACTGTCAAGCTGTTGTATACAGTTTTAGTGTATAGAAAAAATTGTACTGATGCATCACCACTCATTAACTGTATTTTTGACTAGATATGATTGCTTATGTTTTACCACTCATTAACTGTATTCTTGACTAGACATGACTGCTTATGTTTTCTTCTTCTTTGATCCTTAGTCGCAGACTGTCAAAGCAGTCAGTGGTCATCACGCTTGGTAGCATCTTCTAGGGCAGTAACAAATTGCTTCCACCTTGCTCGGTTGGCGGCCATCCTTCGTACAGTGCCCCAACTCTGGTTCATTCTTTGCATCTCAGCACCCACAGCTCTCTGCCAAGCTGTTCCTGGTTGGCCTCTCTTTCATTCTAGACATTACTGCTTATATTTTACCTTTCATCAACTTTATTCATGACGATATGACTGCTTATATTTTACCTTTCATCAACTTTATTCATGACTAGATATTAATGCTTACTTTAAACTATTCATCAGCTATTTCTTTGCCTAGATATGATTGCTTATAATCCTTGAGTAGGTATATCTACTTATGTTTTACCAAAGGTGTCTCTGAACAGACATGAAACACTAAAGTTTTATCATCTATCATTTGTGCTCTTGTAATGATATAACTTTTGTACCTACCACTGATAATCTGTTTCATTATGTTTATCTGGGTGAAATATTACTTTCAGTATACAATGGAAAGGAAATGTTTCACCCTAGCATTACAACTGAACAATTTTATTTGCAATACATGATTTATAATGCCCTTATTCTGATAACTGTCTTCTGATATGACAGCATGCTTATGAAGTGTCAGGAAGACTGACTGTGTCAAGTGTATGTAATATTCATAAAAAGATACACAATAAAGGGAAAGGGCACATGACAACAGATGGAACTAATTGGTGAACATTCAAAGAGGGATGGCAGGTAACAAGTGTTAAGCTCAAAATGCCACACAGAAATCATGCAGTGTAAACAACAGATATATTAAAACAATAAACTGAATTGCTGACTTCAGGGTGATGAATGTGCTGACTTCAGACCAGCATATCTCATAACAGTCTTTCTCCTCTTTCCCTTAAAGTTTAGCTCAGGAAGAGATATAGTTAAAAACAAACCCCCACTGAATTGCTGACTTCAAAAGTGATAAGTATGCTGACTTCAAGAGTGATAAGCATAGCTAACAGAACAATACTTTTTATACTACTTCATGTCATCATTACCTTTCATTTCTTCCCCTAACTATTTTGCTCAGGAACAGATACAGTTAGGCAAGACTTGTGTGAACAGCCATGCCAAATTATTTTTATTCTGGGGAAGGCTTTCAAGAAGTTTAATTTGACTAAGCAATTTTAATTGTGCAGCAAAATTTTTTTTTTTTTTTTTTTTTTTTTTTTGCGTACGCCCGCTAATACTCGAGGCGAAATCTTAGGTTATTATTTATGTCTAACCTGACATTGATTTTACGTGAGTATCCCTTTATTTCTTGTACAGAGACAGGTGTCCCTCGCCATTCAGGCAAATACTCGCCGATTTCGGAGGTACCCATTGCAGCTGGGTCGGCTCAGGAGCCGCCAGTCCCTGGTCGACGACACTCATTCAAATGTCCTTGCCAGGTCTCGAGTTAATCCAGTCCAAATCCCGGTCGACGAAAAATCCTCAAATGCCATCGCCCGGGTTTGATCCTGTATCACCCGGTCGCCAGAGCGGTGTTGTAACCACTACGCTAGCGCGGCTCCCATTTCTTTAGCTCAAAGAAGTAGAATTTCCTACAGGTAAAGTCTTTTCTATGGTGCAGAGTGCTGGAGAGTAACAGAGAAGGAAATGTCAAAATTTTCCTCTTTCCAAACAATCTGCCTAAGGAACATTCTCCAAATCTTTTGGCCAAATACCATCATCATCAATCAAGAACTGCTTACTTGGAGTGACCAAGAGGATTGTTATTGCTATTGTTGAACAGAATCGACATCATTGCACTCTGGGCAAACCAATAGGTGCTCAATCTCCTGTCAACATCTCATCCATAGGTCAACATTTCTTTTCCTCTTCCGCTCGTTTTTAATGGGAATAATTTGTTTTATATCCATGTAATACTATTATATAATGTAATGTATGTGAGAATGTACCCGCATACCACTGTACTTTAGAGATGTGAATGTTTCCGTTTGCTTAAATGGGTCATGTACATGCAGATATAATTTTTTTTTTTTTTTTTAAACTGCTGAAAGACTTTTTCTGCTACAGAAGTGCGCAAGAAAGTGTTATTATTATTATTTCAATTTCCGCCAAGAATGTATGGATGTAAGCGAGAATGTGTTTTTGTAATTTTTGTATTGAGGATTGATGACACATTCAAAAATACTACAGATTAGACGTTTTGACCGCATAAGTGAGTGTCGGTATACATAACTTATTTATTTATTGTTTTGTTTATATTATTTTATTTTTATTATTATTATTTTTCTTCAGTCACTATCTTTTTTTTTTTTTTTTAAAAAAAAACCTACTCATTTTTTATTATGATTGTAAACTGTAAATGAATGCTGTTATGTTAACTTTATAATGTTGCATGCCTTTAAATTAATGCTTAAAGTAATACGTGGGAATAAAAGGATATAGTATGCAAGATTAATGAGAGTGAAAGGGCAGAATGTTAGACGGGCCTGCGCGCCCAATTCTTAACCCTTCGAAAATAAAGTTTGTTCGTTCGTTCAGTTTATGTCAAAGAGTGTGAATGCTAACTGTTCCTGTAGCTTGCTGGTTATAGACATGATGGATGCATCCTCCCATACGTTCATCTCTTCTAGCCTGACATTTGATGCCAAATTCCAACAATCTGGATGATTCATCTATTGCAGTGTTATTCTCTAACAGGTGATCATTAATAGTTCTCAGTATCTCTCTCTTATCCATATCCAGTGTCCCCACTGTTGGTGCTATTGATGCTAGTCTGTCAGCTCTCTCATTACCGCGTACATTTGCATGACCAGGACAGTAGATCAAACCAGCTCCAGCTGATTCGAAGCTTCTATGGGGATTTTCCATTCATGCTGTAGCCAACCATTTTGAACCTTTTGAAGTATATACTGAGAGTCTGACACAATGGCTGCCTTTGTTACTGAAGTTTCAGTTAGCTACCTTAAGGCTGCAGTAGCTGCCTCTACCTCCATTCTCATGCTGGAAGTTGTTATCTTGTAAGCTTCGCTATGTTCGTTGATGATTCTGCCCTTTACCTTAGCAGAGAAGCCCCAACCTGATTTTTCGCCACGGATCAGAGGCCCATCAGTATACACAATGGTGTCATTATCCCCGGCATGATCAAGTATCAGTTGATTAATTTCCAGTTCCGCTTTCCTTTTGCCCTAAGTTCTACACACTCTGCTAAGGCTGATGATTACTTTCTCATAGTTAATCCAGTTCTCATCTGACTTCCTCCACTATTCCCTTTTGAATATATTTTCAACTGTGGTACCTGCTTGATTGTTGTTACTGCCTCTGCCATACATAACATCCCCCTCGTTATTCTTGCTCCCTTGATGTCAGCTATGTTTCCATGCAGGGGGTGCCGTTTATCTCTGGTTACTTGCATATTGGCTTTTGCCTGGGCCATCGCTTATCTGGATCTAATCAACAGCACTCCAAGCATGTACCTCATTGTCACAATGGGGGTATCATGCATACTGCCCAAGACTATACGCATCCCTTCATTTTGAATGCGTTCTAGTCGTTCACATTGTGTTACTGACAGCGTGAGTATTCCCAACCCATACTCAATGACCGATATGACGAGCTGATGATAAAGAAGAAATAGTAATCTCTGCTCCATTTGTGCAGTGCCATTATTTTCAGGGCTGCCAGATCTCTCCTGCATTTCTGTGTGATGTGATCAACCTGGTACTTACACGATCGAATGTAATTCCAAGGTATCTCAGCTTTTCTTGCCTTTCAATTTTCTATCTATTGAGAGTAATATCTAGAAAATCTGTTTTCACTATGGAGTTGTTTAAGGAGCACCACAGCACGTAGGCCTTGTTGGGATTGACTTTGGAGCCAGTTTCCTCGCACCAGTTAAACACCTCCTGTAGTGTCCCATGCATGCTATTAACCATTTCCTGTCAGTCAGAGCCAGCTCTGTAAATGAGTTAGTCATCAGCAAAAGTCAATGTTCATCCCAACCCAGTTGGCTGAATGGTGGCTACTTTTGCTGTATAGATATTAAACAGCACCCGTGATAGTGGAGAACCCTGGGGTAGTAAAATGTGCACTGGGTCTGATGTCCATGTTCCCAAGCAAAATGCCACTGATCTCTCAGTTAAGGCAGCTGCTATCCATCTTGTTAGCCAAGGGTTAACACCGCAAGACATTACACAGTTCATTAATTTTTCAAAGTTCACATTGTTATAAGCATCCTCTTGGTTGACTGCTACAGCAACAGTATCTCGCTTACCTTGGAACCCCTCGTACACATCATAAGCAAACGTTCCAGCGTTACCCCATGTCACTTCCATGGGCTTATAGCTTCCTAGAGTATCAGGTAGGGTCTGTGCATTTTCGAGGTGATTCATTATTTTCCGTGCTACTATCTTTACTAGCAGTTTACCATAGACATTATGCATTGTGATAATTCTATAGCTGCTGAGAAGTGTGCCAGGTTCAGGAAGTGGCCGTAGATAACTATGTAGCCAGTCTTCTGGCACCTCAGCATTCAGTATACTGGTGTTGAAATCACTCACCACATTCATAATGCCCTAGTCATCGAGCTGTTTTATGTGGTGATACTGTAGACCATCAGGACTTGGGGCAGTGTTGTTACTGGTTGCTAAAGTGCACTCGACGTCGTCTTCAGATATGAGGTCAAAATATATGTCACCTCTTCTGTCGCTTTCCAGGATACGGTCTTTAATTACTTGGCGGGCAGCTATATCACCTATTTCCGTCTGAGTAATATAACGCCAGAGTAATGCAAGTCCCTTTTCGGCATCAGTCTTCAGACTTATCCCTGTCGAGCTGAGAATATTACAAAATGGTTGGCTTGTACTTTTCCTACTCATTCTGCGATGTAAGGACCAGAATTTCTGTACTGTTTATTCAGTGCCCACCTGTGTCACAAGTGCCTCCCACACTGTGTCCTTGGCTTCTCTTGCCAAGCCCTTGAAGTTACTGATGGCTCTTTGTTTTTTCTCCTTAAAATCTTCCACTTCTTCATCACTCATCATCCTTCTCTTTCGTGCTATCTGCCATGACTTTGTGACTTTGTCGCTCTCTCCTTTTCCAGCCATGCTGTCTACACTGTCAGGATGGTTGTGTAAAAGGTGTGCAAGTTGTCATTTGTTTCGCACTTTGATGCAATATTTGCACAGGGCAATTACAATGATGTGGGTCTGTATGATACTGGAAAGTCTGTTTCGGTGTCCTGTGTTCCTTTGCAATGAGTACTACACAGGAAAGGTGATCGCTTTCTTGAGCTTGCAATACATCCCAATGTGCAAAGGTGGCAGCAGCACTAGAAATCAATGCCAGATCTATGACATGATCAGTATCCTCTGGTCTAGATGCCAGTCTTGTTGGATATCCATCATTTAAAATGGATAGAGTTGAGCTGAGTAAAGCTTGGCTCAAGGCAATACCCTGTCTATTTTCCGTGGAGTTCCCCCACTCCATAGATCGAGCATTAAAGTCACCAGCAATGAAGCAAAGCTTGTTAGGTTCTTCAGACAATTTAGTTAGGAACTCCCAGCTACCCTCTTCTAGAAGGCAATCCACATGGGCATATAAATTGAAGACTTGCCAATCTTGACCACTTATATGCAGTGCAATCCTCTGCAGTTCTGAATCCTCATTAGAATGGAAACTTTTATCTAGCCACACATGAGAGAGTATATTTTTCACATACATCGCGTATCCTCATCTGCCAGGCCCACACAGATTTGTGTAACATCTGTAACCTGGGCAATTGACAACAGTATTCACTTTTAAATTCGTCTCCTGGATCATCAGTATGTCAAAATCATAGATCAGTGTTTGAATAGTGGCTACCCATTGGTAGGCACTTCGACAGTTCCAGTACCCTATGTGTATGTATTTCATAGAGAGTCTGTCCGCTTTCTTTCTCATTTTTCTCTTACCAGCTCTTCTTTTTTTTCTCTCTCATCTTCTCTCCCCTACCGCTCCTTCTACATTCAAGTTTCTTCATTACATTTTCCGAAGGCATCTGTGACAGAGTATGATCCCTGTAGCTCCCGCGATAATTCTGGTTTGTTGTATTATTCATAATATATTTGCAAGATATGTTGGAAATATCTGGTCACCCTTGTAGAGCCACCATGCCAGGGAAGAGGAAAGGGATGTTCCTGTGGAAGTCTATCTGCCTAGTGCCGCAACACTCACACGCCAGACAGCCAATGTTCAAGACTGCTTTCCCAGTAGTCATTCAGCCTCTCGGCACATTGAAACACCTTAGGTTTGGGGTCATTAACTAATGGCTATGACTTAAGATACCTTGACTTGAGTGTAACTATGCTTACTACAATGTGAAGACATTTGTTGACGACACCATTATTGTTAAAACATGTGTAGAAATTTCACATCATCTTTTTTGTGAACAGAATTTTCCAAGCCAAGATGGCTGACAATGTCATTAGCTGAACTTTTCAGAAATTATGCCCCCATTCAGGCATATACTTATCATATAGGCATCAATTGTTGCACAGAAAAGGAGTGCATCTCCTTACATGAATATTCTGGCTCGCACCAACCAATCACACTGGAAAAATGCAGCACAGTAGGCTAAAAAACTCATGTGACAAAATGTGTAAGACATCTTGGACCAGAAGCTCTCTAGAACCAAGAGGATATGCACACCATCATAGCTGCCAGACGCTGGAGTTGGGTTGGTCACATTCTCAGAAAAGACCCTGGTGCCATCACAAGAACAGCTATGCTATGGACCCCTGAAGGAAAGTGAAAGAGAGGCCGACCAAAAACAACTTGGTGGAGACCTATGGAGGCTGAGATGCAAAGAATGAACCAGAGCTGCAGCACTGCATGTAGGATGGCTGCCAGCTGAGCAAAGTGGAGACAGTTTGTTGCTGCCCTAGAAGATGCCACCAGGCGTGATGGTCACCGACTACTTTGACAGTCGGTGGCAAGGATCAAAAAGAAGAAAAACGTCCAGATGGTTTACCTGCAGTTTAATATTAATCCTAAAGGTATCTTAATTATTTCATCTTCCTTCAAACACATAATGTTAAATAATAGTCCTAACAAAAAGGCATGCATAACAAAAAGCATTAATGACAATCTTATGTACCCTTGGTTTCCATCAAGAAAACCATGTAAACATTTTTAAATACGAAGTAGATAGGAATCTGGATAGAAGTCTTAAAGAAAACTGAATATATTCCTGATGTACTAATTTCTTCACTGAAACAAACTGAACAGCCAAGGAAAGATGCAACATGCAAAAATGTTTTTAATTAATTGAGTAATGACTCAGAAGAAAGATCAAACTCTCTCATGAATGAGATGTGTGTCAGGAATGGTGGAAATGACTTAAAAAACTTTAAAAAAAAAACAAATTGGACGTGGCATCGCAGAAATACTGTCTGCCTTTATTGAAGAATGGTATACAAATAATGTGTCACTGGAGGGTATAAATAAGATGTCTTCTCTGACTAAAAGGAAAGATAAATAAGAAACCTTCTTTAAGTAAAGAAAGAAAAAAAAAATGCAGTTTACTCGGTCAAAGCGGATACTGGCAAAATGTGCACTGTCAAAGTAAGGTGCATCACACTGTTCCTGATTCAACTTAGAAACCTCTCATGTGACTACCAAAAATGAAATGCTTGAAGGTTGTAGATAAAGCCATTGTGCTGCTTAAACAAGAACAGGAAGTGCTGCTTCTTCATCAAACTTGGTTTTAAGGACCATCTTCATTGCACACGAGTGCTCCACTCTCTTCCCTTAGATCACACAAGGAGGATTTCAGCACAGTGCATAAACTCGGTAGCACCGGCGAGGATCCCAATGTGTGTATACAGGAATCACACATTCTATAAACATTTTTGTGGTGGGTAAGTTTTCCTAATGTTGTAAATTTTTGCCAGGGCAGTGGCTGTATGACCTACTTTATTTGATGATTTCCAATTGCCAAGGGATTTTTAACGTCCGCAACTTGCCCACGGGGCCTCCTATATCTTTCGCCCTTATCTGAGAAGGCCACGCATCCAATCTCGCTACCCATGAGATCAGGGGGGAGTATGACATCATTAGGACCCACTGGTTCTGAAAAAGTGTCCATCAAATATGTTCCTTGTAATGGGAGCGAACCGGTACTTTTAGAATTAGAGGTGGATGCCATACCTCTTAGCCACTCCAACCCCCACCAAACTTAAGAATGCTAATCACTAAAAATGCTTATTAGCTTATGTAACCTGTGTCAAAGACACCGAGACTTAAACTTGACAAAGACCATCAGTGACTTATGATCATTATGATTATTATCATCATCATTATCTTTACCATTCATGCTAAATCCTCCTGTCCTGTGCCAAATCCTCCTGTGCCAAATCCTCCTGTCCTGTGTCAAATCCTCCTGTCCTGTGCCAAATCCTCCTGTCCTGTGCCAAATCCTCCTGTCCTGTGCCAAATCCTCCTGTCCTGTGCCAAATCCTCCTGTCCTGTGCCAAATCCTCCTGTGCCAAATCCTCCTGTCCTGTGCCAAATCCTCCTGTCCTGTGCCAAATCCTCCTGTCCTGTGCCAAATCCTCCTGTCCTGTGCCAAATGCTTAAAGTCCTTCCATGTCTTATTTATCCCTTTTACTTGTGTCTCCAGTTCCTTTATTCCTGTCTCCCTCTATCTCTCTTACCCTGGGGATTCCAGAAAAAGGACTGCATTGTAATACTATCATCTAGTTCCTCAGTGTGAGTCCTACTGCATTGTAATACTATCATCTAGTTCCTCAGTGTGAGTCCTACTGCATTGTAATACTATCATCTAGTTCCTCAGTGTGAGTCATATCTAATGCCAGGGTCTAAAATGATTATAATGATAAGGCTATGAACTTTGGAAGAAGGGTCTGAAAAATATGGTGACAATGTCAATAACTGAAGGCAAAAGAAGAAGGGGAGGACAGAGAGGGAAGATCTGGAACAAAATGATAAGATGGCCTGAAAAACAGCAAGCATCTGAAGTAATAAGCCTTGCAGGGCAGAGTTGTTGTAGTGTTTACTTCTTGGGTCAAAGTTACTGGGCTAAAAACCAGGTTGCATCATACTCCAGTCAACCCAGCTGTAAATAGATACCTGACTCTACTCTTGAGTTAAGGAAGGCAAAAAGGGAGGAAACCAGTAACCTCATCTCATACAGCTGAGACCTATTATAGGTGAGTCCACTCCCCTACGGAAGTAACTGCTAGGGGACTACCTTTTTAAAAAAATCTGAAGTACTGGAAATTCTCCAAATAGAGACCAGCTGTGGATGGAACTGATCATAGAGACAGCTGTGGATGGAACTGATCATAGAGACAGCTGTGGATGGAACTGATCATAGAGACAGCTGTGGATGGAACTGATCATCGAGACAGCTGTGGATGGAACTGATCATAGAGACAGCTGTGGATGGAACTGATCATAGAGACAGCTGTGGATGGAACTGATCATAGATACAGCTGTGGATGAAACTGATCATAGAGACAGCTGTGGATGGAACTGATCATAGAGACAGCTGTGGATGGAACTGATCATAGAGACAGCTGTGGATGGAACTGATCATAGAGACAGCTGTGGATGAAACTGATCATAGAGACAGCTGTGGATGGAACTGATCATAGAGACAGCTGTGGATGGAACTGATCATCGAGACAGCTGTGGATGGAACTGATCATAGAGACAGCTGTGGATGGAACTGATCATAGAGACAGCTGTGGATGAAACTGATCATAGAGACAGCTGTGGATGGAACTGATCATAGAGACAGCTGTGGATGGAACTGATCATAGAGACAGCTGTGGATGGAACTGATCATAGAGACAGCTGTGGATGGAACTGATCATAGAGACAGCTGTGGATGGAACTGATCATCGAGACAGCTGTGGATGGAACTGATCATAGAGACAGCTGTGAACTGATCATAGAGACAGCTGTGAACTGATCATAGAGACAGCTGTGAACTGATCATAGAGACAGCTGTGAACTGATCATAGAGACAGCTGTGAACTGATCATAGAGACAGCTGTGAACTGATCATCAGTGCCAGAGGCATGACATACAAATAAATTAATGTCTTTATAACTCCTATCCACTTCTAAAGTACACATATTCATCTGGACGTCTCTTGTGTGAGTCAGCCTAGTTTATATCAGGTCTTTCCAACTTCTATCAACTCTATTGCTATGCTGCATTTCCCCAAGTTTCCCTAGACCTCCCCTTTTAAGTATTTCAGGCGTGTGCACAGTCAGAATGCCAAATTAACTCTTACTATACGGAAGCTAAAACCGCGTTTTTACGCGCTAGTTTAGCTATCGTTACCGTCGCGCGCCACTTGAACTGGCGAGACGTAAAATTGGTACTAAACCCGCGCCACTTCACGGGGCTTGCCGGATACTAAGAGTTAATGTATGAACAAAAAAGGTCCCTAATAATTTCCCTTATAACATTTCACAAGTATGCACAATAAGCATGCCAGATTGTAAATCATGAACCAAAAGACAGTCTCTAAACAGAATATAGTGTAACAGTCTGTACTTACAATTTTAGGTTTGTATGGTGGCTGAACTTCTCGAAGTTCTATTTTTTCCCACTGTATCCTCCGAAAAAAGGCATGATCTTTGATATCCCTTTCCCCGTTTGGTCCACATCCTAATCTCTTAGTGGGCACCTTTGTCAGCAACTGAAGATGAAAATTGGTAGAAATTTCTTTCACTAACTCTATTTATGTTAACATCCTCTTGCTGTCTACCCCAAAAATAAAAGTGCAACCAATGCAATCTTTTTCTGTTTTTCTTTCTCAAATTACATTCTACACAGCAACAATTATCTATTAAAAATACAAAATGATTAAACTGGTTTTTAATTTGAAAAAAACAAAACAAACTTAATGTGACAAATTTGATTGTATCAACTATATCGTAAGCCTATAGCGACTAAAACTGGTTTCTGTTTGAAAGAAAAATCTACTGTGATAAATCTGTTACTATTTGAACTCAATATACTCTCAACTTGTGTTTTATTTTCCTGTTGTATAAGTGTATCTGAACATCTGGTCTGAGTGCTTGCTTCTCAAGGTAAAGTTGTTGTATTTGGTCTGGTCTGAGTGCTTGCTTCTCAAGGCAAAGTTGTTGTGTTTGGTATGGTTTGAGTGCTTGCTTCTCAAGGTAAAGTTGTTGTGTTTGGTTTTGTTTGAGTGCTTGCTTCTCAAGGCAAACTTGTTGTGTTTGGTTTGGTTTGAGTGCTTGCTTCTCAAGGCAAAGTTGTTGTGTTTGGTTTAGTTTGATGCTTGCTTCTCAAGGCAAAGTTGTTGTGTTTATTTTGGTTTGATGCTTGCTTCTCAAGGCAAAGTTCTTGTGTTTGGTTTGGTTTGATGCTTGCTTCTCAAGGCAAAGTTGTTGTGTTTATTTTGGTTTGATGCTTGCTTCTCAAGGCAAAGTTGTTGTGTTTGGTTTGGTTTGATGCTTGCTTCTCAAGGCAAAGTTGTTGTGTTTATTTTGGTTTGATGATTGCTTCTCAAGGCAAAGTTGTTGTGTTTATTTTGGTTTGATGATTGCTTCTCAAGGCAAAGTTCTTGTGTTTGGTATGGTTTGATGTTTGCTTCTCAAGGCAAAGTTGTTGTGTTTATTTTGGTTTGATGCTTGCTTCTCAAGGCAAAGTTGTTGTGTTTGGTTTGGTTTGATGTTTGCTTCTCAAGGTAAAGTTGTTGTGTTTGGTATGGTTTGATGATTGCTTCTCAAGGTAAAGTTGTTGTGTTTGGTTTGATGCTTGCTTCTCAAGGCAAAGTTGTTGTATTTGGTTTTGTTTGAGTGCTTGCTTCTCAAGGCAAACTTGTTGTGTTTGGTTTGGTTTGATGCTTGCTTCTCAAGGTAAAGTTGTTGTGTTTGGTTTGGTTTGATGCTTGCTTCTCAAGGTAAAGTTGTTGTGTTTGGTTTGGTTTGATGCTTGCTTCTCAAGGTAAAGTTGCTGTGTTTGGTTTGGTTTGATGCTTGCGTCTCAAGGTAAAGTTGCTGTGTTTGGTTTGGTTTGATGCTTGCTTCTCAAGGTAAAGTTGTTGTGTTTGGTATGGTTTGATGATTGCTTCTCAAGGTAAAGTTGCTGTGTTTGGTTTGGTTTGATGCTTGCTTCTCAAGGTAAAGTTGCTGTGTTTGGTTTGGTTTGATGCTTGCTTCTCAAGGTAAAGTTGTTGTGTTTGGTATGGTTTGATGCTTGCTTCTCAAGGTAAAGTTGTTGTGTTTGGTATGGTTTGATGATTGCTTCTCAAGGTAAAATTGCTGTGTTTGGTTTGGTTTGATGCTTGCTTCTCAAGGTAAAGTTGCTGTGTTTGGTATGGTTTGATGATTGCTTCTCAAGGTAAAGTTGTTGTGTTTGGTTTGGTTTGAGTGCTTGCTTCTCAAGGCAAACTTGTTGTGTTTGGTTTGGTTTGAGTGCTTGCTTCTTAAGGCAAAGTTGTTGTGTTTGGTTTGGTTTGATGCTTGCTTCTCAAGGCAAACGTGTTGTGTTTGGTTTGGTTTGATGCTTGCTTCTCAAGGCAAACGTGTTGTGTTTGGTTTGGTTTGAGTGCTTGCTTCTTAAGGCAAAGTTGTTGTGTTTGGTTTGGTTTGAAGAACCATCTTCATTGCACACAGACAACTCCATCAGTGGTCTGATCTCCTCCTTCAGATCACACAAGGAGGATCTCAGTACAGTGCAAGACTTCCATAGTACCGGCAAGGATCCCAATGTGTGTATAGGGGAATCACAGATTCTATAAATATTTTTATGGTGGGTAGGTTTCCTAATTTTTGAAATTTTGCCAGGGCAGCAGCCGTACGGCTTACTCTTTACGATTTCCAACTGCAGAGGGATTTTTAACATGCGCAACCTGCACACAGGACCTCCTGTTTTTTTTTTTGCTCACCCAAGAAGGCTTGGCATCCGATCTCACTACCCAGGAGATCAGGGGAAAGTATGACATCATTAGGAATCACTGGTTCTGAAAAAAAATGTCCATCAATTATATTCCCTGTACTAGGAGCGAAACCGGTACCTAAAGAATTAGAGGCGGACACCATACCTTTTAGCCGCTCTGACCCCCAACTGTGTTTGAAACTTGGTTGCATCATGTTCTGGTCTATCTAGCTGTAAATGGGTACCAGACACTGCTCTTGAGTCACCCCACCTCATAAAGCTGAGACTTAGTCTAGTGAAGTAAATAACACTTCAATCACCTATGGCAAAATCTGCCATGGGAGTACCTTTACCTATTTATAGGTGTATCTGTCTTATAAAGATTGTACAATGGGGGGCAAAGTCTTACAACATTGATACAATTAATTCAATAAAACAAGGAGGGAAACCCAAGGCCTGTAAAAGTAAATAAATAATACACATAAAGGTATGTTACAGGTGCTGGTGAGAAATAGAACTGGTATTAAGTAGACTGCTGTAGTAGAAAATACACTTAAAAATAACAATTACTGAAAAGACACATTTATAAAAAAGGCTCCAGTATAATTAACCAAGGATCTCGGAGGAGGCAAAGAAGAAAACAGGGTTACAGCTTCCTCATCATCATCATCATCAGTTGCCATCTCCACAACGAAGGTTGGCTGTAATGGATCTCCAACGTCTTCTGTCTCTTGTCTTGGTGGTGCACTCTGATAGACTCTTTCCTCAAGAGATGACTAATATGAGGTTGTGCATGAGGTTGGCAACCTCATCAAGAAAAACAAATTGCTACACAAATCACCACTTGGTGAAGGCTTCCTGCAAGGGGACCAGCTACACAAATCACCACTTGGTGAAGGCTTCCTGCAAGAGGACCAGCTACACAAATCACCACTGAACAAGAGGAAGCTACACAAATCACCACTTGGTGAAGGCTTCCTGCAAGGGGACCAGCTACACAAATCACCACTTGGTGAAGGCTTCCTGCAAGAGGACCAGCTACACAAATCACCACTTGGTGAAGGCTTCCTGCAAGGGGACCAGCTACACAAATCACCACTTGGTGAAGGCTTCCTGCAAGGGGACCAGCTACACAAATCACCACTTGGTGAAGGCTTCCTGCAAGGGGACCAGCTACACAAATCACCACCTGGTGAAGGCTTCCTGCAAGAGGACCAGCTACACAAATCACCACTTGGTGAAGGCTTCCTGCAAGAGGACCAGCTACACAAATCACCACTTGGTGAAGGCTTCCTGCAAGAGGACCAGCTACACAAATCACCACTTGGTGAAGGCTTCCTGCAAGAGGACCAGCTACACAAATCACCACTTGGTGAAGACTTCCTGCAAGAGGACCAGCTACACAAATCACCACTTGGTGAAGGCAAGAGGACCAGCTACACAAATCACCACTTGGTGAAAGCTTCCTGCAAGAGGACCAGCTACACAAATCACCACTTGGTGAAGGCTTCCTGCAAGAGGACCAGCTACACAAATCACCACTTGGTGAAGGCTTCCTGCAAGAGGACCAGCTACACAAATCACCACTTGGTGAAGGCAAGAGGACCAGCTACACAAATCACCACTTGGTGAAGGCTTCCTGCAAGGGGACCAGCTACACAAATCACCGCTGTATAAGCATACGAATGCTTTGGTGAAGGCTTCCTGCAAAGGGACCAGCTATAGTGGTGGTTGTTTGCTCCATAAAGAGAAAAGCAGGAATGATGATGATTATTATTGTAAAATGGAAAATGTACAGATGCATGTAGCTGCACTGCTTGCTGTGATGGTTTCTGAAACAATCTAACTTATATGATGAGGTTTCTGAAACAATCTGACTTATATGATGAGGTTTCTAGCCCTATCAACATTTTATATTAGGAATGTTATACAACATATCCTATTCTTTCTTTGTTTTCTTAGAGTCCCTCCTCAAACTACATGGGGCATCGTCTCCTCATGTTGGTGATTAAATCTTCTTGTTCATTAGGTCTAGTTAATTTTCTGTGTTAGTTATATTAGGTTGTGAGGCTATAATCAAACCAGTCTATAACCTTTAGCTCCCCAAGGATCATAGGCCTTCAACAAACTCATGCCAAGTTCTTCTGTCACGTGCCATCAGCTCTAGTTCTTGTGCAACGTGCCATCAGCTCTAGTTCTTGTGTCACATGCCATCAGCTCAAGTTCTTGTGTCATGTGCCATCAGCTCAAGTTCTTGTGTCACA
Organism: Oreohelix idahoensis; assembly: GCA_024509875.1. Taxonomy (NCBI): domain Eukaryota; kingdom Metazoa; phylum Mollusca; class Gastropoda; order Stylommatophora; family Oreohelicidae; genus Oreohelix; species Oreohelix idahoensis. The sequence goes on from JAMPIV010018319.1 coordinate 80,318, forward strand.
TGCCATCAGTTCAAGTTTTTGTGTCATGTGCCATCAGCTCAAGTTCTTGTGTCATGTGCCATCAGCTCAAGTTCTTGTGTCACATGCCATCAGCTCAAGTTCTTGTGTCACATGCCATGAGCTCAAGTTCTTGTGTCACATGCCATCAGCTCTAGTTCTTGTGTCATGTGCCATCAGCTCAAGTTCTTCTGTCATGTGTCATCAGCTCTAGTTCTTCTGTCATGTGCCATCAGCTCTAGTTCTTGTGTCATGTGCCATCAGCTCAAGTTCTTGTGTCATGTGCCATCAGCTCAAGTTCTTGTGTCATGTGCCATCAGCTCTAGTTCTTGTGTCACATGCCATCAGCTCTAGTTCTTGTGTCACATGCCATCAGTTCAAGTTCTTGTGTCATGTGCCATCAGCTCAAGTTCTTGTGTCACATGCCATCAGCTCAATTTCTTGTGTCATGTGCCATCAGCTCTAGTTCTTGTGTCACATGCCATCAGCTCTAGTTCTTGTGTCATGTGCCATCAGCTCAAGTTCTTGTGTCACGTGCCATCAGCTCAAGTTCTTGTGCCACATGCCATCAGCTCAAGTTCTTGTGTCACGTGCCATCAGCTCAAGTTCTTGTGTCACGTGCCATCAGCTCGTTCTTTCCATGTCTTGCTCATCATGTTCACTTCTGTCTCCAGCACCCCTTCTCCGTGTGTAATCCAATCCTAGAGATTTTCCTAGACGAAAACAAAATTAGTTGGCAACCCAGACTCCTTTTGGCTTTCTCTGGGCTGCTTCATGAAGCCTGTTTTCCAGAGGACCTTCTGTCTTGGACGGCTGAGATGATTTATATTTTGTATTTGACATCCATATTGCTTGTTGAAGGTTTTGTGGTAAAAAGTTTTTTTATGGGATAGTTTACCCAGCCCCATGACCAACCCTCCTTAGTTACTTTTTAACAGCATGCCTGGTAGGGTACTGTGTTTATACTCTTTGCTGCCCATACGGGCCCCAGTAACTCTCAGGTGCTTGTGAGGCTATACCTACTGTACCTAAAAACAGTGACGATACTATCAGAGACTATTTTAGCAAAGCCTATATTTTAATAAGACAGGAATAAGAAAATGTAACAAGAAAAAATGGTAATAAAAACAAAATGCATGTATGGCCCACTTCATTATGATAAAAACAGAATGGGGATGTGGTACTAGTCCTCACCTGCCCAGCAAGCATTTCATATAATAACACACCATAGGCCCACCAGTCGACAGATTTACCATAAGGTTGATACAGCACAATCTGAAGATTTAGGGAGAAAAACAAATACAGATTAGGAGGACTCTACATTAAGCAGAAAATTACAGCAACAAAATAAATTGCCACTCTTTTTAACCACTTTCATTTAATCCAACATAAGATTCATATATCTGTCACATTTAAAATCTCTGATGCTCATGATTTTTATGTTTCACTCACTGCAGAGAGTTGAAACTCTTCATATGACTCTGTTTCATGTGGCATTTTAATCTACCAAGTCTTGAATGTCACTGATCCAACCAATTGTATATAAGACCTTTAAATAATGTAACAATAAAGTTGAAATAACTTTATTAAAGCAAGGGAAATAATTCACGGCAAATTGCATTGTGTTATTTGAAAGAGGCAGGCATTGGACGCAGAGGCGTACTTTGAGTATTTGTCACCCGGGGCGGATCCTTCCTTTGGCACCTCTCCTCCATAAAGTAACACACTTGCAACTTATATCTTTAGCAGTAAGTACTATAAACGAATTTAAGAAAATATACAACAAAGTAAAATATAAAAAAAGTAAGGTAAACAAATAAGGATTTTTTAAAATATGGATTCGTAAAACAAAAAATGCACCTTCAAAAACTCATCACCATGATCTCCTTTTTTTTTGGTTTATACTGAGCATGCAGCTACAGATGCAGCTGGCTGCCTTGACAGGAAACTTGCATCAAAGCATATGCTCCAACAGTGGGTGGTATCAGTAGCAATTTGTTTACACGATGAGGTTGCCAGTCCCATCCGACACCTCATATTAGACTAGTTACCTATTACGACATGACCAATGGAACAGCAGGAAAACCTGTTGATGTCATTACCAGACAATCTTTCTTCTGGAATCCCCAGGGTAAGAGAGACAGAGGAAGACCAAAGAACAACATGGAGAAGAGAACTGGAGACAGAGGAAGACCAAAGAACATGGAGAAGAGAACTGGAGACAGAGGAAGATCAAAGAACAACATGGAGAAGAGAACTGGAGACAGAGGAAGATCAAAGGTCAACGTGGAGAAGAGAACTGGAGACAGAGGAAGATCAAAGGTCAACGTGGAGAAGAGAACTGGAGACAGAGGAAGATCAAAGGTCAACGTGGAGAAGAGAACTGGAGACAGAGGAAGATCAAAGGTCAACGTGGAGAAGAGAACTGGAGACAGAGGAAGATCAAAGGTCAACGTGGAGAAGAGAACTGGAGACAGAGGAAGATCAAAGGTCAACGTGGAGAAGAGAACTGGTGACAAGACATGAAGGGGATAAAGAAGACATGTAAAGACCTTGAGCTGATGTCACGTGACAGGAAGTCTTGGCATAAGTTGAAGGCCTATGCTCCTTTGAGAGTTGAAAGGTAAAAGAAAATTGAGTATAAAAATGTTTATGAGAAAATATCTTAAAATATATTAAGTGTTGAGTAGCAGCAATTAGAGTGCTTGCTTCTCAAGTTACTTGAATGTTTATCCAGCTGTAAATGGGTACTTGACTCTACTTGAGCTAGAGAAAGCAAATTAAGGTAACTAGTCACCCCACCTCATAAACTGTGACCTGAAATAGTGCAGTCTCAAACACTTCACTCCTGAGGCAGTATTTACTATGGAACACTATCTTTATCTTTACTTTAATATACATATAATATATATACCTTGTATATACAATTATTTAAGATTTTTTTTTAAACACAAAAAATATACAATATAAAAAGTATGAAGACTCCACTATTTGAGGTTAAAAAAATGCAAAACTCTCAAACACACACAACAAGAATTTTTATTTACAACAGATGACCAGGAGAGATAATGCCATAAACAAATCATGCCATTTGAATACACTAACTAAAATTATTTGCTCGATATCACAATTAATGAATTATAACCCATCAGAGGTCAGACAGAATATCTTTCTTTATTAATTAAAGCAAAAAAAAAAAAAAAAAAAAACTGATGTTAAGTAGCAGAAGAATTTCTTCTTCTTCTTTGATCCTTAGCCGCCAACTGTCAAAGCAGTCAATGGCCATTACGCCTGGTGGCGTCTTGTAGGGCAGCAACAAACTGCTTCCACTTTGTTTAGCCAGCGACCATCCTTCGTACAGTGCCCCAGCTCTGGCTCATTCTTTGCATCTCTGCCTCCACATTTGTCCGCCAAGTTGTTTTTGGTCTGCCTCTCTTTTGCTTTCCTTTGAGGTTCGCATAGAGGCTTTTTATGATGGAAACAATGCTGCTGGGAATTACATAAGCCCTCAGTATTTTCCATAGGCTGTCCCTGTGTATGCTGTGAAAAGCCTTTTTCAAAATCAAAAAAGTTAATGTATAACTGTCTTTGCCATTCCGAGCACTGCTCTATTATGTTCCTGAGGGTGAATATTTGATCTGCACATCTTCTGTTATTTCTGAATCCTGCTTGTTCTTTCCTCAGTTTATGATCTACTGCTTTTAAGATTCTCTGGATAATTGTCCTGCCTAGTATTTTACTGGGAACTGAGAGGAGAGTAATTAATCTCCAGTTGTTGTAGTTCTAAAAGTTCTGCTGCTAGTTCAGGATCTGCCTTGAATAACTCAGCATTTAAATTATCGTGACCAGGAGCTTATTCATTCTTTAACCCTTTGATAGCTGTGATGATTTCTTCTCTTCGTGGAATGTCTGTATTTATGTCTAGATCATTTTCAGCCTCAGGAACATTTAGCTGCATCTCTGTTGGTTCCTTATTCAGTGTTTCTCTGAAGTGCTCTGCCCATCTTGTTTCCTGCCCCTGTGCTGTGGTGATGATATTTTCTTGCTTGTTTCTTACTAACGTAATATTGCTTGCACTCCATTGATAGTGTTAGTTATTTTATGTACTGTACTTTGTTCATTTCTCAATGCTGCCTCTTCTGCCTGTCTTGCAAGATCGTCCAGAAATTTCCTTTTGTTGGCTCAGGTTTGACGTTTTACTTCCTAGTCCAGCTGACTGTACTGTTCGCTATATATTTCCTTCAACCTGGGAGACTTTTCCTTCTATTTTCTTTCTTTTCATTTCTTTTCTGTTTGCTATGATGTTTAACGTTTCTGCTGGTATCCAATCTTGTCTCTTTCTTTCCTGAAATCCCAAGCATGATTCGCAGCTTTCCTTATATATAGTTGAAATGGTGTTGAATTTCTGGTCAACATCACCAATCGCTGTCTTTTCCTGGCTATTGGCAATTTACTATCGTCTCATTACATCAATTATAAAAGCTTTTATGGTGAGGGGGTCCTTGAGTTTGATGATGTTATACCTTTTCTGTTTAGTTGCAACTGGTCCAGCAGCTCTGAGTTTCACCTTCAGTCTTGCTACTACTAGGTGGTGGTCGCTTCCTTCATCTGCACCTCTTCTTACTTTCACGTCTTGTAAGGAATGCCTCCAGCTACTATTGATCATAATGTGGTCTATTTGGTTTCTGTCCTGGCCATTTGGTGATTCCCATGTTAACTTGTGGATTTCTTTGTGTGGAAAAAGTGTTCCTCCTATGACTAAGTTATTAATGCTGCAGAAGCTTATTAGTTTATCCCCATTCTCATTTACTGTTCGACTGCCACTTTCCCCCATTACTCTTTCATTATATGTATTGCATTTTCCAACTTTCGCATTGAGGTCTCCCATTACTATGATAAGATTGTATCTAGGTGTGGTTTCTATTCCCTTTTGTAGCTGTTGATAGAATTCGTTCTTGACCTCTTCATTGCTGTCATTTGTTCGTGCATAGCATTGTATTATTGTGGTGTTGGTGAATCTCCCTCACAGTCTTGTTCATATCAGTCTGTTGTTGATAGGTTTCCATTCCAGTAATGACCTTTTAATTCCTTTATTTAGGATAATAGCTATGCCTTCATTGTGCTGACCACCCTCTCTACCAGAGTAAAGTACTGTTTCTCTTGTTGCTGTTTGTATTCTCCCTGTCCTGGTCCATCTACTCTTACTTATTCCCAGGATATGTAATCTGTATTTCCTCCTCTCTGCTGTGATCTGCCTCAGTTTTCCTGCCTCATTCATGGTTCTGATATTCCAGAATCCAATTCTTGTTTCATGTTTTGCAATAGGGGCAACCATTTTCAGGCCAATGGCTTCCTTTTGGCTTTCACCACTGACAGCCATACAAGCCTTAGACTCCTGATGTCCTTCCCGCATCAAAGTTTTTGCATTTATTGCTTATTCTATAACAGTTAAGATTTTTTACATAGACATGGGTGTTGGCCTTGTGCTAAAACCCCCAACCTGGAGGACCAGGGTCCCAGCTTTTGTCTGATGCCCACCAATGCAGACCTGTTCAAGCAGAAGAATATATTTAGTCTCATATGCAATGAATAAGCTTGTTTCATATCACATAAAGTGCAGATGTTAGGAGATCTGGCACTGCAACTAGGAACAGGCTATGTTATGGTAGAGGAACCCTACTGTGGAACATGTGTGGAGAAAAACATCACAAGACGTTATTTGCTAACATGCAAGACATATACAAGTAAACAACCCAGAAAACCACTCATGGAATACTTGGAAGCACAAAACTCACCATCACAATTGGTAGAAACTAAAAATTGACCTACATGGTGAACTACACAACATAATAAAAATGTTTAATTACCAAAACAAGAATTAATGTATAACTACCAGAACAAATGAGAATGGTAAAGAAAGAACTTAAAAAAATAATATTTCCTACACAATTCAGGTGTGAGAAATAAACTAAAGTACAAATCCAAAACAAATCAATCAAACATCTGGTAGAAACATTTAAGATTATGTAAAAGCAATAAAAAAAATATGGACAGAGATGCAGCAAAAAACTAAAGTCTACAAACCCCTCTAAACACAACAGGGTAAAGAGAGATAAACCTAGGAACATGGAGGTTAAAAAAAAAGGTAAAAGCCTGAAATCACCAATACAAGAAAAACAACCAACGTAATATGCTATATAACATAAAGAACAAATTATAATACAAATGCTTTTGAACCGGGTATCGCATTCATAAGACAAACTCCTGTTTTTCTGTGCATGGACCAAATACAAAAAAAAAAAAAAAATTGAAATCTGGCTTTAGCTTTAAACATTAAGTGACCCTTGGGAGAATAATGTCCCATATCTTGAGATCCCATTTGGATCATGATGCAGATATAATTAAAAGAAACAATACTTACCGATAGACAATACCCTGACTATGTAGATAGAACAAACCTATTGCAATTTCTGCTGCATAAAAGCTGAAAATAGAAGGTAATTACAGGTAAATATAAAAATAACAATCACATGATACCTGACTTCAATATCAATGCTACTGTAAAATCATAAATGTTTGGGGACTTAACAGCAGATATACTGCACAGCTTTGCGACCTGTAAAACTTGGATGTATATATTATCAGCTCAATCAGTAATCTCATTTTCCTTTGAGTTCCCTATAGAGCATAGAACAACTACCACAGCTGATCCCCATGGGAAGCTTGCACTAAGTAGTCACATGATCTTGCTGTGGTGGTTTCTGTGGCACTTACATCATGAGGTTGCCAGCCTCCATTAACAGCCTCGTATGACTCACCTCGTACATCATGAGGTTGCCAGCCTCCATTAACAGCCTCATATTACTCACCTTGTACTGCATGCCTCAGGGTGCAGTAGTGCTAATCTTTCTTTGTCTCTTCAGAGACCTTACCGGGCAATCACTAATATAGTAACTCAACCACAACACAAACTTACACAACAAGCTAAGACCTCACCGGGCAATCACTAATATAGTAACTCAACCACAACACAAACTTACACAACAAGCTAAGACCTCACCGGGCAATCACTAATATAGTAACTCAACCACAACACAAACTTACACAACAAGCTAAGACCTTACCGGGCAATCACTAATATAGTAACTCAACCACAACACAAACTTACACAACAAGCTAAGACCTTACCGGGCAATCACTAATATAGTAACTCAACCACAACACAAACTTACACAACAAGCTAAGACCTTACCGGGCAATCACTAATATAGTAACTCAACCACAACACAAACTTACACAACAAGCTAAGACCTTACCGGGCAATCACTAATATAGTAACTCAACCACAACACAAACTTACACAACAAGCTAAGACCTTACCGGGCAATCACTAATATAGTAACTCAACCACAACACAAACTTACACAACACCGGGCAATCACTAATATAGTAACTCAACCACAACACAAACTTACACAACAAGCTAAGACCTTACCGGGCAATCACTAATATAGTAACTCAACCACAACACAAACTTACACAACAAGCTAAGACCTTACCGGGCAATCACTAATATAGTAACTCAACCACAACACAAACACAACACAAACTTACACAACAAGCTAAGACCTTACCGGGCAATCACTAATATAGTAACTCAACCACAACACAAACTTACACAACAAGCTAAGACCTTACTGGGCAATCACTAATATAGTAACTCAACCACAACACAAACTTACACAACAAGCTAAGACCTTACCGGGCAATCACTAATATAGTAACTCAACCACAACACAAACTTACACAACAAGCTAAGACCTTACCGGGCAATCACTACTACCGTAACTCAACCACAACACAAACTTACACAACAAGCTAAGACCTTACCGGGCAATCACTAATATAGTAACTCAACCACAACACAAACTTACACAACAAGCTAAGACCTTACCGGGCAATCACTAATATAGTAACTCAACCACAACACAAACTCACACAACAACCTAAGACCTTACTGGGCAATCACTAATATAGTAACTCAACCACAACACAAACTTACACAACCCCCACTAACAAAACCCCTCACCGGGCAATCACTAATATAGTAACTCAACCACAACACAAACTTAACAAACAAGCTAAGACCTCCCGGGCAATCACTAATATAGTAACTCAACCACAACACAAACTTACACAACAAGCTAAGACCTCACCGGGCCCCCCACTAATATAGTAAACTCAACCACAACACAAACTTACACAACCCCCTAAACCCGTACCCCGGGCAATCACTAAATATAGTAACTCAACCACAACACAAACCCAACCACACAACAACCTAAGACCCTCACTGGGCAATCACTAATATAGTAACTCAACCCACAACACAAACTTACACAAACAAGCTAAGACCTCACTGGGCAATCACTAACACCCACCCCCCCCCCCCCCCAAAAAACCCAACAACCACAACACAAAACGTACCCCAACAACTAAGACCTCACCCCCCCCCCCCACCACTAATATAGTAACCCAACCACAAACACAAACTTACCCACAACAACCATTACCCCCTTACCGGGCAATCACCCCCCCATAGTAACCCAACCACAACCCAAACCCCCCCACACAACAACCTAAACCCCCCCCCCCAATCACTAATATAGTAACCCCCCCCCCCACAACACAAACTTACACAACAAGCCCCCCCCCCCCCCACACCCCCCCACCCCCCATATAGTAACCAACCACAACACAAACTTACACAACAAGCCCCCACCCCCTTACCCCCCAATCACCCCCCCCCCCCCCCACCACAACACAAACCCCCACACAACCCCCTAAGACCTTACCCCCCCCAACCCCCAATAGTAAACTCAACCACAACACAAACTTACACAACCCCCCTAAGACCTTACCGGGCTACCCCTAATAAGTAACCAACCCAAACCACCACCCCCCCACACAACTTACACCCCCAAGCTACCCCCCCCCCCCTTACACCCCAAAAACTAATATAGTACCCCCAACCCACAACCACACACAAACCACAACCCCTAAGGACCTTACCCCCCCCCCCCCACTAATATAGTAACCAACCCCAACACAAACTTACACAACAACCTAAAACCTTACCGGGCAACCCCCACCCCCCCCAACTCAACCACAACACAAACCCCCACAACACCCCTAAGACCTTACCCCCCCAATCACACAAAACCCAACCCCCCCCACAACACCAAACTTACACAACCCCTAACCCCCAACCCCCAATCCCTAATATAGTAACCCAACCCCACACAAACACACCCCCTTACACAACAAGCTAAGACCTTACCGGGCAATCACTAATATAGTAACTCAACCACAACACCCCACACAAAACTTACACAACAACCTAAACCCTTACCCACCAATCACCCCCCCCCCCACCCCCCAACCAACCCCAAACACAAAAAAAACTTACACAACCCTAAGACCTTACCGGGCACCCACTAAAATAGTAACCCAAACCACAACAAAACACAACACCCCCTTACACAACCCCCCCCCCCTTACCCCCACCCCCCACCCCCCCCCAACCCAACCACAACACAAACCCCCACACAACCCCCACCCCCCTTACCCCCAATCACTAATATAGTACCCCAACCACAACACCCCCCAAACCCACCCCCCCCCCCCCCTAACATCCCCACCTTACCCCGGGCAATCACTAATATAGTACCCTCAACCACAAACCCCACAACCCCCCCTTACACAACCTAAGACCACCCCCAGGCCCACTAATATAGTAACCCAACCCACAAACACAAACCCCACAACCCCCCTAAGACCTTACCCAACCCCCACTACACCCCCCAGTAACCCAACCACACCCCACAAAACCCCCCCCCCCCAACCCCCCCCCCCCCAACCCCACTAAATATAGTAACCCCCCCACCCCCCCCACCCCCCACACAACCCCCCCCCCCCCCACCCCCACCCACTAATATAGTAAACCAACCAACAACCCAAACAAACTTACACAACAACCCCCCCCCCCCACAATCCCCTAATCCATAAAAACCCCACCCCCCCACAACACCCCCCCTTACCCACCCCAAGCTAAGACCCCCCCCCCCCAATCCACAATATAAACCCAACCCCCCCACAAACCCACAACCCCCCCCCACCCCCCCTTACCCCCCCCACTAATATACCCCAAAACACCCCACAACACAACCCCCCTTACACAACAAGCTAAGACCTTACCCAATCATAATATAGTAACCCCAACCACAACACAAACTTACACAACAAGCTAAGACCCCCCCCGGGCAATCACTAATATAGTAACCAACCACAACACAAACTTACACAACAAGCTAAGACCTTACCCCCCAATCCTAATATAGTAACCCAACCCCCAACACACAAACCCCCAACAACTAAGACCTTACCCCCAATCACTAACCCAACCACCACAACACAAACTTACACAAACCTACCCCTTACCCCCCCCCCCCCCCCCACCTACACATACCCCCCCACCCAACATTGTAATACCAACCCACCAACCCACAAAACACAAACCACAACAACCTAAGACCTTACCCCCCAATCACCAATATAGTAACTCAACCCACCCCCCCAACAAACTTACACAACAAGCTAACCACCTTACCGGGCAATCACCTAATATAGTAACTCAACCACACACACAAACTTACACAACAACTAAGACCCCCAATCACCCCCCCCCAGTAACTCCCCACAACACAAAACTTACCCCCAACAAGCCCCACCCCCCCCCCCAATCACTAATATAGTAACCCTAAACCCACACCACAACACACTCCCCTAACCAACCCCCCACTAAGACCTTACCGGGCAAACCCCCCTAATATAGTAACTCAACCACAACACCCCCCCACACCACAAACAACTAAGACCTTACCCAATCACTAATATAGTAACCCAACCACAACCCCAAACTTACACAACCCTAAGACCTAACCCCCACTAATATAGTAACTCCCCACAACACACAAACTTACACAACAACTAAGACCCTTACCGGGCAATCACTAATATAGTAACTCACCCACCAAACAACACTTACACAACAAGCTAAGACCTTACCGGGCAACCCACTAATATAGTAACTCAACCACAACACAACCCTTACACAACAAGCTAAGACCTTACCGGGCAATCACTAATAAACACAACTCAACCACAACACAAAACCCCCCCACTTACACTATATAGTAACTCAACCACAACAAAAACTTAACAACAAGCTAAGACCTTACCAGGCAATCACTAATATAGTAACTCAACCACAACACAAACTTACACAACAAGCTAAGACCTTACCAGGCAATCACTAATATAGTAACTCAACCACAACACAAACTTACACAACAAGCTAAGACCTTACCGGGCAATCACTAATATAGTAACTCAACCACAACACAAACTTACACAACAACAACCTTACCGGGCAACACTAATATAGTAACTCAAGACCGAGAACCACAACCATTAAACTTACCAGGCAATCACTAAATATAGTAACTCAACCACAACACAAACTTACACAACAAGCTAAGAATATACACAACTAAACTAGTCTCCCAAACAACACAAACTTTATACACAAACAAGCTAAGAAAGTAAGATAGTAACTCAACCACAACATAAACTTACACAACAAGCTAAGCTAAAACAACAAACTAAAACATTAGAAATATACACAACTAGCTAGTCTAAAACAGAGAGACTTTTACAACAAACTAAACAATGAAAAAACAAAATAGGCTAGACATTTACAAAAAAGAGAGAAGAAAGAGAGAAAAGAGAGAGAGAGAGAGAGAGAGAGAGAGAGAGAGAGTGATAGAGAGAGAGAGAGAGAGAGAGAGAGAGAGAGAGAGAGAGAGAGAGATAGAGAGAGAGAGAGAGAGAGAGAGATGTAAAAGAAATAAAACAACAGAAACAAACAAAACTAATTCACAGTACCAGTAGAAATTGACATAAAAACTAAAACTGCAGAGACATTCAAATTAAACAAGATTGATGAAATAGGAAAAACTGCCAGATAGGTAAAAGAAAAAAAACCACACATGTATGCACTGATATACACACACACATAAACAGATATACATTCAGATATAACTGAAACAACAGAAATAGTAGATGAACCTGAAACTTACGCAGCCACTGGCTCTTTGAACTTCCCTTCCTGCTGTATTCTGTACATAAGATCACCTCCATTCACATACTCCATCACAAAATAGAGTCGATCCTGGTGGAGAATACATCAATCATAAGTTCTTTTGTCAAGCTGTAGTGTAGATATAAAACATTTATGCAATGTATATTCTCAGATGTGTATGTTTATGTGTATGTATTTATAAATATGTGTATATGTATGCAAATACATATATACATATTTATAGAGTTAGTTTTATTAGCTCTTGTATATATTCTGTTTGCGTATCTCTGCTGTTGTTGCTGATGAAGGGTTTCCCTGAAATGATGTTGTCCATCTGATCAACTTAACATTTTATATCTGACTTATTAATAAGTAATAAAAGGTAAGTCTGAATGACAGGATAAAAGCCAGGACAAACAATTACATACTAAACAAAAACAATAAAAACAACTTTGACAATAATAAAAGAACTTCACTATTATTCTCATTTTGGCAGATTATTTGGGATCGGGGAGGAAACACATGATAATGATGACTTTGAATTGGTGCTGGAGCTATATCTTCTGTGCAAACTGTTATTATGCCACTACAATAGGTAGGTGCTGGAATTAGGTTGGCCATATCCTCAAAAGAGTCCCTGATACCATCATCAGTACTGCAAGGTGAAAGAGAGGCAGACCCAAAAAAAATTTAGAGGAGATTTGTGGAGACTGAGATGAAAAGCCAGCAGCAATGTTCCCTGTAATTTTTAATATCCTGCATGTGCAAATATTTTTTCCCCAGTGACATAAAGATATGCACACTACAATAAGTATATATAAGAATGTAAACCTGAAATCATATTTTGTTAATATAGTCAATCTCATAGCCACTATTGTGTTTTCATGTTTTAACAAAAAATTTGTTGTGAGGCACAGACAGTATTCCCCCATAGATATTACTAAAAGTAATTTTGAGAGTTAGTCTGCAGTAATGCCATTTCAAATAATGCAAGTTATCACAATGTTCCTGTTTTCTGCAAAATGCTTATACTGAGAGTAGATTTTCACGTTTCACCTACTCAAAAAAACAAACAATTGACTTATTTAATCCTCTCAAGATTTTATTTAACACAACAAAAACTAATGACTTGCAACGCTGATCAACACAATATAAGTTTTCAATTTAGTTTTCACAGAGAAATGGTGCCTTTTCCTGAAAAGTTGGGGGAAATGTTTGTGGTATTCTATCTTAGTCCTATCTAAAAGAACTAATATCAGACTTTTGACGTTTTTAATATTTTATTACACACGGGGTTACAAACATGTCTGACCTCACATAACGGCCATTCTTTCCAAGTCCCGTAACTCTCACGTCATATCTATTTATAGGACACTACATTCTCTCCCTTTCTTGAATAACAAAACACTCTGAAACTCAAACTATTTTACAAACATCACTAATGACAGACAGAGTCATCGTCAATACAAAACATAGTCATTTAGACGTCTTGGGACATTTCGGTGTCTAGGCGGTGGTCTGCCTGTTAGCGGTAATTGCCTGTTGTTGTCCATGGTGACGTCAGCTGGTTCTGTGGGAGTTGGTGACAACTCAGGACTGAAAATGTCATCCAAGTAATCACCATCTGGCTGTGATTTCTTTTTGGCTGATCTGGCCAGGTTTTCGTTGACTTTCTTGAAAAACGAGACATTTCTTGTCACAACTCTGCCTTCACCTGTAGCACTTATCATGTTTCCTTTGATTTTAGTAATCTGATAAGGTTCTGGATTAAACCTCGGAGTTGACTTGCTGTTTTGTTCTTGTCGTACTAAAACAAAATCTCTTACTTTCAAATGAGACGGCTGCAATCGTAGTCTACGGTCTGCATGTTGCTTCATTCTGTTTTTAGCCTGTGCATCTTTTCTCTGCACATCTGATGAGGCTGGTTGACTCTCTTTGGTTTCAACTGTTGGAATCTTAATCGAGACCTTTCTCTGAAACATGAGCTCATATGGTGATTTGCTTGTTGACATATAAGGTGTTGCCCTATAATTTCTAAGGAAATCATACAGCTGTTGTCTCCAACATTTTCCTTCAACTGTGGCTGTTTGAATGACCTTCTTGAGATTTCTCATCATCCTTTCCACCTCCCCGTTTGCCCTTGGCCAGTAAGGTGTGATTCTTCTGTGTCTGCATCCAATATGGTGCATAAAATTGTTCATGTCTTGACTGTTAAATGGGGAACCATTATCTGTTTTTAAAATTTCAGGAATTCCAAATGTCGAAAATATCTTGTCAATTACAGGTATGACAGTTCTTGCTGATGTGGAATTAATGATTTCAACAACTGGAAATCTTGAATATTCATCTATCATGACAAGAATATACTGCCCACACGGTAATGGTCCACAAAAATCTGCAGAGACCTCTGTCCATGGAGCTTTGGGAAGCTCAGACATTTTCAAAGGTGTCATATGTGCTCCACTTTCTGTGCAAGCTTGACAAGCTAAACAATTTGCAACAGTCTCTTCAACCATTTTGTCCAATCTGGAGAACCAAATTTTCTCTCTAACCAAACCTTTGGTCTTGACTATGCCTTGATGTCCTTCATGAGCCAAATCTACTGCTCTTCTCTGGAGTGTTCCAGGAATTATTATTCTTGAACCTCTCAGTAATAAATTGTCTTCAGTAAGTGTAAGTTCATTTCTAAATCTGTGGAAAATATTAAGATTGTCCCTGTTCACATTAGAGAACTGTTCATAAGGAATGTTATTCCATTTATTATTTCTGATTATAAACTGAACTGCTTGTAACAGTGAGTCTTTCATGGTCTCTTCTTGTATTTCCTTAAAATTCATAGCTTTTGGAACACTGTTCATGGCAAGGAATCTCACATATGTTTCTGTCTTTTCACTGTTTTTGTTCTCAGACTGCACTTTTAGTGGGTGTCTTGACATATAATCAACAGGATTATTTTTCCCAGGCTTGTATACAACATTAAAATCATACTGCTGCAGTCTTAAAACCCATCTTTCTATACGAGCAGGAGGCTTGGATGTTCTTTTTCCAAATATCATCTCCAATGCCTTGTGATCTGATATGATGGTGAACTTGCTACCATAAATGTATAAGTGAAAATATTCACAAGCCCACACTATTGCTAAAGCCTCTTTTTCTGTCTGTGAGTATCTAGTTTCTGTATCTGACAGACTTCTACTGCCAAAAGCTACAACATATTCTTTGTTTCTGTCATCTCTTTGGGTTAGCATTGCCGCTAAACCGACTGGACTTGCATCCACTGAGATGAATGTCTTTCTGTTCCTATCAAAATAGGATGTACCAGCACTTTTGGATAGTTCTGATTTCAGCATATCTAATGCTTTTGACTGAGTTGCAGTCCATATCCATGGTGTGTCTTTTCTTGTAAGCATTCTTAAAGGCTGACTGAGTGTTGCATAGTTTTGAATAAAACGTGAACAGTAGTTGAACATTCCCAGTAGACTTCTCAATTCAGATACATTGGTTGGTTCTGCCATTTCTTGAAGTGCTCTAACTTTTCTGTGGTCTGGAACAATTCCCTTCTCAGAAAAAGTATATCCATAAAAATCCAATGTGTTTTTGCTGAATTCACATTTCTCTTTATTCAATGTGAGGTTATGCTGCCTCAGTCTGATGAATACCTGTTCTAGATTTTCATCATGTTCTTTTGGGGTTTTTCCATAAACCAGAATATCATCAGATACATTCAACTGTCCTTTCAGACCCTGAAGCACATTTCCAATTATATTCTGGAATGCTTCTGCTGCTGAGGCTATTCCAAAACTGAGCCTTTTGTATCTTCGTAAACCTAGATGTGTTGAGAAAGTTGTGATGTATCTAGATTCCGGAGCTAATAGAATTTGATGGTAGCCACTTCTCAGATCTAATTTGCTGAAAACCTTTGCTCCATTTAGATCTACTATTATGTTGTCTATTGTAGGAGTGATGTGTCTCTCTCTTTCTGTAGCTTCATTAGGCTGTCTCATGTCTACACAAATTCTTACATCACCATTCTTATTGATGACAGGTACTATAGGACTGACCCATGGAGTTGGCCCTGAAACATGTTCAATGATATCTTCTTCTTCTAATCTTTTCATTTCTTCTTCTACTTTTTGCCTGATGTGAAATGGAATTCTTCTGTGCTGTTGTGCTTTAGGTTTCACATTCACATTTATGTGTAGTTTCAGCTCAAAATCTTTCAATTTACCCACACCTTGGAACAGGTCTGAATACTTTTCAAACAGATTCTGTGTTCTCTTGCTGTTGATGCTATTTATTATTCTGACAACCTGCAATTTAGATGCTGTCTTATGGCTTAAAAGAACTTCATGTCCACCTTCTACTATATAGACAGTAGTACTGGCTTGATGATGCTTGGATTCAATGGTTGTTCTGAACATTCCAACCACTTTCAATGGAGTCTTGGATGCATATGCATATAACGTTTTATTAGTGGGCAACAACTGTGGTCTTTTCTTCAACTGTTTGTACGTGGTTGTGCTTATGACATCCACACTTGAACCCGTGTCTATCATTGCAGACAGATGTGTATCTTGCATTTTAATGATTATTCTGGGGACATCTGATCTGTTATCCAGTGCATAAACATAAGCCTCTGAGCTGCTGTCAGTGTCTGTGGTGTTTTCCTTTTTCTCACTAACCTGTTGAACCTTATTTTTAGGTGTGAGACAAAACTTGGCAAAGTGATTTTGCTTGTGACAAATATGACACTCTTTCCCAAATGCAGGGCAGTTCTGTCTTCCACCTTTGTGAGGATATTTCCTTCCACAACATTTGCAATTTGTATACGATTCTTTCTTGGACTCAGATCTGGACGCATGAAACTTTGGTTTATGTCTGCTATGTTTGTCAGCTAGTGTGACTGAATCTTGGGTTCTAGATCTAGAATTCTTAAATTGCAGTTTGTTGACAGTGTTCTCTTCTTTCTTCTCTATGTGTGTAGCCTGTATTTCTACATTTTCTAACGTTCTGCCAATCTGTAGTACTTCATCTAACGTAATGGATTTTTCACTTTGAAGAATCCTTCTTCTTAACTTCGATGATGTGCATGTCTGTATTAAATGATTTCTAATTTCATCATCTTGATTCTGAAATTGGCAGTGTTTTACAAGTTGGCGTAACCTCGTGACGTATTGGTCTAAATTTTCTTCACCATTTTGAATGGCCTGTCTGAACTTGAACTGTTCATACATCATATTCTTCTTAGGGATGAAGTAGGAGGACAGCTTCTGCTTCACCTTGTCATAATCATCACTTGTATCGGCCATAGTCTGGTAGATATCATATACATCTTCTCCGGCATAGTGCAATAGTAAACACTGTTTGCGTTTGACATCTTTGACCTCAAATGCCGCCAGACAGTTTTCGAAACGGCTTACCCATTTTTCCCACTTGGTTCCTATGTTCACATCGTGATCGTACTGAAAAAACGTAATGGGTAATTCTAATATCCTCGTCACCATTTTGTGGTATTCTATCTTAGTCCTATCTAAAAGAACTAATATCAGACTTTTGACGTTTTTAATATTTTATTACACACAGGGTTACAAACATGTCTGACCTCACATAACGGCCATTCTTTCCAAGTCCCGTAACTCTCACGTCATATCTATTTATAGGACACTACAATGTTTACTAATTTTCACTTAGTTCCTAAGACAACTTGTAATGTGTTTATTCAGTGTTGGCAATATTCACTTCATACAGATTTCCTCACAAAAAGTATTGCCAATACATCTACATGTATCTCTATCTTAGATTTATACATAATAGTAGAGAACAAATTGAGTTCTTGTCAATTTGTAGTCAACTGGGTCTATACCATACAACATACATTGCTGTAGGTAAGAAATCATCATAATTCGTCTTAAGAGTTTGAAATGAATTTAGGGGGGGCAAATGTCCCATTTTGCGCAAATAATTTTTGACGCTATGGTCAATTTAGTCACCCAAGTTGACTAACCCTTAAATAAATATTTCCTACACAGAATGATAAGTTATATTTGAAATTTTCATTATATGTTTTTTATATGCACAAAGGCAAGATTTTAAAAGATATTCATACAATTACAAAAAATGTTGTGAAAATAGATGTTAATTAATTAGTCAAATTTCATTTGAGGGGGGGGGCGGGGGGGGGGGGGGGGCGGGGGGTTGGAGTGGCTAAGAGGTTTGACATCCACCTATAATTCTAAAAGTACAGGGATCGGTTCCCAGTACTGAGAATATATTTGATGGACATTTTTACAGAACCAGTGGGTTCTAATCATGTCATATCTCTCCCCCCTCCCTCCCACCCAAACTCCTGGGTTGTGAGATCAGATACCTAGCCTTCTTGGATAAGATCGAAAAAATAGGAGGTCACGTGTGCAAATTGCGCACGTTAAGAATCCCCCGGCAGTTGGAAATCATGAAGAGCAGGCCATTTGGTCGCTGCACTGGCAAAATTAACAAAATTAGGAAAACATTACCTACCACAAAAATATTTATAGAATGCGTGATTCCTGTATACACACTTTGGTATCTTTGCTGATGCTACAGATTTTGTGCACTGTGCTGAGATCCACCATGTGTGATCTAAGGGAGGAGATTGGTGCACTGATGGCGTTGTCCACATGCAATGAAGATGGTCCTTAAAACCAAAACCAAAACCAAAACATTCCATTAGCTTTCTTTCACTTCGTCCCACGTCGTTTTTGACCGTCTGCTTGTTAGCTTTCTTTCACTTCTTCGCACGTCGTTTTTTATTGTTTGCTTGTTAGCTTTATACCCAATGCATGAGGGTAAGTTTGACTACAAAGGAATTAAATGACCAAGGGAGAAATAGTACTATCATCAGGGCATGCAACAGAAAGAGCATATCATAATTCATTTCCGTCAGTGTTTGGTAGGTTCCTTGTTCGTGCACTCAGAATGCCTCATGTACAAAATGTAGTGACTTACTTCAATCAGTGTTTGGTAGGTTACTTGTTCATGCACTCACAATGTCTCATGTACAAAATGTAGTGACTTACTTCCGTCAGTGTTTGGTAGGTTCCTTGTTCATGCACTCAGAATGTCTCATGTACAAAATGTAGTGACTTACTTCAATCAGTGTTTGGTAGGTTCCTTGTTTGTGCACTCACAATGTCTCATGTACAAAATGTAGTGACTTACTTCCGTCAGTGTTTGGTAGGTTACTTGTTCATGCACTCACAATGTCTCATGTACAAAATGTAGTGACTTACTTCCATCAGTGTTTGGTAGGTTACTTGTTCATGCACTCAGAATGTCTCATGTACAAAATGTAGTGACTTACTTTCGTCAGTGTTTGGTAGGTTACTTGTTCGTGCACTCATAATGTCTCATGTACAAATTGTAGTGATTTACTTCTGTCAGTGTTTGGTAGGTTACTTGTTCAAGCACTCAGAATGTCTCATGTACAAAATGTAGTGACTTACTTCCATCAGTGTTTGGTAGGTTACTTGTTCATGCACTCACAATGTCTCATGTACAAAATGTAGTGATTTACTTCCGTCAGTGTTTGGTAGGTTACTTGTTTGTGCACTCACAATGTCTCATGTACAAAATGTAGTGACTTACTTCCGTCAGTGTTTGGTAGGTTACTTGTTCATGCACTCACAATGTCTCATGTACAAAATGTAGTGACTTACTTCCGTCAGTGTTTGGTAGGTTACTTGTTTGTGCACTCACTATGTCTCATGTACAAAATGTAGTGACTTACTTCCATCAGTGTTTGGTAGGTTACTTGTTTGTGCACTCACAATGTCTCATGTACAAAATGTAGTGACTTACCTAAGCATAGCTGAATTTATCTAATGTTTTGAGAAATTATATATATATATATATATATATATATATATATATATATATATATATATATATATATATATATATTTATATATATATACATATATATATATATATATATATATATATATATATATATATATATATATATATATATATATATACACGAGGGGCGTTCAGAAAGTAATGCACCACATCGTTTTTCTCAGCTAATAATGAAGATAGAAGCATGAAATTTTGCACACTTCAAATATGGCATGTGCCAATTGTGTGCACCAAATTGCATCACAACCGGCCATATAATACGGCTGCCCTAAACCGTTCAAATGCAGCGTGTTAGCAGCTTGCGTTATAAACAGCGAATTGTGATAGAATTTCTCGTTGCAGAGAAGGAAACTGTTGTGAATATTCACAAGCGTCTATGTGATGTGTATGGAAGTTTTGCAGTCAACAGGAGTACAGTCAGTCACTGGGTTCAGAGAATCAAAGAATCAGGAAGTGGAGATATGGAGCTGCTTGATCGGCCGCGCTGTGGACGTCCTGCCACAGCCACCAACGCAGAAATGTTGAAATGCGCTGAGGGCATTATTCTTACTGATAGGCGAATCACTACTCAACAATTGGCTTTACAGCAGTCAGTCAGCATTGGTAGTGCAAATGCAGTTATAAAAACTCTCGGATTTTCTAAGGTTTGCGCAAGATGGGTTCCTCGAAGTCTCACAAATGACCACCGATTGCAAAGGAAAGCAATTTCTTCTGAATTGTTGGAGCGTTTCAATGCTGATGGAGATAACTTTTTGGCTAAGATCGTTACAGGTGACGAAACCTGGGCACATCATTTTGAACCTGAGACAAAATGACAGTCAATGGAGTGGCATCATCCGCAATCACCAAGAAGAAAGAAATTCAAGACAATTCCTTCAGCTGGAAAGGTCATGATCACTGTCTTTTGGGACATTGAAGGTGTGATTCTTGTGGATGTTATGCCAAGAGGAGAGACAATCAATTCGCAAGCTTACATTAAGACATTGAAAAAACTCAATCAACGTTTTCGCAGAGTTTGGCCGCACAAGAATCCAGCAGACCTGCTTCTCCTTCACGACAATGCGCGCTCTCACACAAGTCTGGCAACACGGGAAGCAATCACCAAATTGGGTTGGACTGTACTACCCCATCCACCCTATAGTCCCGATTTGGCACCCTCTGATTTTCATCTATTTGGTCCACTTAAAGATGCACTCCGTGGGACAAGGTTTGAAGATGATGAAGGAGTGATTCATGCAGCGAAGAAATGGCTACATGATCAAGACAAAATCTGGTACGGGCTAGGAATACATGCACTTGTTTTGCGCTGGCATAAAGCCGTACAAGTTGATGGGGATTATGTTGAATAATACCGATGTTTACATGACATATCCATGTATATTGTGTATAAATTTCATGCTTTTTGAATAAACAGCTCCTGAGAAAAAACGATGTGGTGCATTACTCTCTGAACGCCCCTCGTATATATATATATATATATATATATATATATATATATATATATATAAAGATATATATATATATATATATATATATATATATATATATATATATATATATATATATATATATGTGTGTGTGATAGGAAACTGTACAGAGTGATACAACAGGAGGTAATCTGATCATCAGAAGTTTCCCCCGTCGATCAAGTGTTTCAGCCCCTTAATCTCCTTTCCACTCTAAGGGGGGTGGGCCTACTTGGGTCATGACTCCCAAGTATCAGCCTCCTATTGTCTTGTGCAGAGAATTGAACCCACTCCACCTTGGTTGCAGCTTTCAACTTCACTCCTGTTTTCTGCCAGCTGGAGGCAATTGTGAAAGTAACCACTATGTTGAAAATAAATTAATGTCTCTAGTTCCATAGCTCCATTTATCTCGAAATAAAATGAAGAACCTATGGCATAACACCAGCAAATTAATAAAAGTAAAACTTCTGAGAACGTGCATCTTTCCGGTAGCAACATATGGATGTGAATCATGGACCATTACTCAAACATTAAAGAAAAAAATTGAATCTTTCGAAGCAAAGTGTTACAGAAAAATTCTCAGAATATCGTGGACAAAGAAGAAGAAAAATATAGACATCCTACACGACCTGAACATTGAGGAAAACTGGCTCATAAACAATATCATGTCCCGGAAACTGAAATATTTTGGCCACATTAAATGCCATAGTGGCTTAGAGAGAGCAGTGATGGAGGATATGGTACCTGGAAGGCGAGGCAGGGGCCAACCAAGATGACGATGGACACAGGACACTGAAGACACCTTGAACATGACATTGGAGGAGGCAGGAGGGTTGGCTAGAGATCGAGAGTCTTTCAGGCGGGCTGTGATGAGAGCGACGTTCTGCAAAGGACATGCTACATGATGATGATGATGAGTTCCATAGCCCATTGTGGTTCTTCCACAGTCAGCATGATGCCCTTTCTGCAGTTTTGCTGAGCCTATTAAGTGCCCTTGTTCTTGACTGTCCTTTAAAACCCAACAGTTTCAGTAGATCATACACTGAGGCAGCCACAAGACCTCTTGCACCCACCTCAACAGCCATGACCCTTGCAGTGAACCCATTGTGTCTCAAGTCCGTGACCATCCAAATTATTATAGAAGAATAAGTCCTTATAGATAGACTTCCACTACTTGAATAGTATCACGAGGGTAGACGCTGAACCCATACCAAACCAAGAGGTCCTTTTATTTCAAATAGTGGGTGTGAAATATTTGACAAAACTAGATTTATACAGGGGAAAGTGGCAAATTCCCTTGGCAGAAGTAGCTAAGCTATTTACAGCATTCTGCAGTCCTCAGGGTTTTTCCAGTTTAAGTACAGGTGGTTTGGGTTGGTGAATGCCCCTGTAACATTTGTGCATATGATAAGAATGCTTTTGGGTGGACAGAAGGTTGTTATTACATATATTGATGATATTTGTTTGTTTCATGACACTTGGGATGAACATGTAGAGGGTTTGAAGTCACTGTTATCATGCCTTCATGTGCATCACCTTAAAGCAAGACCCAGAAATATTAAGGCTGGGTTTCATGAGTTGACTTTTCTGGGGTATGTAGTAGGACAGAGAGTTTTAAAACCATAGATCAGACACTTGGAAGAATTTTGAATTTGCAACCTCCAAAAACAAAGAAACAAGTTCGTAGTCTACTGAGTCTATAAACTGTTATCATAAATGTATCACCAGGTTCTCCTCATTGTTGGCAGTTCTGACGTTGCTCACTCAGAAGGATATGCCAAACAGGGTGGTTTGGACTGAAGAGTGTGATAGAGCACTGAGGAAGATCAAGAATGTATTCCCCAGCAAGCCCATTCTTCTACTGCCAGACTTTACCAAGCCCTTTGTACTAAGGGCTGATGCTTCTGCAATTGTCATTGGTGCGTGTCTTATGCAGGAACATGATGGGTTTCTGAACCTGTCATGTATGTTAGCAGAAAGTTGCTTCCTGCTGAAAAACGATATGCCACTATAGACAGAGAGAGTGTTTAGCTATTATTTGGGCTGTTTCCAAGCTCTCTAGGTATTTGTTAGGATACCATTTTGTGTTGGAGACGGACCATTGTCCATTGACTTTCCTTAAGTCATCTAGATCCTCAAATTTGCGTTTGACAAGTTGGTCGCTGTTGCTACAACAGTATAACTTCATGGTTTTTCCTATTCAGGGTAAATTGAATGTTATCGCAGATTCTTTATCTAGATTTTAAAAAACTTGATTTTAGTAAATGGGTGTTTTTTTTCCCCCACCCTTACCACTGTAGTATTTGATACCTTTGCATGATTATTGATTTGCTGACTGTATTTTGCCTGATTTTTGTATGAGCTATATTCACATTGTATGTGGTGTACATAGCACAGGTTTATCGAGTAGAAGTATCCTCCTGTATGGTAGAATTGTCTGAAAATGATGTAATGTCAATTACCTTTTTTGTAATTAGAGTTACATCATTCTTGCCAAACGACTGCTGTTGTATTTTTCTAGCAACTCATTTCTATTGCATTTTTGTCAGCATGTTATTAGTGACTATTTGCAGATGTCAAGGGTTTACATTTAAATTGCAATAGATTTTGTCCATACCTGTAATTTTAGGTCTTAGATGGTTGAGTTCCTGGTATCTATATCTGCCACCCATCCAGTGAAAAACGATGTTTTCACTTGGAGAGAGAGGGTTGGATGTCACGAACTGGTCAGTACTTATGCTTTGGCTGGAGCTAGATGTGTTTATGTAAGTTGTGAGTTGAAGTGAGTAAATGTTAAGTTTGATTGTGTTCACGAATGCTATTAGTAGCAGTCGACTAG
This sequence comes from Oreohelix idahoensis, assembly GCA_024509875.1. Taxonomy (NCBI): domain Eukaryota; kingdom Metazoa; phylum Mollusca; class Gastropoda; order Stylommatophora; family Oreohelicidae; genus Oreohelix; species Oreohelix idahoensis. Next base: position 104,718 of record JAMPIV010018319.1, read on the forward strand.
TATTGTTAAGTTCATGGGTGTGACTGAGCTGTTATGAGTGAAGTGGTATTTAAAGACTGGTCGGGGTGAAAAGGTCATTTTGTGTAGAGGGCAATCAGAAGAGAGATTTGAGCGATGGAATGTTAGTTGTTAGGTGCGTGAGAGCTCACAGCGAATTGTATTATGGAAAGCAGATAGTGCAGGTTGAGATGTAGCTAGATATAGTGAGATTTTTCCATGTGAACATTGTTTTGATGATGTATGAAACATTGTGTGCTTCATGACCAAAGTGGCAGTCTGCTGATGTTATTTCTGTTGTGCTGAAGATTTGTGATATGAAGACATCGGATATCGTACTTACCTGAGTCTACTGAGTTACTATTAGATGTGAATAATTGTGGTGAAGTGGGATGTTATAAATACTTATAGGGAACTTAGTGTACTGACTGAGATCAGCTGTGAAGGTATCTATATCTATTAAGAGTAGTGTATTATAGATAACCTTACTTGCTACCACATATCTATATATCTCAGTCAGAATTATTCTGGAATAGTGTGATGCTACGTTATGTGTCTAGGGTATGAGTATGGGGAAGTGTAAGTCACAACAACAGACAGATAAACAATTTAATTTAATCCACTACTCTTGACAACACTGTGACACTCACATACATATAACACTCTACAAAGATATCTTAAAAGAGTCACTGATAAACTTTCAAATAACAATATGTATTCATTACTGGCATGAATGAATATGTGTCCTGATTCAACTACAAGGGAACCAGGAATCACAATCAATTTAAATTACAAGTTATGTACAGAATGTATTTAATATGAATATTGTAGTGACATATCTTATTACAAATGTTCTATGTGTGTCAGTTGTGTAGTAGTAAAATGAGGTAATACTGGTTTTGTTTTGTTCAAGCTCTGTTGGTATTTGTCATCATGACTTCAATAGTTTGTCTTTAGGGACTAGTATTGGAGATGTTCACAGTTCCTGATTTTAAGACAAGTAAATTCCCCTCTTAATGTTAATTTTAAAAAATCAGTTCAAGATGAGGGGACATAATGTTGAGCTCAGCTGGCCAATTCGCTTATCTGGCGTGATGGCGGCAGGAAAGGACTCCTCTGCTCGAATTCTCCTCTGGGTTCAGGAGACACCTCACTGATAGCTAAAAAGACCAAGGAGTATGCTGTCCGACTCAGGATTCAGCAAAGCTCTGACTAGGTGCTGCTCAGTACCATCAAGACCACTGTCCCTGAAATCAAGAAGGATGTACCTTCTACTTCATAACTAATTTATATTTTCTTTTTACACTGATCACAATACATCACAAACATTGCGTTCAGAGCGTTAGGCCAACAGTCAGCTTCATCTGAAATACTTTATACCAGCATTACCATTCTTAATGGTTACTACGCCTCTGCACTTCCAGCATTATTTCTTTCTAGTCAATCATCCAGGTGTCAGTGTACTGTTTGGCCATTCCATGCCGTTTTACTTCTCTCCGACACCCTCTGTTCAGGCTGGAGCATTACAGGCTTTACCTCACGTTTGCCACTGAACTACACATATATATACAGGCATAAATCAACAATTCACATTCAATTTTCATTAAAAGATATTAAATGGTTCAAGCTTACCACAATTCATACGAATAACACAGATACGTTGATTAGCAATGAATTCTGGCACAAACTGGCACAAATTTCCATCTGCCTATGTTCCAGGCTTTTATTGAGCAAAATATATGCTGGCCTCAACGCACTGATGCTTTATCAGGATCATTTAAACAAGTGGTCTCGAACTAACGCTCCCAAGTGTGTATATCAGCGAGACTGACCAATGAGCCACGTTTCGATAAGTGTTTGAAAAAATGTTATCTTTTCCCGTCTCCCCTAACAACCAAGATAGTATTTATAGCCCGACCAATCGTGGTTAGGCTTTCATTTGTTGCGCTCCAATCAATTTGGAGTTTACATGGTAGGCTATTTCTGTAACGTAAATTTTTTTCAAACACGTTAAAAAAAAATCTTATGAGCAGAAATGATTTTATGCTGTCAGGCACCCCCAATATTTTATTTTGGGTATAATTTATTAATTCCTGGACTATTTGCGTAACGTTTTACATATTATTTGTCAGCAAGCCCTAAGGAACCCAAAAATACTAATTTAAAGGAGCTACGTGGCTGCGTTCAAAATATGCAATTTCTTCTACCTCCTGTTTCGAAGATGTGCTGTCTGGGTACTGTTATGTGTTCAAACGTAAACCCATCTATTGTTATCTTTTCTAATAAGAGTCTGTTATGATTTATAAACCTAACTCTGGGAAAGGGTAGTGTATTTTATCACTGTCCGTCTGAAAAAAAATTAGTGCATGTAGACTTACACGCGTGATGGCAGCATTTGCGTATCGCGCGAAGCGTGTTTAGTGTTCGGCTTTCTGCCTCTCCCTTCTCGCTATCCTTTTGTCCATCTGTTCGTTCGTTTTGGTAACGTAATATAATTAATGTTAGGATTAATTTAGGTCATTACGCAGGGCCTCTCAATGCTTTTCCAAGAAATACAGCACACGTTTCATTGAAGAAAGCGGGTAATAATACAGTAAGCTTTTATATCAACGTGAAAGCGTTACAATTTGCAGACGAAGCAGAAAACAAGGGGGATTTCGAGTACATTCCTTGTGACAGCACTGTCATTTTACCATTGCTCTTCTCTTTATTAATTTTATTTGTTAGGCTTCATATTTACCTAATAATTTATATATGTGGATTAGAATATTTCATGACACCTCCCCTCTTAAAACAGACATTATATGTCAGTCCTTTATTCTATATACACATAGAGAAATTTATTATTATTTCTGGGGTTTACGGTGATTCTCATCACACGGATGGCGGCTTAAAAAATCCGCTCCCAGATTGGTTTTTCCAGATATATATTCAATGCTAAAATTATATGGAGCCAGAAGCAAAGACCATCGGAGTAACCTAGAGTTCTCATGCTTAGCCTGTGCTAAAAACGATAAAGGTTTGTGGTCAGTTTGCAACTTAAATGCCTTCCCATATAGATAAATATTGAATTTCTTTATTGCCCATATTACTGCAAGACATTCTTTTTCGCTAGTTGAGTAGTTGATTTCAGCTTTATTCAACTTTCTGCTAGCATATGCCACTGGGCTTAATTCCCCATCCAATGCATCTGATTTCTGTAGTAAAGTTGCACCTAACCCAATATTACTTGCATCCATCCTTACTATGAATTCTTGACTTAAGTCAGGTAATTTCAAAATGGGTTTACTTGTGAGCTTTTCCTTCAATTCTTGGTAAGTCATTTCACATTGTGGAGTCCATGTAATGCGATCTGGATGTCCTTTACGTGTCAATTCAGTTAACGGTGCACATATGGAATTAAAGTTTTTGATATACTTCTGGTAGAAACCACATAATGAGACAAAGGATCTCACGTCCTTCTTGGTTTGTGGTCTCGGGGCTTTCTGTAGTTTCTCTAAGTTCTTTGGGTCAGGGGTCATGTTTCCCTGATAAACTGTGTGTCCCAAAAATTCCAATTCTTTACATCCAAGCAACATTTGGTTGGTCGGTCTGTTAACACCTCTGCATGATTCTTTAGAACCTGTTGCACTCTCTCTTTCTGAGTTTTCGTTAAATGTGTACTGATTTTCACCTGTGCTGCTGTCTCACAGGGGTGTAATGGATATTCAAATGATGAAAGTGGTTCCTTTTTCATCTCCATGGCGATGGACAAGGTCAACAAGTGTGTCTCTTCCTGATGTTCTCTTTCCAAATATTTCTTCATGAGATTCACATGATAGATTTTTTCTTTCCCCTTCTTATCTATCTTATAATTTGTTCTAGACACCTTCTCTAGAACTGTATATGGACCCTGCCATCCAATTTGTAACTTATTCTGACTCCCGGGCAAAAGAAGCAGTACCTTCTCTCCCACAGCCAAATTTCTGTCTTTCGCCTTCCTGTTATAATAGGCAGCATGTTTCTTCCTGGCTTGTTTCAAATTTTCATTGGCAAGTTTCCAGCCAGTTTTCAACCGAGTGGTCAGCTCATTCACATATTGGTATGAAGATGTAATGTTTTCCTCTGCCTTTTCATCAGTCCACGTTCTTAACAAAGCTACATATGGACCTTTAATTGTGTGGACCTATTTGTCCATGCACCGGTATGGTCTCTTCCACTCGAAGCTTTATATTGATGATTCTTCCTCCCAGAATTATCATTCACAAAACGACCGCTACCAATTTTTCTTTTCCTGGGGTTTCCTCCCCACTTAAAATTCTTGATGAGAGATTTCCTCTCTACATCTTCTTCCTCCAGTTTGTTTAAGTCCGATTGAGGGATTTTCGGCTTATCCTGGGGTAAGACATCTTTTTGCACTCTCCTCATAGTGGCCATTGTAAAACAGTTAAGTGAAGCTTGTCCGTGAAAAGGGGCTTCCCATTCCATTTGGTCCACTTTATCAAATTTATTTTTCCTTTTATTGTTAGGCCTGATTTTGCCCCGTGGCGTGTCCAGGTCCTGATCCATGTTCCCACTTGTGGGTGTTCCCTCATGTGCTAGGCTACACCTTTCTACAAAATTTTCAATGTCCCATCTTGCTTTGGGCCAATAATAATTGTGAGCCACCTTTTGAATGATGGTACCTATCTTCTCATGGTCCCCATCTGGTTTCACATGTAGACTCCTTATTAAGTCTGTCCTGTATCTTTTTGGAAGAACCAGCTGTCCGTGACCATTGGATCTAGCTCCAGTCTTCCTATACATCAACTTGTTTTTCATATAAAAATCTCCCTTGCCTGGAGTTGTATGACAAGTTGACAATTTTCTGAAACAAGGCTTGAGTGTTTTATCCCCAGCCTGTGCCTTCCTCATCTCTTCTGGAGTGGTATCTAACATAATATCCTCCTCCTGTCTTGAGGTCGACCTGACCTGAAGGGTTGCCATATACACAGGTTTCCTTCTGCAACGGTCAGTGTCATGATTGTCCATCTGACAATTCTTACACCACCTTTTTCCTTGGTTGAAAGATTTTCTTTCATTATATTTCCTTTCATCGAATTGTGGGAATTTATTTTTATTGTCATACCGTGGCCTATCAAATTGGTGCTTACCTTTATTTTGATCCCTAGGATCAAATTTATTAAAGTTCTGTGGTGCCCTAAAGTTATCCACCTTGTTTCTTTTTATTACCTGTTACCTCTGCTTGAGCTGCTTGATACCTTTCAGCAACATTTAGCAACTCACCCAGCCTCTCTGCACCTTGTTCCATGAGAAACTTTCTCAGGTCTGGAGCCATGGACTCTCTTAGTTGCTCTATAAGGACCATTTCCTTAAGATCTTGGGTTTTCCCCAGAGAAGTCCATTTCTCCAAGTATGTCTCTATGCGTGCAGAGAACTGGTGATAGGTTTCACCTGACAGTAGTTTAGCATTCCTAAATTTTTTCCTGTAAAACTCTGCATTCTTTTCATACCTTAACAAAAGAGCCTGCTTTAGCATGTCATAATTTTCCTGATCACCTCTGCTCATTTTTGCAAAAACTTCATAAGCTGCCCCACGAAGTCCCTGAGATAACTTTAAGCTCCACCTTTCTCTCTCTAACCCATACGTGGTAGCTAATAGTTCATACCTATTTAGGTAGCTCTCAATATCATCGTCTTTCTCAACAAAATGATCTAAATGAAAATTCATAGCTGAGGTTGAGGCTCCTTGAGTAACCGTAGCATCAGAGGCAAAGGGACTGGCACCATTTTCAGGAGCATGGCCTTGAAACTCAAACTCCCTTAGTCGTAATTCATGTTCCCTTTGTAATCTTTTATCTTCTGCTTCCCTTTCTGCAGCTAATCTCTTCTCTTCTCTTTCTGCAGCTAATTTCTTCTCTTCCCTTTCTGCAGCTTGTCTTCTTTCCTCGGCTTCCAATGCTTTAGCCTCTTTGTCAGCCTCAATCTGCAACCTCTTAGTCTCAGCCTCAGCTTGCAACCTCTTAGTCTCAGCCTCAGCTTCAAATTGTAACTTCTTAATTTCCCTGTCAGCCTCTAACTTTCTTTCGGCTTCAAACCTTCTTTCTTCGCGTTCAATAAATTTGTCACATTCCGTAGTAACATAGGCAACCATAACTTGCCCATCTAATCCTAACTCTTTTGCAGTCTGAACCGCAGCAGATCGAAATTTGGCCAGGTCCGCCATTGTCTATCAGGTAACTTTATATAATGTCTAACCAACAATTCAATTTCTAACTATATATCTAATGGACAACACAGGCACCGTGAGCTCAACCTTATTTAATTCCACCCAAGGATACCTTTTAATTCTTATATTCCCTGAAGTGAATTACCCCCAATATTTTTAATAGTTAAAGATTCAAAATCCCAAGAGCGAGACCCCAATATATGTGGTGAAGTGGGATGTTATAAATACTTATAGGGAACTTAGTGTACTGACTGAGATCAGCTGTGAAGGTATCTATATCTATTAAGAGTAGTGTATTATAGATAACCTTACTTGCTACCACATATCTATATATCTCAGTCAGAATTATTCTGGAATAGTGTGATGCTACGTTATGTGTCTAGGGTATGAGTATGGGGAAGTGTAAGTCACAACAACAGACAGATAAACAATTTAATTTAATCCACTACTCTTGACAACACTGTGACACTCACATACATATAACACTCTACAAAGATATCTTAAAAGAGTCACTGATAAACTTTCAAATAACAATATGTATTCATTACTGGCATGAATGAATATGTGTCCTGATTCAACTACAAGGGAACCAGGAATCACAATCAATTTAAATTACAAGTTATGTACAGAATGTATTTAATATGAATATTGTAGTGACATATATTATTACAAATGTTCTATGTGTGTCAGTTGTGTAGTAGTAAAATGAGGTAATACTGGTTTTGTTTTGTTCAAGCTCTGTTGGTATTTGTCATCATGACTTCAATAGTTTGTCTTTAGGGACTAGTATTGGAGATGTTCACAGTTCCTGATTTTAAGACAAGTAAATTCCCCTCTTAATGTTAATTTTAAAAAATCAGTTCAAGATGAGGGGACATAATGTTGAGCTCAGCTGGCCAATTCGCTTATCTGGCGTGATGGCGGCAGGAAAGGACTCCTCTGCTCGAATTCTCCTCTGGGTTCAGGAGACACCTCACTGATAGCTAAAAAGACCAAGGAGTATGCTGTCCGACTCAGGATTCAGCAAAGCTCTGACTAGGTGCTGCTCAGTACCATCAAGACCACTGTCCCTGAAATCAAGAAGGATGTACCTTCTACTTCATAACTAATTTATATTTTCTTTTTACACTGATCACAATACATCACAAACATTGCGTTCAGAGCGTTAGGCCAACAGTCAGCTTCATCTGAAATACTTTATACCAGCATTACCATTCTTAATGGTTACTACGCCTCTGCACTTCCAGCATTATTTCTTTCTAGTCAATCATCCAGGTGTCAGTGTACTGTTTGGCCATTCCATGCCGTTTTACTTCTCTCCGACACCCTCTGTTCGGGCTGGAGCTTTACAGGCTTTACCTCACGTTTGCCACTGAACTACACATATATATACAGGCATAAATCAACAATTCACATTCAATTTTCATTAAAAGATATTAAATGGTTCAAGCTTACCACAATTCATACGAATAACACAGATACGTTGATTAGCAATGAATTCTGGCACAAACTGGCACAAATTTCCATCTGCCTATGTTCCAGGCTTTTATTGAGCAAAATATATGCTGGCTTCAACGCACTGATGCTTTATCAGGATCATTTAAACAAGTGGTCTCGAACTAACGCTCCCAAGTGTGTATATCAGCGAGACTGACCAATGAGCCACGTTTCGATAAGTGTTTGAAAAAATGTTATCTTTTCCCGTCTCCCCTAACAACCAAGATAGTATTTATAGCCCGACCAATCGTGGTTAGGCTTTCATTTGTTGCGCTCCAATCAATTTGGAGTTTACATGGTAGGCTATTTCTGTAACGTAAATTTTTTTCAAACACGTTAAAAAAAAAAAATCTTATGAGCAGAAATGATTTTATGCTGTCAGGCACCCCCAATATTTTATTTTGGGTATAATTTATTAATTCCTGGACTATTTGCGTAACGTTTTACATATTATTTGTCAGCAAGCCCTAAGGAACCCAAAAATACTAATTTAAAGGAGCTACGTGGCTGCGTTCAAAATATGCAATTTCTTCTACCTCCTGTTTCGAAGATGTGCTGTCTGGGTACTGTTATGTGTTCAAACGTAAACCCATCTATTGTTATCTTTTCTAATAAGAGTCTGTTATGATTTATAAACCTAACTCTGGGAAAGGGTAGTGTATTTTATCACTGTCCGTCTGAAAAAAAATTAGTGCATGTAGACTTACACGCGTGATGGCAGCATTTGCGTATCGCGCGAAGCGTGTTTAGTGTTCGGCTTTCTGCCTCTCCCTTCTCGCTATCCTTTTGTCCATCTGTTCGTTCGTTTTGGTAACGTAATATAATTAATGTTAGGATTAATTTAGGTCATTACGCAGGGCCTCTCAATGCTTTTCCAAGAAATACAGCACACGTTTCATTGAAGAAAGCGGGTAATAATACAGTAAGCTTTTATATCAACGTGAAAGCATTACAATTTGCAGACGAAGCAGAAAACAAGGGGGATTTCGAGTACATTCCTTGTGACAGCACTGTCATTTTACCATTGCTCTTCTCTTTATTAATTTTATTTGTTAGGCTTCATATTTACCTAATAATTTATATATGTGGATTAGAATATTTCATGACAATAATGAGCCATGTTTATTGATCAAAGTGTAATGTTATAATATATGTCATTATGCTAGCATAGCGTAGCACTTGACATTATATATATATATATATATATATGCACACACACACATTTATATACACATATATATATATCAGCTACTTAGAATAATCTATTCTACATCTGTAGCTATTTATTAGAACAATCTATTTTTTTCTATATATTGTTTGGTTTGGTTTGGTTTTAAGGACTATCTTTATTACACATGGATAACTCCATCAGTGCTCCGATCTCCTCCCTTAGATCACACAAGGAGGATCTTAGCACAGTGCACAAACTTCATAGCATCAGCATGAATCCCAATGTGTGTATTTAGGAATTCATCATCATCTCAGCCCGTAATCCGTCATGGGTCGTAGGGGTGCCATGGTGGAAGCATCAGCAGACAGGGTCCTCCACTGCTCTCTATCCTCAGCAATGCGTACAAGTGTGGAAAAACCGTGTCCTGCCCATTCTTTGATGTTATCAGCCCAGGATTTTCTCTGCCTTCCTCTTCTCCGTTTACCTTCGACTGTTCCCTGAAGGATCGTTTTCGAAAGGAAGTCATGACGAGTTACATGCCCAAACCAGGCAAGCTTTCGACGTTTCACTACTGACAAAAGTGGTTCTTGGTGACCTGCATAGGTGTTTATCTTCTCTCTAACATAGACATTTGTTTTGTGCTCTTTATAGCAAATGCGCAAAATTCTTCTATAACATTTATGCTCGAAAGCCTGAATCCTTCGCTCCGTATCTGCAGTGAGTGTCCAGCCCTCACACCCATACAAGAGAATAGATAATACAAGTGATTTGTATAATTTGATCTTCACAGGAAAACTGATGTTACTTTTCCAGATCACATTCAACCTTGTCATGGCAGCTGAGGCCATCTCAAGTCTTGTCTTGATTTCTTTAATTGATCTTCCATCACTACATATAGTGGACCCGAGATATTTAAAGGTGTTAACTTCTTCTAACGTTTGCCCATTTAACGTAATGTTGGTCGGAACATGTTTCTTATGGCTATTCACCAATATCTTGCTTTTTTCTATATTAATTTCCATCCCATACGTTCTTGTTACTTTTTCCAGCCTAGAGGTAAGGTCTTGAAGTTCTGATTCTGATCCAGCTATCAGATCAATATCATCAGCAAAACGTAGGTTGCACAGAGGTCGGCCTCCAATCGATATAATTAGGAATTACACATTCTATAAACATTTTTGTGGTGGGTAGGTTTCAAATTTTAAAAATTTACGCAGGGCAGTGGCCTTATGGCCTACTCTTTACGATTACCAACTGCTGTGGGAATTTTAACGTACTTAACTTGCACACGTGACCTCCTATTTTTTCGCCCTTATCCAAAAAGACTAGGCATCTGATCTAATTACCCAGGAGATCACGGGGGAGTTTGACATCATTAGGACCACTAGTTCTGAAAAAACATTTCCATAAATTATATTTCCTCTACTGAGAATTGAACCTGGTATCTTTAGAATTTGAGGCGGATGCCATACCTCTTAGCCACTCTGACTTAGTTCTTGATGCGTAAGTCTAGCTAAAATTACTTTCTAAGAAAATAAACATATATATTATGTGATGTTCAAGACAATCAAAGAACTATAACTCAAAAATTTATACTGTTTCATTTTAGTCAAGTTACTAGTGATAAATGGTAATTTCTTATGAAATACCTTGAATCTGACCCCTTAATTGCATGAAGCTTAACATTAAACTGCTAAATAAAAGCTTGCAGTGACTACTGTAACACTTGCACAAGCTGTGTGACCAACCATAGTTTGGAAGCAAGAATGCAGCTGAACAAGGAATGGTGGTTTATTTGGAAGGGCTAGGACTCGTTTTTCAATCATTGTACACTCCACATCGTCATCTTGTATAATGACATCTTTTTTCAAAATCTTGATGGCATAAAGCTCGTCTGTACCTTTCCTTTCAGCTAATACCACCTGAAATGACAGACAAAGAAACAAAAACCAAAATTTGACATTTCCTTGTGTTTTTTTTAAATTATTAAAAAAAAAAAACAACATCCTGTTTAACCTCTGATGGGTTATGTCCTTGTTGTTGTTGGACTTGCCCCTCTTTTGCAGCCAATACCAAGTTGAAGACTCCTTGTATTATCTACACTGTAGATATAGGCTTTTCCTGTGGCTTTTCTACCATTTTGAAACGTGCTGAGTTGAAGTCATGAGCTTCAGTTTCTCCAGCTTGACTTGCATTTAAAGGATCATCAGATCTGGTCCCAGGCTAAAAGAATGAAGCGCGAGGCATACTGTGCATTCTCCGTTATCCAAGAGGCTCTCCAAATATGCAGAGCTATAATACTGTGCTATGGTTCTTGGTTCTCCCAAGGAATTGTCACATCCTACACAGCACCACTTTTCAGCTACCGCTACCTATCATGGGTCGATAGTGAAATCCTCCTGCATGCAGTCAACAAGGGGTCTGAGTTACGTCTGGGGCTCAAGTGACTCCTCCAAAGCTTAGTGAGCAATGCTGCGTTTTCATCACATTTCACCACAGAAGTGTGTAGATGATTTCAAGAGTCAATGAGGGTGTAATTAACTTTACAGACAGTGGTTCACGTCCACATCTGTATAATATAGCATTGTGCTTAGCTGGTGGTCATAAAAGGATGACTCCAGATATGCCTCCATGCACTTGATGGGTTGTAAATAGGACACATAGTGTCTCTAGTTCCAGATAGTATTTTCAATCGATCATGGTATCATTTCTCCTTTCCAGTTAGTGTAAATTGAATAAATTAAAGTGTCAAGCTGTGTGCTTGTGTGTTTTTATCCTTTGTCCCAAAAGGGGGAGAAGGGTTGAAAGCCTGGGGTGTTTCGGATGACCTAAGTCACTATTTATTTTGTCATTATCAATATATGTTACGAGAACCTCAACAGGCCACTTTACCACCATATTCTCACCAATCAATATGTATTAATTTTTGTTCTTGTTATATACTGTTTTACTATACTGTGTAACAGTGGAATTCTTGGGCAAGCTGGGTGGCCTTAATGTTTATTCTGTTATCTTTCTTGTTAGTTTCAACTGTTCCAAACACAGCAATACTTCTAATAATGTTATAAAGTAAACATTTTACCAGCAGCTAAAACACAAGGAGGGATCTAAAAATCACAAACTTGGCCCTCATCACTGGGCATAAATATGAGAAGAAAAAAAATTGTGTCCAAAAATTTACATGGGCGGCCTGTTAGGGAGTACAGATTACTTAATGCACTCCATTCTTATTTCTGGCAGTTGTGCTAGGATCCTGTTTGGAAATATGGTGTTAGTCCCATATTTTCTGCACACTAGGAGTGATGTGGTCAGCATCACGTTGGCTAGCCACCAGTTATATTAGCATATTTTCTGGTGTTCAGTATAGTGTGAATTTTCAACATTTATTTACTTTCACAGATCGGCTGCATTTATTATAAACAAATTTTTTTTCTTCAAAATGCCACTTGGCGCTGCTGTAAAAAAAACTGAGAATAACGTATTGTGATATGTACAGAAGACAGTCATAGCAATGCATTTTATTCTGTTGGCAGGATATAAGATCCTGATGAGTTGTTTTTTGTGCAAATGAACATATAGGTCCATAACTTAATGGCATGATAGGAAACTCTATAACAGAGTGTTACAACAGTATGCAATCTGATCATCAGAAGTTGCCCCAATTGGACAAGTGTTTCAGCCCTTAAATCTTCTTTACACTTTGGGGGGGGGGGGGGGCACTTGGGTCATGACTCCCAAGTGTCAGCCTCCTGTTATGTTTTCCAGCCTGCGCTGGGAATTGAACCCATTCTACCTTGGTTGCGAATGCATGGAGGCATATCTGGAGTCATCCTATATGGCCACCAGCTATGCACAATGCTACAATATATGCTCGTGGAAGTGAACCTATGTCTGTGAGGCTAGTTACATCCTCATTGACTGTTGAAATCATCCACACACTTCCAGGGATTCCCCCTGTGGTGAAAAGTGTTAACCCATCATTGCATGCTTAGCTTGGAGAAGTCACTTGAGCCCCAGGCGTAATTCTTTGGCTTTGACTCGGTTGACTGCATGCAGAAGGATCTCACTATGGACCCAGAGATAGGCAGGGGAAGCTAAGAAGTGGCTCTGTGGAGGACGTGACAATTCCTTGAGAGAGTCCAGAACCAGTGCACAGTATTTTAGCTCTGCATAGTTGGAGAACCCCCATGAATGGCGGGGAAGGCACAGTATACCACACACTTCTTACTCCTAGCTTGGGATCAGATGTGACCTTTAAATGCAAGCCAAGCTAGAGAAACTGGAGCTCATGACTTTAATCATCATGTTTTGGAATGGCAGAAAAGCCACAGGAGAAGCTTAGATCTACAGTGTAGATAATACCAAGGAGTCTTCAACTTGGTATTGGCTGCTAAAGAGTGAAAAGCTCAGCAGTCCTAGTTAAACAACAACAACAACAACCTTGGTTGCGACTTCCAACTTCAGCCTGGTCTTATCCATGCTGTCAGATTGAGGTAAATGTGAAAGTAACCATTTGTGTTCTACTCTTTTGTCATGTCCTCTTTTAACTTCCTCCCTGACTCCAAATTCTTAGCGACAGTGAAGATATATCATGTCATTGAAGATTTCTAGCTTTTCCTCCAAGGTTAACTGCTTTAGGTTCTTATTAAATTTTTTTTACAGTTCTTCATTCAGATGTTCCCAAAGCCCTTTTGCAGTGGCAGATGGAAACTTAATGGCATTTCCTTTCCCATTCAAGAAGTGCGTGAAATCATCATCTGGCACATCAACTCGAATATTATCCACGCTGAGACTGATTCCTGGCTGAGATCTTCTAACATCTTTTATGTAGAAACAGAGTACTGTTGATCTCCCACTGATGAGTTCACAGACCACTTTTTTGTTCTGTTGATTTTTATGCCCCTTTGAGCAGCGAATTTCCTACCACAGGTTCATGGGTATTCCAGACATTTGGTCAGAACTCAAAGTCTTGTGTAACTGGTCTAGTCGATACCGGAAGGTCACCTGTTGATTCCCTATTCTCCTCTTCTCTCCCCCCAATGTGTATAACTGTATAAATGATTAGAAACATGTATATAAAATGTAAATAAAGTAATTTTATTTGACTAAAAGTGAAAACTGTAATAAAAGTGGAGTTATTGTTAATCAGAATCCACCTCACTGCACTCTGGGCAAACCCATAGGTGCTCAGTTTCCCTCAGCAAATGTCAAAGAGTATGAATGCTAATTGTACCTGTAGCATGCTGGTTGTACATATGACAGATGCATCCTCTTTCACATCCATTTCTGCTAGTCCCAATTTTGATGCCAAACTCCAACAGTCTCAGCCTTGTTGATTCATCCATTGCAGTGTCATTATCCAGCAGGCGATCATTAATAGCCCTTAGTATCTCTCCTTTCTCCATGTCCAGTGTCCCCACACTCTCGAGGCCAGTCTGTCAGCTCTCTCATTGCCACGGACCGCTGCATGACCAGGACAGTAGATCCACATCAGTTCTTCAAGACTTGAGGATTTTATTGATGTTTTCCATTCCTGTCGCAGCCATCCGTTCTGAACTTTCCGAAGCATGGCTTGAGAGTCTGACAATATAACTGCCCTGGTTGATGGAGTTTCAGACAGCCACCTCAGTGCTGCAGTAACTGCCTCTACCTCCTTTCTCATGCTGGAGGTTGTTGTCATGTAGGCTCCACTCTGTTCAGCGATTACCCTGCCCTTTATTCTCGCAGAGAAGCCCCATCCTGATTTCTCACCACGCACCAGAGACCCATCAGTGTACACAATGGCGTCATCATCCCCAGCATGATCACTTATCAGCTGATTAATCTCCAGCTCTGCTTAAGTTTTCCTGTCACATGCCAAGTTTTCCTGTCACATGCCAAGTTTTCCTGTCACATGCCACATTTTCCTGTCACATGCCAAGTTTTCCTATCAAAAGCCATCACCTCAAGGTCTTTCATGTCTTCCTCATAATTTTCATTTCTGCCTCCAATTCTGCATTTTTTGGTGTGCCTCTTCCTCTCTGAATTCCAAAACAAGGACTGCCTGGTAATGCTATCAACAAGTTTCCTCAATTTGTGTCCTATTCATCTCCAGCATCTTCTTCTCATCTCTTGTTCCACTGGCTCTTGTGATCTCTTGTTCCACTGGCTCTTGTCATCTCTTGTTCCACTGGCTCTTGTCATCTCTTGTTCCACTGGCTCTTGTCATCAGTCATCCAGTGGTTCTCAACTTTTTCTGACCATGACCCAAATTTCACAGTTTGTGAAGCTGGCGACCCAGGTACCAAAACTGACAAGTAAAAATTAATTATAGGAATTTAGTCACAGGCCTGTCGCTTAAACTTCGAATAGTGGAAATGCAAAGGTTTGCAACTCATCGCAAATTTTCCCGCCACCCAGTTTTGGGTCATGACCCTTACATTTAGAATCACCAGTTTAGTGCATCGCAAACCAGTTTTAACATTTCCAGAACTAAAGGAACAAAAAAGGAGACAAAAATTGTTACCTACTTTTCCAAAACTACCCTTGCCTAAGACAGTAAGAAAATTGAAGTCACTGGCTCGGACAATGTCCTGTTTACTCATACTCTGTAACTTGTCAGGTTCTGGTAGCTTTCTCTGCTCACTAATACTTGACCTCTGTATGTGAATGGAAAAAAACATCGGTTATGTTTAAACTGTGTATGCATGCACAGGGATTAACATAAAGACATGTGATAATCCTCTAAACACTGGGATTAACGTAAAGACATGTGATAATCCTCTAAACACTGGGATTAACGTAAAGACATGTGATAATCCTCTAAACACTGGCATTCTGTATATTAATCAACATCATCATCATTTTCCTCTGCACTCCTTACAGAGCAAAGTGCCACCATTATAGTTGGTCCCCCCTTGCAGGAAGCCTGCACTAAACAGTCACATGCTCTTGCAGCAGTGCTTTTTGTGGTATTTTGTTTTAAATGTTGAGGTTCCAGCCAGATGCACAACGTAATATTAGTTACCTCGTACGACCTGTCTGAAGGGGCAGTAATCCAGCCAGATGCACAACGTAATATTAGTCATCTTGTACGACCTGTCTGAAGGGGCAGTAATCCAGCCAGATGCACAACGTAATA
Organism: Oreohelix idahoensis; assembly: GCA_024509875.1. Taxonomy (NCBI): domain Eukaryota; kingdom Metazoa; phylum Mollusca; class Gastropoda; order Stylommatophora; family Oreohelicidae; genus Oreohelix; species Oreohelix idahoensis. The sequence goes on from JAMPIV010018319.1 coordinate 120,711, forward strand.
TTAGTCACCTCGTACGACCTGTCTGAAGGGGCAGTAATCCAGCCAGATGCACAACGTAATATTAGTCACCTCGTACGACCTGTCTGAAGGGGCAGTAATCTAGCCAGATGCACAACGTAATATTAGTCACCTCATATGACCTGTCTGAAGGGGCAGTAATCTAGCCAGATGCACAATGTAATATTAGTCACCTCATATGACCTGTCTGAAGGGGCAGTAATCTAGCCAGATGCACAACGTAATATTAGTCACCTCGTACGACCTGTCTGAAGGGGCAGTAATCTAGCCAGATGCACAACGTAATATTAGTCACCTCATATGACCTGTCTGAAGGGGCAGTAATCTAGCCAGATGCACAACGTAATATTAGTCACCTCGTACGATCTGTCTGAAGGGGCAGTAATCTAGCCAGATGCACAATGTAATATTAGTCACCTCATACGACCTGTCTGAAGCGGCAGTAATCTAGCCAGATGCACAACATAATATTAGTCACCTCGTACGACCTGTCTGAAGGCGCAGTAATCCTATTCTTTAATAGTCTCTTTTCAGAAATGTCAGGGAACTACACGGGTCTATTCTATATATTAATAAAACTGCATTACTTAATGTGGAACCGTTGACAAGAAAAAGACAAGGTCAGTAGAACAAGAGATGAGAAGAAAATGATGGCACTGGATAAGGCCACACACAGAGAAAACCAGCTGATAACATTACCTGGCTGTCAGACACATGACCTGGAATCTCCAGGCTAAGAGAGGTAGAGGGAAATCAAAAAGCAGACGCAGTGAAGGGAAGTGGGGAGAGACAAGAAAGGGATAGTGACGACATGAAAGGGATAGTGACGACATGGAAGGGATAGTGACGACATGAAAGGGATAGTGACGACATGGAAAGACTTTGAGCAGATGGCACGGGACAAGAAAAGGTGGTATAAATTTGTTGAATGCCAATGCTCTTTAGAGAGCTGTAGTTAATGATTGAACATTTAGCTCCTTAGAGCTGTGGGTAATGATATGATTGAACACTTAGCACCTTAGAGCTGTAGGTAATGATAATATGATTGAACACTTAGCTCCTTAGAGTTGTAGGTAATGATAATATGATTGAACACTTAGCTCCTTAGAGCTGTAGGTAATGATAATATGATTAAACACTTAGCACCTTAGAGCTGTAGGTAATGATAATATGATTGAACACTTAGCTCCTTAGAGCTGTAGGTAATGATAATACAATTGAACACTTAGCACCTTAGAGCTGTAGGTAATGATAATATGATTGAACACTTAGCTCCTTAGTGCTGTAGGTAATGATAATATGATTGAACACTTAGCTCCTTAGAGCTGTAGGTAATGATAATATGATTGAACACTTAGCTCCTTAGAGCTGTAGGTAATGATAATATGATTGAACACTTAGCTCCTTAGAGCTGTAGGTAATGATAATACAATTGAACACTTAGCTCCTTAGAGCTGTAGGTAATGATAATATGATTGAACACTTAGCTCCTTAGAGCTGTGGGTAATGATAATATGATTGAACACTTAGCTCCTTAGAGCTGTAGGTAATAATAATATGATTGAACACTTAGCTCCTTAGAGCTGAAGGTAATGATAATACAATTGAACACTTAGCTCCTTAGAGCTGTAGGTAATGATAATATGATTGAACACTTAGCACCTTAGAGCTGTAGGTAATGATAATATGATTGAACACGTAGCTCCTTAGAGCTGTCTTCTTCTTCGATCCTTAACCGCCGACCGTCAAAGCAGTCAGTGGCCATCATGCCTAGTGGCGTCTTGTAGGGCAACAACAAATTGATTCCACTTTGCACGGTCGGTGGCCATCCTTCGTACAGTGCCCCAACTCTGGTTCATTCTTTGCATCTCAGCCTCCACAGTCCTCCGCCAAGTTGTTTTTGGTCGGCCTCTCTTTCGCTTTCCTTCAGGGGTCCAAAGCATAGCTGTTCTTGTGATGGCATCAGGGTCTCTTCTGAGGACATGACCAACCCAGCTCCAGCGTCTGCCAGCTATGATGGTATGCATGTCCTCTTGCTTGCTACGAGTAAGCAGATCTTGGTTGGTGATGGTATTCGGCCAAAAGATTCGGTGAATTTTTCTTAGGCATGTTGTGTGAAAAGAGGACAATTTTGACATTTCCTTCTCTGTGACTCTCCAGCATTCCGCACCATAGAGAAGCACAGAAAGCACGAAACTCTGGTATAATCTTAATTTTGTGCCCGTGCTGTATTGGGAGGACCCCCAGATGTTATCTAGGCCAAAGAAGGCCGCCCTTGCCTTACCCATTCCGATGCCGATGTCCCTGCCCGCCCCACCGCCCGGCGTCACCATGCCTCCCAGGCATGCGAAGGTATCCATCTGTACCAGTTGCCGATTCCTCACCGATATGGGCCCAGGGTTGCTCACACCGAGCGCCATGACCCCAGACTTCTTTAAACTGATGTTCAAGCCCACCTGCTGGCTAAATTTATTAAGTCTATCCGTTTCTTCCTGGACGCGTTGATGCGAATGTGCCAGCAGTGCAATGTCACCCGCACACCCCAGATCCTCCAATGTTGAAAATGTAGTCCATCTTATTCCTCTTGGACTGCCCTCTGTTGTCCGGCGCATCACCCAGTCTATGACTGTCAAAAATAGAGTGGTTGATAAGGGGCATCCCTGTCGTACTCCTGTCTTCACCTCGAAGGTTAGGTTGCTCTGCCCAACACCACACGCAAAGTTGGCATAGAGGCTTTTTATGACTGACACTATGCATTAGAGCTGTAGGTAATGATAATATGATTGAACACTTAGCTCCTTAGAGCTGTAGGTAATGATTGAACACTTAGCTCCTTAGAGCTGTAGGTAATGATAATACAATTGAACGCTTAGCTCCTTAGAGCTGTAGGTAATGATAATATGATTGAACACTTAGCTCCTTAGAGCTGTAGGTAATGATAATATGATTGAATGCTTAGCTCCTTAGAGCTGTAGGTAATGGTAATATGATTGAATACTTAGCTCCTTAGAGCTGTAGGTTATGATAATATGATTGAACACTTAGCTCCTTAGAGCTGTAGGTAATGATAATATGATTGAACACTTAGCTCCCTTAGAGCTGTAGGTAATGATAATATGATTGAACACTTAGCTCCTTAGAGCTGTAGGTAGTGATAAAATGATTGAACACATAGCTCCTTAGAGATGTAGGTAATGATAATATGATTGAACACTTAGCTCCTTTAGAACTGTAGGTAATGATATTATGACTGAACACTTAGCTCCTTAGAGCTGTAGGTAATGATAATATGATTGAACACTTAGCTCCTTAGAGCTGTAGATAATGATAATATGACTGAACACTTAGCTCCTTAGAACTGTAGGTAATGATAATATGATTGAACACTTAGCTCCTTAGAGCTGTAGGTAATGATAATATGATTAAACACTTAGCTCCCTTAGAGCTGTGGGTAATGATAATATGATTGAACACATAGATCCTTAGAGCTGTAGGTAATGATTGAACACTTAGCACCTTAGAGCTGTAGGTTATGATCGAACACTTAGCACCTTAGAGCTGTAGGTAATGATAATATGATTGAACACTTAGCACCTTAGAGCTGTAGGTAATGATAATATGATTGAACACTTAGCACCTTAGAGCTGTAGGTAATGATTGAACACTTAGCACCTTAGAGCTGTAGGTAATGATTGAACACTTAGCACCTTAGAGCTGTAGGTAATGATTGAACACTTAGCACCTTATAATAATAATAGCCACTTCAGTCATAACTGACTATGGGAATGCGCCCCTGAGGTGGCAGCCCTCAGCTGCTTATTTTCCTGGTGCTCCTTTCGACGTTTTCTCCTCACCTCTGCTTCTTGTGTGAGCCTCTCTTCACCCAATCTGAGGTGGTGCCGTAAATGGCATCGCCACTTAGTGCGATCGGCAGCTTCATCCTTCCATGTTGCTGGATCCATGTCCAGTGCCCTCATATCTCTCTTGCACACATCTTTGAACCTCAGCTGTGGTCGCCCAACTGTTCTCTTGCCATCTGCTAATTGTCCGTAGAAGATATCTTTTGTGATGCGACCATCTTCCATGCGGCGAACATGGCCAAGCCAGCGAAGTCTGCGCTGTCTAAGCAGCGTATACATACTTTGAAGGCCAGCACGTGACAACACCTCAACATTTGTCACTTTATCTTTCCACGAGATGCCGAAGATGTGGCGTAGACACCGCAAATGGAAGGTATTGAGCCTTCTTTCTTGCACCTTAGAGCTGTAGGTAATGATTGAACACTTACCACCTTAGAGCTGTAGGTAATGATTGAACACTTAGCACCTTAGAGCTGTAGGTAATGATTGAACACTTACCACCTTAGAGCTGTAGGTAATGATAATATGATTGAACACTTAGCACCTTAGATAAAGTCATTTTACAAATACAATCTGCACTGTTAAACATTTAGCTCACGTAGAGCTATGCTCATATTTGTGTGTATATATGTGTATATATGTATATATGTGTATATATGTGTATATGTGTATATATATATATGTGTATATATATATATATATATATATATATATATATATATATATATATATATATATATATATATATATATATATATATATATATATATATATATATATATATATATATATATATATATATATATATATATATATATATATATATATATATATATATATATATATATAAATATATATATATATAAATGCACTTCAAGGCTGTATCCTTTTATCTCAAAAACCGAAAAATCAAACATCCTGAAAATCAAACTTTGATACAAATTTGGACAATTTCTATGTTGATTCTCTGCTATTTTTAAAACACATTTTGGGTGATCTGGGATACTTTTGGGTTTTTCTTGTACACAATTTAAGCGACATCTGAAAACCAAAAAAAAATCCGATATCTGAAACAAAGCTGCCCCCAAAGATTTCAGACAAAAGGTTACAGATAAAAGGTTACTGATAAAAGGTTACAGATAAAAGGTTACAGATAAAAGGTTACAAATAAAAGGTTACTAATAAAAGGTTAGGCCTACAGATAAAATGTTACAGATAAAATGTTACAGATAAAAGGTTACAGATAAAAGGTTACAGATAAAATGTTACAGATAAAAGGTTACAGATAAAAGGTTACTAATAAAAGGTTACAGATAAAATGTTACAGATAAAAGGTTACAGATAAAAGGTTACAGATAAAATATTACAGATAAAAGGTTACTAATAAAAGGGTACAAATAAAAGGTTATAGATAAAAGGTTACAGATAAAAGGTTACTAATAAAAGGTTACAGATAAAAGGTTACTAATAAAAGGTCACAGATAAAAGGTTACAGATAAAAGGTTACAGATAAAAGGTTTCAGATAAAATGTTACAGATAAAAGGTTACAGATAAAAGGTTACAGATAAAATATTACAGATAAAAGGTTACTAATAAAAGGTTAGGCCTACAGATAAAATGTTACAGATAAAATGTTACAGATAAAAGGTTACAGATAAAATGTTACAGATAAAATGTTACAGATAAAAGGTTACAGATAAAAGGTTACTAATAAAAGGTTACAGATAAAATGTTACAGATAAAAGGTTACAGATAAAAGGTTACAGATAAAATATTACAGATAAAAGGTTACTAATAAAAGGGTACAAATAAAAGGTTATAGATAAAAGGTTACAGATAAAAGGTTACTAATAAAAGGTTACAGATAAAAGGTTACTAATAAAAGGTCACAGATAAAAGGTTACAGATAAAAGGTTACTAATAAAAGGTTACAGATAAAATGTTACAGATAAAAGGTTACAGATAAAAGGTTACAGATAAAATATTACAGATAAAAGGTTACTAATAAAAGGGTACAAATAAAAGGTTATAGATAAAAGGTTACAGATAAAAGGTTACTAATAAAAGGTTACAGATAAAAGGTTACTAATAAAAGGTCACAGATAAAATGTTACAGATAAAAGGTTACAGATAAAAGGTTACAGATAAAAGGTTACTAATAAAAGGGTACAAATAAAAGGTTATAGATAAAAGGTTACAGATAAAAGGTTACTAATAAAAGGTTACAGATAAAAGGTTACTAATAAAAGGTCACAGATAAAAGGTTACAGATAAAAGGTTACTAATAAAAGGTTACAGATAAAATGTTACAGATAAAAGGTTACAGATAAAAGGTTACAGATAAAATATTACAGATAAAAGGTTACTAATAAAAGGGTACAAATAAAAGGTTATAGATAAAAGGTTACAGATAAAAGGTTACTAATAAAAGGTTACAGATAAAAGGTTACTAATAAAAGGTCACAGATAAAAGGTTACAGATAAAAGGTTACAGATAAAAGGTTTCAGACATGTATTAAACATTTCATTCATTTTTTGATCTCTTTGCTCCTTACTATGTCGCTGGTTCCTATACAGCAATCTTGCACTAAAGGATTTATGTGCTTTTGTAGTGATCATTTGTGCAACAATTTATTTGACATGAAATTTCCAGCCACAAGATTAAACATTTCTCTTCTAGGCGCAGGTCAAGCTAGTCTCATAGCAGATACTGTCGTAGCAGAGTGAAGTGTTAGAGACTTCACTATACTATGTCCAGCATTGAGAGGTGGGGGTGAAGTGTTAGAGACTTCACTATACTATGTCCCGCATTGAGAGGTAGGGGTGAAGTGTTAGAAACTTCACTATACTATGTCCCGCATTGAGAGGTGGGGGTGAAGTGTTAGAGACTTCACTATACTATGTCCAGCATTGAGAGGTGGGGGTGAAGTGTTAGAGACTTCACTATACTATGTCCAGCATTGAGAGGTTGGGGGTGAAGTGTTAGAGACTTCACTATACTATGTCCAGCATTGAAGAGGTGGGGGTGAAGTGTTAGAGACTTCACTATACTATGTCCAGCATTGAGAGGTTGGGGGTGAAGTGTTAGAGACTTCACTATACTATGTCCAGCATTGAGAGGTTGGGGATGACCAGTTCCCTTCCTCACTGCCTTTCCCTTCTCTATTTGATTTGAAAAAAAAAACACACACACACACACACAAAAACAGCCCTTAGGACAAGAAACAAACTAGTACAAGAAGAAGTTCTTACATGCATTTTACTTCTAATTTCCTGAATGTCCCCTGTGATGTCATCACTGACTGGTACCCCATAAAATTCTCCTTCTTCCTGGCTGAGCAGCTTAAACCATCCATCAATTGGTGCTTTTATCAGCTGGTAACACAGCCAAATACAAAGGTATTAAGAATAATAATTTTAATAGCTGGTAATAGCAAAATATATAGGTGTCAAGCATAAGGAGAATCTTAACAGCTGGTAACAAAATATGTAGGAAATAGGTATAAGGAGAATCTCAACAGCTGGTAACTCAACAAAATATATAGGCAATAGGTATAAGGAGAATTTTAACGGCTGGTAACACAACACATTATATAGGCAATAGGTATAAGGAGAATTTTAACAGCTGGTACACAACAAAATATATAGGCAATAGGTACAAGGAGAATCTTAACTGCTGGTAACACAGCAAAATATCTAGGTATCCAGAATCAAAGATTTTTAACAGCTGGTAAAGTAATAAAATACAAGGTGGCGCAAAAGTTGATCTACACTTTAATAAACATATTTTGAACCCCAGTGACACACAATTACTTAGTGTAACCACAGTAAATTGCAACATTCAAGTTTTCAGAACAAATGAGATCTGAGTAAGGTAAGACTACAGTGTATGTTTTTTTTTTTTAATGAATGTGTGTAACATGCCAATAATTATTTCTTTTCACTTGACACTTGGATTTCCCCATACTTCCAGATAATACAGCTTTTACACAACATAATAAAACACTAATGATATTAATTGTTTTTCGTACTTTGCTAACTGCAGTTTTGATCTAAACAAAGACATTCTACCCCTGGATCTCACCAATTTACTCTACTCTTTTCTCTTTTTTTTCTCACTCTGTAAGAAAATTGTAGTCATGAAAACTGGCATCTATACAGCACATTATTTACACTTTCAGTGGTAGTTTCTGTAGGAATTTGTTTAACATGGTGAGACTGCTAGTTCCATGCACAGCCTGTCCTTAGTTGCCCTTCACAGCATGTCTTTAATTGCCTTTCACAGCCTGTCTTTAACATACGGCTGCGAGACTTGGACACTCAATAAAACAGTTGCAAAAAAGATTACATCATTCGAAATGAAATGCTACAGAAGGATGTTGAGAATACCCTGGACAGAAAAAAAGACCAACAGAGAAGTACTGCACTCACTAAACGTACAGGAACATTGGCTCCTAAATACCATCGCAATAAGGAAGCTGAAATTTTTCGGTCATATAAAAAGACATAATAGTCTGGAAAAAACAGTGATGGAAGGCATGGTCCCTGGAAAAAGGGGAAGGGGTCGACCTAGACGACGGTGGACCCAAGACATCACAGAGAGTCTGAACTTGTCTTTGGCTGATGCAGGTCGACTTGCCCAGAATCGTGATGCGTTCAGAGCAGCTGTAATGGAGACAACGTTCTGGAAAGAATACGTCACATGATGAGCCTGTCTTTAGTTGCCTTTCACAGCATGTCTTTAGTTGCCATTCACATCCTGTCTTTAGTTGCCTTTCACAGCCTGTCTTTAATTACCTTTCACAGTCTCTCTTTAGTGGCCTTTCACAGCCTGTCTTTAATTGCCTTTCACAGTGTGATGGTATTGCCTCCCCTGCTTTGCAGTAGTTGTCCAACAGTGGCCAAAACTCAAGAGTATCTATTATAGGCTTCAATGGAGTCTATCTTTACACAAGATTACTCTTGGCAGAAATGTAGAAAGAGTAGTAAAGCTTCTATCACATGGGAGTCTTCACAAGATATTCAGATAAGCGAAAACAATGCTGGCTGTTGCTGAGCACGTTAATTCTGTAATCTGCCGACAACTTTTTTGAAGAATTTAAGCAATGGTTTATTCTAGCTTGTTAAGCCCCCACCCCTGAGTTAATCAGTGGAATTATTATTATAATATAGCTCTGTTTAGAGTGTGTGTTTAGTAACTTTGACTGAGAAAACATGTAGTACATTTTAAATGATTGAATCGAAGTTAAATTTGTATAATTACAAATAACCACATTTAATAATCAGTTTAAGTTTAACAGTTTAAAAGAAAGGAATAATAGTTAATTACAAGAGAAAGTTACTCATCACATTGGTGATGGTAGTGTTGGGTTGATAAAAAGTTAAAGTGGCAGCACATAGGTTAACTTAGCTGCCAATGATGATTCTAATCCTCCTCCTGATGGGTAGGTTTTCTGTAAACTGCTGTCACTCATCTCTGGTTAAAGTTCAGGCGCCGCACGTTCCCAGAATGTCAAGGAGTAACGGCCAAGCTGGTCCTGCATCTGTCTATAAGACCCTCTTATGATGGCATCTTGCACAATGTCAGTCCACTTCTATCTTCACTTGGTTCCAGAGATAGTACTTTCTGCTGGTACCACCATTAACTGGAAATAGAAATAGAAACAAAACGCTCTTCTGAGTATGGCGTTTTCCGACACATAGTTATGTGCCCCCCCCTCTTCTATTCTACCATCCCATGTCAGAATTTACCCTCAATTAGAATTAAATTTAATCCCTCAGGATAAAACTTTCTTTACATTTAAACTGAATAGTTTTAGCTTTACATTACATTTAAATGAAAAGGTTAAACGTACAGATACAATATGTTTTACATTTACAACTCCACTGTTTGAAAAGTGTTCACAATATATTTATATTTCATTTACATTTATACTTGTGGAAAAGTTTGAACTTTCTATTAATTTTAACATGAATATGTTTTTTCGTTTGAATTTACACTGAGTGAAAAGCTTTGAAACTGTAAGTATTATTCTTAGAATGTACATCATTTCTTTCATCTTTCCCTGCCTGCACCACAGGGAGCCTTGAACTACTTTATGCTTTTTAGTTCTCTTTACAAAACTATCAATAAAGCAATCACCAGCCCGTGCAGTGGTGGTTCATGAATCATCATTCTATACGCTGAGGTTGCCAGCCTCAAATGACTTTGACATCCATTAGCGAGTTTCACATATTAAAATTCACATGGTAATATATACATATATATATGTATATATATATGTATATATATATATATATATATGTATGTATATATATATAATATATATATATATATATATATATATATATATATATATATATATATATATATATATCATCATCATGTGACGTATTCTTTCCAGAACGTTGTCTCCATTACAGCTGCTCTGAACGCATCACGATTCTGGGCAAGTCGACCTGCATCAGCCAAAGACAAGTTCAGCCTCTCTGTGATGTCCTGGGTCCACCGTCGTCTAGGTCGACCCCTTCCCCTTTTTCCAGGGACCATGCCTTCCATCACTGTTTTTTCCAGACTATTATGTCTTTTTATATGACCGAAAAATTTCAGCTTCCTTATTGCGATGGTATTTAGGAGCCAATGTTCCTGTATGTTTAGTGAGTGCAGTACTTCTCTGTTGGTCTTTTTTTCTGTCCAGGGTATTCTCAACATCCTTCTGTAGCATTTCATTTCGAATGATGTAATCTTTTTTGCAACTGTTTTATTGAGTGTCCAAGTCTCGCAGCCGTATGTTGCTACTGGGAATATACATGCTCTGATCAGTTGTAACTTTGTTTCTTTGCTTGTGCCTTGCCATAGGTTTTATATATATATTATAAACATATATATATATTATATATATATATATATATATATATATATATATATATATATATATATATATATATATATATATATATATATATATATATGTAAGGTCACATGTTAGTAATAAAACATAGAATGAAAATGCACTACTTACGCCAATCTTGGCTACAGACTCGTTGTTCAGATGAATAAAAGAGATGAGTCAGTCTCTTACACACGTCTGGGGGGGGGGTCTTTAATTTTACAATAGATTCCCTCTCTGACTCCGTGTGTTTCTTCAGTTTTCCTTAGTCCTGGTTTTCCGTATTACAATGCTAGAGATTTCCTGGGCTGTTTTTTGTAAGTCCTTTTGGAATACTCTGATAAAAGATCCAGTCCAATAAAAGGAATTATGAATCTAATCTTCACTCTGGCGTGAACTGATGTCTTGGTGAGCGTGAAATTCACAGTGAAATAAAACTGCAAAATGGTCAGACTATATTCCTATCTTCTCAAGCGTTCGTTTGTTGTGGAATTAAATAAACACTCCAATCAAATTCAAACAGGTCGGGTGTGGTACTTTCAAAATATTTCCGATGTGGAAAAATTTTGCAAAGGTCACGTCTCCCATATATGGTAATACGATGTCCGATGCCCTAGTGTACAAACTTCCAAACACATCTCTGTCCATTATAATATTGTGACCATGTTTTTCTGGTGTAATGACTCAAGGATGGTCGCTAGTCACCTGTGTTTTGCCAGACAAACTAATCTGGTTCTATTCAGCACTCCTGCCCAACACAAGCTTGGATAAACAAGCACCAATGCTTGAAAAGATGGTCAAACAAATTATGCGATAAAATGTTGTCGCTGACCATTGTCACGGGATTGCCTCCCCTTGCTTTGCAGTAGTGGTCCGCTAATGGTCACAACGCAAGCGTATCTAAAAGTAGGTCGTCCAAGATATCTATCTTTGTGCAACATTACTCTTCGCAAAGATGTAGATAGTAGATGAATGGTGCTGCTACCTTAGGAGAGCCTTCAAAGATATTCCCAGAAGTCAAGAACAAACGCCGTTTAAGGGCTGAGCAAATTTGTTAACTTATTATCTGGTCCGTCGCCTTTTGTGAAGGGTTTATGCAATGATTCTGGCCCGTCAAGTTGGAGTAATCCAACGAATGCCCTCTTATAAGTAATGGCTCTATATTTATATATATATGGTATTTATCAAGAAAGACTGGCTCATACGTTTGCTTTCGTACATAAACTGAATAAACTATTATTGTTTAGTTTAAAATAATATGCAACAAATTTAATAGTCAATTAGTCTTTAACATGGGAAAATAAATATGGAAAATTGGGTGAAAATTTAAATTAAAGTTTCCTCACTGAGGTTTAGAATGGGCTTTAGAATGTCTTTGATTTTTGCTGTAGCCTGTTACACAAAACTTAGCTCCAGATGAGTCCTGCAGCTGTGGTTTTCGTCACTTCTTGGTGATGAGGGCACTTCTTCACTCAATTTGTCCGATTTTGGCGGTTGGTGTTGATGCTCTTCTCTCAAACTAGCGGCGTTATTACCACAGTCATCTGATGGCTTGTAACCACAAACTGTGACAAATAGAAAGAAACAAATGCCTTCTGCTGAGTACATTTGTTCTCCACAATTTAACAGGCCCATTGTCATGTGCTCCACCCACTAATGTTAACCTCTCAGAAGAATTAAATTCACGAGCACACTGTGTAACTCAGGGAATATGATGAAAATTCATCCATATCCTTCTGGGTGTTAACTAGGAAATTGCGTCTGGAGTGCATGAATAATGATTTGCCTGAATTAAAATTAAAAAAGGTACATAATTCTCACAAGATAATATGTTACACCTTAGGCACATGTGATGTTATCATCACTCATCCTTACACCCGTCTGAGTTCTGGGGTCATCTCTGCTATAGGGTTTCCCGCACGACTAGTCAGAAACAATCACCAGCACTTGCAGTAGTGGTTCATGCATATACTATTTTCATATGTTTAGGTTGCCAGCCTTGTATCTAACCACTTAGCAAGAAACCTGTAAAATTTACAATAGTAAATAAATTGTTTACACTTACCCAAAAATTTTGGGAATACACACTTCTCCTGGCACAGATTTAGAATGGACACACCCTTTAGTTAGATGCTGTTCGAATCACTTGGGTCTGGGAAATTAGAGTTAATTCCTCAGACGGCGGGTATCTTAGCGAAATCACTTGCTGGGAAAACTTAAAGAGTTAAATTCCTCTTACGACTCGGTCTGGGAAATTATAGTTAATTCCTCTGACGATGAGTGTCTCTGCAAAATCACTACCTGGGAAAACTTGAGTTAAAGTCCTCTTATGACTGGTGAATCTGATTCCTAGGTTTCCAGTCTTGTTATAATAAAGTCCTAGTCCCTTACATTGTCAGTCTTGTATTTAAATATGCGGGTTCACTCTTAAGTTTTCAGAGTTGCCCAAATACGTTGAACTGACACTTATAAGTATGGAATACTAAGTCCAATATCTCACTGGCTTCTTGGGAGTTGTTCGCTGTATAATGCGAAGCTGTCTGTGTGTTCTGTGTCTGGGATTTCACTACATTATATTGTACAGTTTCCAGTTCAAATCCAGCTGGGTTTCCGCTGAATGTCCCAATCAAATTCATTGCAGATTCTGGCTAACAAATCGCTCTCTAGCACTTAGAGGGGTCTTCTTGTTTATCATTACTCATCCCACACGTATTTGAAAATATTAAATTTAATATACACGCGTGGCCTCTTACCACAGTGATGTCATATCATTACATAAGACTTCCAGCGCACCTCTGTCTATCACAATATTGTGACCATGTGTTCCTGGCATAATGTCTTCTGCCCAGATATCTATCCCAACATATTATCTAATTATCCCCTTTATCTGCATGCCTACGCCAGACAGATGTCTGGTCAGACAGTGTTGTCTTCTTTCATCGTACACACAATACAAGCTTGTGTCAACATGATCAACAGCTTTCCAATGGTGTCAAATGTTTGACTGACACGTTTCCACAGGTGGTCAGATGGATTCAAAGAGATAAGCGGGTGACCGGTCTGACGACTGGGTATTGTTACGATAATACCACAGTTCAGCTGGCGGAACGTAAATACGTCTGAGGAGTGGTAAACAAGATAAAGACAGTCCTATAGCAAATACTTCCATAGCAAATACTGTCATAGGTGAGTGGCGTGTTAGAGACTTCACCATGCTATGTCCAGCATAGAGCAAAATAGTGAAAATAACGAATGAAAAGGCATGATTTATGCCAAATAAAAGCGATGTGTGAGAAAAATGAAGAAAAAGAAAGGATACTGCTGGAGGGCTAAAGGTATGAGAGATCACACAAAAGAGCATGTTCAGACATTTTGTCTTACTTACTTAGTCGTTCCCCTTCTACCGTGAGGTGTAGAGGTTTGGAAGAGAGAGCGCCAGACCATTCTATCAGCTGTCTTCTTCCTGGCCTGGTTCCATTCTAGTCCTCGGTCCCCCAAAGATTGTCTAATGTTGTCCTCCCAGCGGACTCTGGGTCGTCCTGGAGGTCTGGATCCCTGGCTCTTTGTTTCCCATGCTTGTCGTGGTAGCCGATCTTCTCCCATTCTGCAGACATGGCCAAACCATCTTAGTTGGGACTGTTCTATTTGGGTCTGCAGCGGGTGGGATTTTAGGCCTTGACGGATCGTCTGGTTGCGGACCATGTCTCTTCTTGTTACTTCAACCACTTTCCTCAGATACCTCATTTCTGAGGTTTGGATCTGGCTTTTGTGGGTTGTAGTCATTGCCCACGACTCGCATCCATATGTCAAGACTGGGACATAGGTGGAGCGGTATACAGCCATCTTCGTTTTCTTACCAACCTCTTTCTTGCTGAGGAATCCACGATTTATGGCCTGAAAAAGTCTCCCAGCCGCTGCTTTTTGAGTGGCCAACTCTTCTTTGATGCCTCCCTTTCGGTCTGTAATAGCTCCGAGATATATTTAAAGTGGTCGACCTGCTCCAGGACCTGTTCTCCCAACTTAATCTGATGTTTTCTTTCTTCTCGTGATATCACCATGGATTTTGTTTTAGAGCTGCTTATGACCATCCCTCTCTTCTCCAGCTCTTCCTTCCAGACTTGCAGGTTGGATTGGAGATGTGCCTCTGATTTAGCAATCAGGGCAACATCATCAGCAAATGCCAGCTCCGAAATATAGACCTGTCTCATCTTCCAGTACCCCACTGAATACTTTCTTGTTCTCTCCTTACATGCCTTGATGACATCGTCAATAAGGAGTATGAAGAGGTAAGGTGATAGGATATCACCTTGTCTTACACCAGTGGTGGTCCTGAACTCTTCTGACTTATGGTTTGCTGTCCTCACATAATTTCTGCAAGACTTGTAGAAGCTCTGTATAGCATGAATCAGAGGTGCTGGAATATTCTTCCTTGCCAAACAGTCCCAAAGTTTGCTCCAGGGGACCCTGTCAAACGCCTTTTCCAGATCTATGAAACAAAGATGCATCTCACTCTTATACTCAAGGGCCTTTTCACTCAGCTGTCTGAGTGTGAAGATTAGGTCTTGAGTACTTCGGTTTGCTCGGAATCTGCACTGGACCTCATCCAATTGTGGCTCAGCTAGGCGTCG
This sequence comes from Oreohelix idahoensis, assembly GCA_024509875.1. Taxonomy (NCBI): domain Eukaryota; kingdom Metazoa; phylum Mollusca; class Gastropoda; order Stylommatophora; family Oreohelicidae; genus Oreohelix; species Oreohelix idahoensis. The sequence goes on from JAMPIV010018319.1 coordinate 136,108, forward strand.
GAGTCTCTGCTCTAGGATTCTAGAGTAGATTTTACCAGGGACACTGAGAAGGGATATGCCTCTATGGTTTCCACATTGTCGATTGACATTTTGTCACAACCATCTAATAACCTGGCGTAACTTAACACGTCTTCGTGAAGCGTGAATGCGACACAATAAGATAAGAATTACTCCCGTAGCAAATATTGCCATAGGGGATGGTGTGTTAGAGACTTCACCATGCTATGTCCAGTATAAAAAGTAAAATATATGAAAGGAAAAAATGAAATGCCAAATAAAAGCGATGAGAGAGAAAAATGAAGAAGAAATGATACTACCTTAGGGCGGGAGGTGTGAGAGATCACACAAAAGGACAGGGACAGACAATTCGTCATACACAGCCTGTCTTTAGTGGCCTTTCACAGCCTGTCCTTAGTTGCCTTTCACAGCCTGTCTTTAATTGCCTTTCACAGCCTGTATTTAATTGCCTATCACAGCCTGTCTTTAATTGCCTTTCTTAGCCTGTCCTTAGTTGCCTTTCACAGTATGTCTTCAACAATTACCAACAAAACAAAGATATAAACATATTTTATTTTAAAGGAAGGAATCTTACTTCTGAGATGCCAAATGATAATGATCCCATGAAGTCATTCCTAGAAGTCCTGTCCCAGTCCCAAATCTCCAGCGACAGTCTCTTGGCCTGGTCTTCCGGGGTCAAATCGCTGTAAAGAACAGAACATCTACTGTAAAGAACAGAACATCTACTGTAAAGAACAGAACATCTACTGTAAACAACAGAACATCTACTGTAAAGAACAGAACATGTACTGTAAAGAACAGAACATCTACTGTAAAGAACAGAACATCTACTGTAAAGAACAGAACATCTACTGTAAACAACAGAACATCTACTGTAAACAACAGAACATCTACTGTAAAGAACAGAACATCTACTGTAAACAACAGAACATCTACTGTAAAGAACAGAACATCTACTGTAAACAACAGAACATCTACTGTAAGGAACAGAACATGTAAACTCCATCAAGGTAACACTGAAGTAGTCCCATAGCAGATGCTGCCGAAGCGGAGTGAAATGTTACAGGCTTCCCCATACCATGTTCAGCTTCATGAGGCAGGGTGACCTATTCCCTTTTGCTCACTGCCTTTGCCTTTTTTAACTCAACAGCAGAGTCAGATACCCATTAACTGCTGGGTAGATAGGAGTGTGATGCTACAAGGTGTTGATAAGAGAACTGTTAACTTCGTTTAGCCAACTGGACGATCATAGTCAACATACATTAATCATTAATGTATTATAATGAAGATACCATTCACATTTAAAACCATTAATCTGTGGCTTCTAGAATTTTATTGTGTTTACTGAATGCTGCTGACTAGCTTCCATAAGACAGCATTAGCTCTATGTAACACTAGCAACAAAACATTTAAGACATTTAAATCTAGTCACAGCTTTGCAGGCATAAAACACACAATATTGTTTCAAAAAGAAAAACAAAAAGAAAAAAAAGAGAAAAAGAAAGCAAGGAAAAGAATCAAAGGACAACCCAGTGTCGTATGAAGAAAGATGATCTAACCCATCAGTTAACTTTTCAATCTCATCTTTCTACTTTTCTTCACAAGGGGTTTGCCAGAGTGCAGTGATGTCAATTATGATCCTATGGTTTTGCCGGAATGCAGTGATGTCTCTTGTCATCAACAATCACATGGCTTTAAAACATTTGTGCATAAGCGGCCATCAGTAGGCATCAGTAGGCAATGATTATTACATAATCTCTCCATCCTCTGTAGTCCCCGGGGGGGGGGGGGGGGGTCTTTGATGAGACAAAGAAAGAATAGGACAGCTGTACCATCAGGCATGTCACACAAGGTGACAAATATGAGGTTGTGCATGGCCATGGCAACCTCACCATGTCAAACAAGTTGTCACAGAAACCACATCTGTAAGGTCATGTGACTACTTGGTGCAGACTTCCTACAAGGTCATGTGACTACTTGGTGCAGATTTCCTACAAGGTCATGTGATTACTTGGTGCAGGCTTCCTACAAGGTCATGTGACTACTTGGTGCAGACTTCCTACGTCATGTGACTACTTGGTGCAGGCTTCCTACAAAGTTATGTGACTACTTGGTGCAGACTTCCTACAAGGAGACCAGCTACAGTGATGGCTACATGCTCTGTAAAGGGCGTGAAGGAAAATGATGACTGAAAGCATTTAACATTCTTCTGTAAAACCACATCTCTGTGGCTTCCAGACTTTTCTTGTGTTTACTGACTGTCGATGACTTGCTTCCCTATGACAGCATTGACTCTATTTAACACTAGTAATACAACAGTTAAGAAGTTTAAATCTAGTCACAGCTTTGTAGGCATAAAACGCACAAAATAGTTTTCAGCAAAAAAAAGAACGAATGAGAAGAAAGGAATGAAAAGAAAACAAAGGAAAAATAGTGTTTCCAAATACTCCACTTTTCAGCAATACTTTTTTTGCCCTAAAATCTCATCTTATTCTACACACAAAAAAACAATGCACCAGCATTAACGTACCAAAGCCAGAAGAGTGACATTCAGGCACTGCAGAGGATTAGTAAAGAGAATTGCCAACAAAACCTCCACTTCTGTTGCTATTAGAACAAAGAAAATAGTGCAGAACTACCTTCTTGACACATTTACAACAGAGAAAATAGTGCAGAACCACTTTCTTGAGACATTTAAAACAGAGAAAATAGTGCAGAACTACCTTATTGACAAATTTACAACACAGACAATAGTGCAGAACCACCTTATTGAGCCATTTACAACACAAAAAATAATGCAGAACTACCTTCTTGACACATTTACAACTGAGAAAATAGTGCAGAACCACCTTTTTGAGACATTTACAACACAGAAAATAATGCAGAACTACCTTTTTTGAGACATTTACAACTGAGAAAATAGTGCAGAACTACCTTCTTGACACATTTACAACAGAGAAAATAGTGCAGAACTACCTTCTTGACACATTTACAACACATAAAATAATGCAGAACTATCTTCTTGAGACATCTACAACAGAGAAAATAGTGCAGAACTATCTTCTTGATACATTTACAACAGAGAAAATAGTGCAGAACTATCTTCTTGATACATTTACAAGAGAGAAAATAGTGCAGAATTACCTTCTTGATGCACTTAGAACAGAGTGAATAGTACTGGGTCACCTTGACACACTTGTATTTCGACAAAGGGCTCTTCTCTTTACTACATAATTTTATTACTTACTTTAACTTTAAAATGTTTTTTTCTTAATGTTTGCTCACTAAAAGAACATTTTACTGAAAAGGCTGGCTTTTCTGTTATCTTGTCACCACCACTTATTTACTTAGTCATTTCCCTTCTACCATGAGGTGTAGAGGTTTGGGAGAGAGAGCGCCAGACTATCCTATCGGCTGTCTTCCTCCTGGCCTGGTTCCATTCTAGTCCTCGGTCCTTCAAAGATTGTCTAATGTTGTCCTCCCAGCGGACTCTGGGTCATCCTGGGGGTCTGGATCCCTGGCTCTTTGTTTCCCATGCTTGTCATGGCAGCCGATCTTCTCCCATTCAGCAGACATGGCCAAACCATCTTAGTTGGGACTGTTCTACTTGGGTCTGCAGGGGTGGGATTTTAGGCCTTGACGTATCATCTGGTTGCGGATGTGACAGAGTTATGTAAATATATTACATGAATCTACACGTTTTTGCTTCCATCTGTTTTCCACCTTTGCTTGCTTATAAGTTATGCACGTTTTGTTAACGCAGAACTGTTTCGCTCATCACCGTGGTTTCATCTGCTTGTATCGCTCATTTGACGTTTTCCTCATCATCATAGACCTTTGTAGTACCTATATGTAGTTCTTGTCCTTGTCACCTGTTCGTAACTGTGGCTGACGAAGGTAAAACCCGAAACGTGTACCGTTTACTTGTAAAACTGATTTCATACCATATTATTTTTTAATTTACATATTTGTCTTCGTACTTCTATATCTGTCGAACTCATAATTGTAGCCACGCCTATTGTTTTCTTTTCTCTATTGTCTTACAGGCACTAGGAATGTTTATAAACAGACCTATTAGCCAGTCCAGAGCCGTTAACTGTATTATAACGCCAGCGATTGGGCAATCGTCATAATAGTGACAGGCCAGGCTATGATGCACGTAGTGAGAGAAAAGGGGGAGATAAGCTAATGAAGAAAATCAAGGGCGATAAGTTAAGACATACTTTCGGTAGACATTGGTCAGGGGGAATTAATCTGAGGAAATGGGAGATAATCGCAGTTACCCCCCCCCCCCCCCCACACACACACACACCAGTTGGTTCGGATCTTAATTAGCTACAGTGAGAGACGCCAGATCAAAAGACTGTTTGCTCGTTGCCAAAGTCTAGCGGTCGGAAAAAGTGTGAAAAATAGCTTTGATTCAGGATTCGACCGAAGAATTCCCCATAATCTGGGCGAAGGCGTTATATGTAGCAAGTACTAGCGAATTTTATACCCATTTTATATATATATATACCCCAGCTTTTAAAATCATTTATCTAGTAGCCGCAGAATTTCAGTACATCTAGCTTCGAATCCTAGACCATTGTTCTTAGTATTTTCGATTGGAGATTGTTTCTTTTTCTGTGTTGCGGTAACTATATTTACTAGCATTTTGAGTGATTTAATTGTTAAAGTTCGTCATTATATTTCACTAGGATTTACTGTTTTAAATTGGCTAGCAGATTAAAATAACTTATAACTAATTCTTCCAGCGGTAATGTAAATTTAATTAATTGCTATTAACCAGTAAGAGATATTTTAATTGACTAGTAGATGCACTATTCATTATGAGTACTGACGAAATATATATTTATTTCTAATTCATTATGAGTAATTTTTGTAATTGACTAGAATTCATTTCACGGGTTAATAAGAACGATAAGATAAGCGTTACACTTGTGGTTTTGAACCAAATCTTATAGCCGAGTGAATATTAAGTTATACCATAACACGGGTTAGGATAGATACTGATATTGTGAATTAAATGTTGTATTTTCTTCCCAAAAAAATCTAGTACGGGTCACAAACCTAAACCTACCAGCGGCCTGAATCTGAGAATAACGAATCTAAATCCAACAGTACCAAAAACATTCTTATATAAATATCGGGTCTTCAAAGTTTACCTGTTTGGCTTCTTGTTTTACCCAGAAAGAGAGAGAGTACCAACAAAAGACTATAAGAATAAATTGTAACTGGACCTATAGATATCCAGATTTCTTTTTCCATTTTTATATACTCGTACATTCAGCCCGCAGTGGCGAAATTATCAAACATTAACATTTCCTGACTATTGACCATTGTGGTGTGACGAGGATTTTTATACCGAGAGATTTACATACCTGACATTTTCTCTTCAAGTATCAAATTTACCAGCTACTGACACTGTGAACATTAGATCTCTTAAGTATTTTCCTACCTGGACTAATTGATGTGACATAAACAGAATCCTGTTAACAGTAACAAAATAAGCGTTTCCCAAATAAGAGGATTAATCAGTCTTGGAGAAACTGGGGCTTGTTTTGTCAAAACCCAACCTTGGATTTGTGGTTGTATCAGGAGATATGTTCCAGATGTTGTGAAAGCACTTATTAGGTAAGAGTGAATGAATGTGGCCACAGGTTTTGTCAGAAGCGAGAGAAAGAAGGAATGAATAATTCTTCTTTTGTATAACTAACGTACTCACTTTGTTTTTTTTCTTCTAATGTTTGCTAATACTGTTCATTTCAGAATAGATTAAATTAGAAAAAAAATCTGTTCTTTACAGTATAGTCAAATCCTATATCATAGTGCTAATCTTTTGACCTTTTGGGGGTTAATAACTTCTTCTAACGGGATCTTGTCTCAACAGAGGGAATTGCATGTATGTGTCTATGTCTTTATTAATTCTGTAACCTATGATTTTTTTATATTTGATCTTTGATAATAGATGTTGTGAAGTTTTCTTTATGATAAATAAACTTAACATAAAACTTAATTACCTGTGTTGGTCAGCTCGGCCCAATATCTCTATTCCACTCATATAGTTTCACGTTTGTGCGTCAGGTTGTCGTCACTTATCTGTGTGTGTGTATGTGAGTGGTTAATAGTATATATGTTAATATATACCGAAAGGTAAACTGTCTGATAAACAAATTTTAGTCGTAAGATAGGCTGGACTAGAGTATCTTCTTAATCCAGGGACAGACTACCTTTTTCACCATTTCACTCATGAAATCTATTTCTTTACCTTATCTCTCACTGAGTTACCACCTTTTCCAGTTATATTCAGGCGGGACCATAATCTATCTTAATCACCTATCCAAAATCTACGACAGCGGACCATGTCTCTTCTTGTTACTTCAACCACCTTGCTCAGATACCTCATTTCTGAGGTTTGGATCTGGCTTTTGTCACCACCACGTTGACTTTTACTGTTTTCAAAATCTGGTCTTATACATCCTTACTCTCAAAACTTGTCTACATTCTCTGTTCCCTTTCATTCTCACTAAATTATTCCATACTCCCTGACGATTCACCATATGCCTACTTACATAGTGAAGCTTTCATTCCATTGTGGGTTTAAGCAGGCTTTAACAGTCTTTGTCTTTAGCTTAAGCTTGTGTGAGTCGTGGGGTATTAGCTTGACCTTACAATATGGGTCTGCCAGACCATTAGGATCCATAGGACACATGTTCTTTGCTTCTATGACTGAGAAATGACAAAGGCACAGAGTATAATTGGTAATATGTTAGCTGAAATAGTTGATCAACTGTAATACATCATCACTTTCCTATCACTTCTTACGGAGCATACAGCCACTATTGAATCTGTTCCCCTTACAGGAAGCCTGCACCAATCATTCACATTCTCTTGCCATAGTGGTTTCTCTGGAAATTTGTTGTAGATGATAAAGTTGCCAGCCCCATGCCCAACCCCACACTAGTGGCCTTGTACGACATGTCTGATGGTGCAGTGGTCTTATTCTTCTTTGTCGCTTCAGAGACCCCCTGGGAACTACACAGGCACTGTAATATACGAGGGGAAGTCAGTAAGTAGGTCACACACAGGCACTGTAATATACGAGGGGAAGTCAGTAAGTAGGTCACACACATGCACTGTAATATACGAGGGGAAGTCAGTAAGTAGGTCACACACAGGCACTGTAATATACGAGGGGAAGTCAGTAAGTAGGTCACACACAGGCACTGTAATATACGAGGGGAAGTCAGTAAGTAGGTCACACACAGGCACTGTAATATACGAGGGGAAGTCAGTAAGTAGGTCACACACATGCACTGTAATATACGAGGGGAAGTCAGTAAGTAGGTCACACACAGGCACTGTAATATACGAGGGGAAGTCAGTAAGTAGGTCACAAACTGATATGGGATAGCTGAAAATTGAAGTTGGTAGTTGACATGACATTAACACTTTTATTTGCAACTCTAAAATTCAAAGATAAAAGTATCCCCATAGCAGAAACTGTCACAGGGGAGGGACGTGTTTGAGACTTCGTGACCAGCTGAAGAAACCGTAATCTGTTCTGATACGCTTATTGAGAGATATCAGGCTTCTGCCTGAGTCACGTGAAGTGCTAATATCATCACCATCATCCTCATAATCTTCACGATCACCAGCATCCTTTTCCTTATACTCCTTATGGGGCATGAGGTCATCACTTAACTGGTTCCCTGACATGAAGCATGTACCAAAGCTTTCATTAGCTCTTGCAGTAATGGTTTCAGCAGCAAATTTGTTTCACATAATGAGGTTACCAGTCCCATACAAAATCTCATATCAGTCTCCTCTTACCACATGTCAAGCACTAATATGGCACTAATATGGCACTAATATGGCACTAATCAATCTTGCCCCCATGCCATGAAGATGGCTTTGCCTTTTTTTTCAACTAATAGAGAAAATAATCCTGTTCAATTCCTGACAGGTTACAGTTTAGGATAAACAGTGTCTATAATTTTAAATAGAGTATTCACACGCCGCTGCCTGATTATGGCACTATCCTTCCTCGTCATTTATTGTATATAAGGTAAATGAACATTTCTAATTCTGTGTTTTTCTCATATAATGGTAGATTCTTCACACCTGTTGTATTGTTTATTTTTGGTATTAAAACAATAATAAAAACTGGCGGGGGTGGGGTGGGGGGAGAGAGAATGTGAAGTCTTGAGGTAAGTGAGTTTATATTTAATATCATATTTTTGACACGTAACTTCAAATGGGTGGCTGGTCTTTGCAAACTCTTTTAAAAATCTTTTAAATGGGTTTTATACTGTTTAGATGTGCTGGTAAACATGCAGACGTTCAGACATTATAGGTGCATATCTGATGTCTTAGGTGCATCTCTGATGTCTTAGGTGCATCTCTGATGTCTTAGGTGCATCTCTGATGTCTTAGGTGCATCTCCGATGTTTTAGGTGAGTCCGTTGTTGGGTGTTGATCTTTTTTCTTGTTTGAGTGTACGTTGACTTTGATGGCATTCGGTTAGTGTTTTGGATCATGTTGAGATAATGTCTGTGAAAAGGGATGTTCGCATGTGAATGGTTCAATATTTGATACAGAATATGGATACACTGTTGATCAATACTTATCCATAAAAGGAATTACTCGCATTCACAATATTGGACGATTTATCTTGGATTTGTTTACGAATTACCAGACCACGACATTATTGGAAGATGAAATTCCGTATCGATTGTATATCAAGAATGAATCTGTCACAAGTGAGTCATAATGAGTGTGCAAGTAAAGTTATGGATGTTAAACATAATGAGTGTGCAAGTAAAGTTATGGATGTTAAACATAATGAGTGTGCAAGTAAAGTTATGGATGTTAATTTAATTCAGTGTCAACTGTTGCATTGTGCTGTTTCATGAAATTCTTTACAATACAATTGGATCGTCATTCAACCTTCTTGTCGCTTATTTACGTTCTGGATTAGTGTTGTTGTTGACGGACCATCGTTTGTTGAAATTGCATTCCCCTATTAGTAACAACCCTGAGTCCCGCCATGCCGTAATGTCCGAGAACCATGCAGGAGTATCTACATGTGATAGCTGTATTCGGTGTCTGAGAACCGTGCAGGAGTATCTACACATGGCTGTGGAAGTCCATGTGTTAGAACAATGCAAGACACTACACATGGCTGCTGAACTCCATGTCTGAAAACTATGCAGCATTCTGCATGTGATTGTTGTGCTCCATGCCTGAGAACCACGCAGTACTCTACAAATTGATGTTGCCACAAATAGTATGATGTTATCCATAACAGTGTCATGTTGCGTGGACATAATTTCCCATGTTCATACAAAAGCTGCAACCACCGAAACTGTTGCCTAAAAGTGCAGACAGAGTTCGTCAACAAGTTGAGTCAGCTAAATATGTAGTAGACAGTCAATAGCACTTTAGACCAGATCTCTGAAAAGCCTTGAGAATATTCAAGTGCCACAAGCACAAGCATATTTCAATTATCCTCAATCTTCATTTCCACTAAGAAGACAGCATAGTTTCGTTTCCAAATACACCTGAAGTATATAAAAGCATTATGCAATTTCGAAATGACATTTTTATTGTTGACAACATTCCACTGATGGGCGTCTAATGAAGATTTTAATAATCTTTAAAACATAAAATCTACGAGCAATAGTTTTATGTCCATTTAAAAATAACATGTTATGATGGCCAATGATCATCCTTCTGATTGGGTTCCAAAGCTTTGTCTTAATGCTCCTCACGTCAAGTTAAGACTATCATGAATTTGTTTGTTTTACTTTCTCTGACTTCATGTCAATGGATCTGAGGTCGATATCCAGCACTGAAGCCCTTATATGAGTGGCCTTCTTTTTTTGCTGCTTGCCTTGTGGTTTCAAGACAAATGCCTGCCTTGCAATACTGAGTTATTTTCTAATTAGGTTATATTATAACAATGTCATCATGTGCAGAAAATATAAATGATTGCTTTTAAAGCAGACGTTAGTAACCGATTATAGTTGTGACTGATTATAATAAAGGTTGAGTAAATATGAAATCAGTCAGAATATTTGACCGGAAGGTGAGGAAGAGAAAGAGAAGAACAAGATGATGATGCTGGTTTTGGACTTATTTAATTAAATGTTTGTATGACGTCATCACACCTCATAAACTAGTTCTTCAGTCAACAGCAGATCACACCTCATAAACTAGTGTTGCGAGTTCATACTAGTTCTTCAGTCAACAGCTCATCACACCTCACAAACTAGTTCTTCAGTCAACAGTTCATCACACCTCATAAACTAGTTCTTCAGTCAACAGCTCATCACACCTCATAAACTAGTTCTTCAGTCAACAGTTCATCACACCTCATAAACTAGTTCTTCAGTCAACAGCAGATCACACCTCATAAACTAGTTCTTCAGTCAACAGCTCATCACACCTCATAAACTAGTTCTTCAGTCAACAGCAGATCACACCTCATAAACTAGTGTTGCGAGTTTATACTAGTTCTTCAGTCAACAGCTCATCACACCTCATAAACTAGTTCTTCAGTCAACAGTTCATCACACCTCATAAACTAGTTCTTCAGTCAACAGCTCATCACACCTCATAAACTAGTTCTTCAGTCAACAGCTCATCACACCTCATAAACTAGTTCTTCAGTCAACAGCAGATCACACCTCATAAACTAGTTCTTCAGTCAACAGCTCATCACACCTCATAAACTAGTTCTTCAGTCAACAGCTCATCACACCTCATAAACTAGTTCTTCAGTCAACAGCTCATCACACCTCATAAACTAGTTCTTCAGTCAACAGCTCATCACACCTCATAAACTAGTTCTTCAGTCAACAGCTCATCACACCTCATAAACTAGTTCTTCAGTCAACAGCTCATCACACCTCATAAACTAGTTCTTCAGTCAACAGCTCATCACACCTCATAAACTAGTTCTTCAGTCAACAGCTCATCACACCTCATAAACTAGTTCTTCACTCAAAATAGCTGCTCATCTGTGCTCTGGAGTATCTCAAAACATTATGTCTGCTCTTGCGTTAAGTGGAACTTAGGGAGCCGCGGTAGCATAGTGGTTAGTGCACTGGCTTCCTAGCTCAGTGGTCTATGGTTCGATCCCCAGATGAGGTGGGATATTTTTAGTCCGCAAACGGCTCCTGGGTCGACCCAGCCCCAACTAAGTACCAGAGCAACTCTGGGAAGGTTAAGGCGGCCGGCGTGATGCTGACCACATCACCCCTAGTGTGCCGATGGTCAAGAAAATATGGGCCTAACACCATATTCCCAATATGCCTCAATGGGCGTGTAACGGGATCCTTGCGTTAAGTGGAACTTACTATCAATAAACACTCTGTTGCCCTTGACTGTAGCCTTGAGATGGATTCTGCCTCTTCTTTCCGTGTGGTCGGCACCGCAGAGCAACGGTACATTCTTCTCACATCTCTTGTGAACGTTCATGTCACAAGCTGTACAAACCAGAAAAAAATGTATTGTCAATGAGAAGCAGTTTAAAATTCATTGTTAAGGAAGAATCAGTAAAAAATAAATTGTTAAGGGAGAAACAGTAGAAAATCATTGTAACGGGAGGAAAATAGTAGAAAATCAATGTTAAGAGAGAAACAAAAACCATTGCTAAAGGACAATCAGTAAAATAAGATAATTCAGGAAGAAACAGTAAAAAAAAATTATTTTTAAAGGAGAAACACTTTAAAAAAATCGCTGTTAAAGCAGAAATAGTGAGGAAAAATCTTTGTTAAGGGAGAAAGAGGAAAAAATTACTGTTAAGGGAGAAACAGTAGAAAATCACTGTTAAGGGAGTAACAATAGACAATCACGGTTAAGGGAGAAACCGTAGATAATCATTGTTTATGGAGAAACAGTAAACAATTGTCATGATGAAATAGTAAGAAGCAACCTATAACGCTAAGACATTATACCCTTTCAAACAATAAGGGAAAATGCAAGAAAATAATTAAAGAGGTGGGTTTATGAAATCCCAGGAAAAAAGTACCACATACAGTTATAGACACCCCTTATGGGAGCCGCGCTGGTGTAATGGCTTCGGCGTTGTACTGGCGACCAGGTGTTCATGGTTCAAACCCGGGCGTCGGCGTTTGAAGAAATGTTTACGGCCGGAAATTTGACTGAATAGCCTGAACGGCTCCTGTGATAAACCCTCTGTGGATGGGAAGGAGCGAAGCTCCTGACCGGGTTGGAAGGAAAGTCCTCAGGTTCCCCAGCCTCGCAATGACCTTTCATTGGGCCGAAGGGGTGAAAGCCCAAGTGCCGCTGGTTAAGAAAAAAAAAAAAAAAAAAGACACCCACCCCCCCTCTCCCCCCCCCCCCCCCCCCCCCCCCCCCCCCCCCCCCATAAATAAAGAGTTTCTTTAATGACTAGCTTTGCTTTTTATCTTCATCCATTTACGTGTATCATTCTACATCTGTCTATGAATTCATCAATGTGTCTGTCCGTCCAAGTCATTGGTTCTCAAATTCTTTACGACCGCGACCCAAACTTCCCAGCTGGTGAACCTAACGACCCATGCAATGAATATTGGAATTCAGCCATGTCGATTGAAACTTCGAAAAATGGAAATGTATTTCCGGCGGCCCATAGGTTGAGAATCACCGGCTAAGTTATCACAAGCTGTATCGACTCTCGTCTGAAGGGTCAGTCTCTATCTGTCTGTCACTCTGTCTAACTGTCTATCATTGGATAGTAAAGACAAGAGACTAAAACATTTTGTATCATTGTCTATCATTGGATAGTAACGAAAACACAATTTGTCTAACTGTCTATCATAGGACAGTAAAAACATGCGACTAAGAACATACACTGTCTATATAATTGCTTATCCATAGGTCAACATTTCTTTTCCTCTTCCGCTCGTTTTTAATGTGAATAATTTGTTTTATATCCATGTAATATTATTATATAATGTAATGTATTTGAGAATGTAGCCGCATACCACTGTACTTTAGAAATATGAATGTTTTCGTTTGCATGGGATGATGTATATGAGAATAAGCAGAGATACATTTTTATTTCTATTTTTTTTTTTTAACTGCTGAAAGACTTTTCCTGTTACAGAAGTGCGTAAAGAAAGTGTTATTATTATTATTATTATTTCATTTTCCACCAAGAATGTATGGATATAAGCGAGAATGTGTTGTAATTTTTGTATTCATGATTGATGACACATTCAAAAATACAGATTACTGGTAGACGTTTTGACCGCATGAGTGGGTGTCGGTATACATAATTTATTTATTTATTGTTTTGTTTATATTATTTTATTTTATTATTTATTTATTTAGTATTATTATTTTTCTTCAGTCACTATCTTGTTTGTTTAAAAACAAAAAAAACCTACTCATTTTTTATTATGATTGCATACTGTAAATGAATGCTGTTATGTTAACTTTATAATGTTGCATGCCTTTAAATTAATGCTTAAAGTAACATGTGGGAATAAAAGGATATAGTATGCAAGATTAATGAGAGTGACAGGGCAGAATGTTAGACGGGCCTGCGCACCCAATTCTCAACCCTTCAAAAAAAAAGTTCGTTCTATCTATGTATCTATCTATGTATCTATGTATCTATGTATCTATCTATGTATCTATCTATCTATCTATCTTTGTATCTATCTATCTATCTATCTATCTATCTATCTATCTATCTATCTATCTATCTATCTATCTATCTATCTATCTATCTATCTATCTATCTATCTATCTATCTATCTATCTATCTATCTATCTATCTATCTATCTATCTATCTATCTATCTATCTATCTATCTATCTATCTATCTATCTATCTATTCAAGAAAAGCTTAACGTACTAGGCTGCTCATCTTTGGAAATGTCTTCCACATAACCTAAGAAACAACCTCAGTCCCTATTTATACAATCGTAGACTTTTCGAATACTTTCTGATTACATGCCACCCTAATCGGATAATATTTTCTTATAATATCAACTTAGGTTCTAATGACGATGTTTGTACTTTTCAATATATTTTATGTCATGCTTATAAGTAGTTAATGTTAATTTGAGTGTGCTATTGTATTTTACTTTACAACGTTGAATTCCTTGAAATCGATATGTAAAATGCATGTGAGAATACATCAATTCAGTATGAAAGGTGAGAGAAAGGAAGGGCAGAATGTCAGACGGGCCTGCATGCCCAATTCTAAACCCTTTGAAAATAAAGTTCGTTCGTTCGTTCAAGATACAGTAAATAAAACACACTTTGTCTAACTGTTTAGCGTTGGACAGTAAAGACTACTTCTTCTTCAAGTACCATGCCCGGTGGCGTAGGTCATCATGTCTCTCCACAACCCATTGTCTCTGTTGTTGACTTTTGTTCATGCCATGATGTCAAGCTGACCAGTATCTTCTCTCTTTGTCGTAGTCTATTTTATTTTTTCATTGAATCTTTCCTGTCCTCATGTCATATTCCAGCCTTAATCTTTCCTGTCCTCATGTCATATTCCAGCCTTATTCTTTCCTGTCCTCATGTCATATTCCAGCCTTATTCTTTCCTGTCCTCATGTCATATTCCAGCCTTATTCTTCAAAGAAATATGCCAAAATAAAGTGGATTGGTTTCTTCTAACATGAGGAATAAGCCCCCTTTGCGTATTGGACTCTTTCTGGACATCCTTATTACTCTTTTTAGCTACACAAGTTATTTTTAACATTCTTCTGTAACACCTCATCTCCGTTGCCTCTAGTGCTTTCCTACTTGTTTACTTCTTCTTCTTCGTTCATCCTCAGACGTCAACTTGAATATGTTCAAAGAAAGCAGTGGTCAGCTTTAGGCTGTTGATATCTCCGTTGAGCTTATCCAGGAATGGTACTGATGATGACCATATGCGCTTTCTCTGTTCCTCATATGTTAGGCACTTTTGAAGTAGCTGACCAGTAGTCATTACGTCAGTGACACATTTACACTCATCAGTAGTTCCTATCTTTAACTTGTTGAATAGATGGTATCCCAACCTGTTGTGACCTGTGCGAAGTTTGAAGATGACCACTTGTTCACTTCTGCTGAGCTGGTAATATGCATCATTTTTATTGTGACCTTGATGTTCTGCTTCCCACTTTCTCCTGTATCTGCGATTCATAAAACGTTTCGCCTCTTCATAAGTTATGCTAGTGTCAACGTGAGGTAACTTTCCCATTTCTTTTGCCAATCTGTCAGCCTCTTGATTTCCGGGGATGTTGCAGTGAGTGTGATGAAACGTCTGGACATGTTCTTTTTGTGGCTCTCTCACACCTTTAACCACTACGGGGTATCATTTCTTTTTTTCATTTTCTCTCCAACCGCTCATATTTGGCAATTTTTATTCCCTTTCATTCATTATTTTACTCTCTATGCTGAATCTAGTAGGGGAAAGTCTCTAACACTCCACTCCCCTATGGAAGTATCTGCTATGGGACTGTCTTTATCTTGTTTACTACTCCTCAGACGTATTTACGTTCCGCCAGGTGAACGGTGGTATTATCGTAACAATACCCAGTCATTATCACCGGTCAGCGGTAATACGCTTACCAATCGACTCAGTCACCAGCCACCTTTGATAGGAGACGATCCCCGTTTAAAACAATATTTTAAAACACGCGAGGGGATATTTTAAATGAAACACCCCAACCCACGTAGTGCTAGAGAGATTTGATTGGTTTGAAGTGAGAGCCGGAATATACAATGAATTCTATTGGAACATTCGGCGGAAAAACAATCTGTGATTTGAACTGAGAATGAGAGATATAACATAGCGAACTCAGAGACACAGAACAGACAGCTTCGCAACTTCATACGAGCATTTCCCAAAAAGCCAGAAAGAGAAGGATCGGACCTAAAATTCCATTATTAACAGTGACAGATCGAGTATTGGACAACTTTGGCTTTTACGAGTAAACCCGCATTTTAATACAAACTGTAAACTTTAAAGGACCAGGACTTCAATTACCAAGACTGGAACCTAAGAATTTGATCACAAGTATAGAGGAATTAAATAAAAGTTTTCCCAGGCCCAGTGATTTCGCAGAACACCCGCCGTCATAGGAATTAACTCTAATTTCCCAGACCAAGTCATAGAGGAATTAAACACAAATTTTCCCAGGCCAGTGATTTCGCAGAACACGCGCCATCAAAGGAATTAACTCTAATTTCCCTGACCAAAGTGATTTCGAAGCTTCTAATACTGAGCTGCGTCCATTCGAAACTGTGCAAGGAGATTGTGTATAACCCAATTTGGGGTAAGTTGTGAACATTTCTTTTACAAATGTGAATTAACATGTTTCTTGCTTAGTGGTTATATATATATATATATATATATATATATATATATATATATATATATATATATATATATATATATATATATATATATATATATATATATATGAGGCTGGCAACCTCAACATATGAAAAGAGTATATTCATGAACCACTAAAGCAAGTGCTGGTGATTGTTTCTGGCTAGTCGTGCGGAAAACTCTACAGCAGAGGTGACCCCAGACTCCGACTGGAGCAGTGATGAGTGATGATTACATCACATGTGCATATCATTTTGTGAGATCTATGTAACTTGTTAATGTTAGTTCAGGCACAAATCATTATTCGCGCTGTCCAGACACAATTTCCCAGTTAATCCCCAGAGGAATAGTGGCGATTTCTATTCATCTTTCCTGAGTTACACTGTGTATCCTCAAGAATTTAATTCTTCTGAGAGATTAACATTGGTGGGTGGACAACGAGAAGATGCGCCTGTTAAGCTTCCAATACTATCCCCTTCCTCTCCCGCTATCATCCGCAGACCTAAAAAAAAACCCCCCCCCCCTTTACCGACCCACCCCCACCCCCCCCCCCTCCCCCCACTACCCCGGTTTACGCCATATACGAACCCCCACACTAATAGAAGCATCATTCGCCACCCCATACCCCCCCCGACACCCCCTCCCCCACATACCCCCCCCGCCCCCTTACCACCCTCCACCCCCACCACCTTATAAATCAGACCACCCCACAGTCCCCGAAACCCACCCACAAGACAACCACCCCCTATCCCCCACCAACGCCCACAATGCAACTTATACCCGCACACCTAATATATTTTGCCGCCCCCCCCCCCCCCCGCCCCCCCCCCCACCCCGCCCACCCCCCCCCCCAAAACCCCCAACCCCCCCCCCCCTTCACCGACTACCCACACCCCCCCCCACCAGCACATCTACCCCCACCCACCCCACCACCCCCCCCCCCCCCACACAAACCCCATAATCAACCATCTTGCCACAACCCACCCCACATCCACCAAAACCCTACCCCCCCACCATGTTACCCACCTCATCACCCAACCCCCCCCCCCCACCCTCCATTTAAACCCCTCCTCTTGATCATCCCCACCCCAATTATTACAATATACGAATTCCTTACCCAACAAATAAATACACCCCACCCCCCCCCCCCCCCCCCCCTCCACCCCCCCCCCCCCCCCCAACCCCAAATTATTATTACAATCCTCAACTTTTTATTTTATTTAAAAAACAATACCCCCCACACCCCAACCACCCACCCACAACACTTTAATTCCCACACCCCCCCACCAACCCCACCCCCAACCATACCATTACCCACACCCACCCCCATACTCCCCCCCCCCACCCACCCACACCCCCCACATCCCACCACAACCCCCCCCCCCACACCCACCCCCCCTCCCCCCCCCCCCCCCCCACCCCCCATATACCACCACACCCCCCCCATATACCCCCATATATATATATATATGCACATACCGATATATATTGCGTTCTTCCGCAAATCCAAAAAGCGCTTTCAACGCACGTTCCACTGGTTCTATTTTAACAAAAACGGGGGGGTGGGAAAAATGAGGACCCAAACAGGAGGGAGGAACCGGCTAGGGTATATCAACACAACCACACCCCCCCATGTGTGAACCGAGACTCCTAAAAACAGAACGATTACGATGATCTTCAGCACGACCTATCAAGAATATCTCAAGCATACAACAACGTTCCTTTTAATCGAAACTAAAACACATCAACTTCATAGCGAAAGTTCAAATGTGAACATTAGAGATCACAACATTAGGTGCCAACGCAACTTCAAATACTCCGGCTTGTAATCAACCACCCCTAAAAGTAATCCCCATTAAGCTCCATGTTCCACGAAACTGAGCTTTATGCCTCACTACCTTACGAGACCTGGAGAGTTCGAATGAGACGTAACCTATAATAGTGCACTTCTTGCCACCAAAGGGGAATAAATAATCGTTTCTATGAACAACTCAGTAGGAGTAGCTCGTCCTGGCACTCGGTATGGCAAAAAGTGCACACTGTGTAGTACACTGTGTGTTAAGGATAGACCCGCTGCCACAACGACATTCTTTGTAGTTTACACCGGCGCGTAGACTGATCAGTGAGGACCCGTCCGTTCGTCACGACCAGATTTGATCATATCCTCAGCCGTAGCTGTACGTTTATTAATCCAAGGCACTTCGCGCGTACTCACGTAGGCCGATTTTAGCAGGCCCCCCCGGCCGGTCCAGCCGCCGTCGTTCGTTCACAGTTTCACGTCGTTCGTTTTCCAAATATACGATCACGTCTTCAGGAGATCGATCTAA
This sequence comes from Oreohelix idahoensis, assembly GCA_024509875.1. Lineage (NCBI taxonomy): Eukaryota > Metazoa > Mollusca > Gastropoda > Stylommatophora > Oreohelicidae > Oreohelix > Oreohelix idahoensis. Next base: position 154,806 of record JAMPIV010018319.1, read on the forward strand.
TTAAAAGTTTCTACTTACAAAAACCACACCCCAACCTACTATTCCTATTAAACTTCTAAGTGACCCATTCAACCAATTTATCTGTAACTGTAGGGCACGTTGGATCTTCAATCGCCCCCTATAAGCCAAACCAGGCCTTACCAGTAACCACCCGCCCGTGTATTTGCCAGTACGCCGCCAGCCCGCCCCCGCCGTAAAACTGAATTCTCTCTACAAAATAATCAAGACAGGATCGCCTAGTACAAGATTTAAGGATTATTGCATGAAAATCTCATTGAGTGTTAAGGGGACTCAGAAATAGGAGAGACAATCTTCTTACCTCGCTAAAAAAAGAAGGAAATAAATAAAACTCAAAATCATAACGTTCGAAGCTATCTTCGAATAAGTCTTCTTCTCATAGTAGTACGTTCCATAAGCAAAATGTACGCTTTTCATGTAAAGATTCCCAGCTAAGCAAATCTGACATACCATGTCAACATAGTAAATAGCTCAATCCTCAAATAATGCAACCTTTTATCACAACTTTTTATCTAATCGTCTGACCACTAGCAAAGAATAAAAATTGATTCGAAGGTCCTCTTAAATCATTCAACCCCACCAGAGATAACTCCTGATACTTTAGATACGAGCATAAGATCCACAAAAAACGATGGCGGATTGTCACCCAAAAAACATCTGATATAATATTCAATTTAGCGGATTATATTACCTCCCATACATACCATTATAATAGCGTATAACAGGGGATTCCATAGAGACTACAATATCCATAGCAATCTCATACTAAATCACACACTACAAAAATATAACTATTGTCCTAGTATCAGATATCATCACTATCATATTGGAAATAACACTATTCTATTTATCAAATCACTGTATCACTACCCTTCATGCATATTAATCACTACCTAGACCACAATCTAGAAAATGCATTTACCCTAGCTTATAATGAACACTACTCCGACCATACTTAGAGATCCTTTTCTACATACTTGTATACATACATCTTACACAATAAATGACAACCATCAATTTTTCTTAAATTAAACCATTTACCTTACAAAACACATATCATACCTACCCTTACAGCGACCATTAAATAAAAAACCCCTTTTTTACTATCTTATACTGGACCACTTACAGACCTATTCTCCACAACCCCACTTGTCTACAAAAACACTAATGAACATACACTAATACCATATTCACTAAATAATCCATCATAAATTCAATAAAGGACATTAATCTACACAATCCTAAAAAAATACTTACTAATTTGACATTATACTCACATTGTGACTATGAGCAAGTAGTCATATTTAAAAACCTCTATACACCGACATCCAATTACTCTAAAAACATTTGACTTACACCACAAACAACTTCACAATCATATACATACATTATATGTCATACATCCCAACAACTCCTCTCACCCATCCCCCACCCATTAATCCCCAATACACAATAAATACCCACTCTCCCACCCCCCCTTAAACCCCCCAACTATCCATAGAGTACAATACACAGAGATGTGTGTCAGTACTCACTCTGAAACTCAATACGTGTGAAGATTACAACACTCAGAATCCACAATCACTCAAAATATTCTGTATACCACAATGAATACATAACAGTCATAAACTAATCAAACAACACATATAAAACTACGTAGAGCAATAGAGATGAGGTCTTTTGTATTGCAATAAAACTATACAAGCCTCTATACAACGTCTCAACAATAATACAACTAAAACTGTATTATAGCCTCAGAACGTCGAATCGTGCACACTGTCTAGTGAGTTAACAACCTAAATTCATAGACCAACACCGGCACACCGAAATTCACATAAACCCAGTCGATCATACGCAAGATAACACCCATGATAACTTGTATAAAGACACCAGTAACTACTATCTTATGCATCAACTCCAAACAGAACTCTATATAAGCTCCAAAGACACATCCCTCACCACACATCCAGGACGAGCATACAATACGACCGATCCTCGACAAGTCCAAATTCGCACTCAGTTTGATTAGAGAACGACTAGTATAAATCGCGCGGAGAGAGAGAGAGAGATATATACATTAGATGATATCTCGTGAACTAGACAGTGTGAGAGATATGAACCCAGCGCGCAGGAGAGAATTTGCATCGAGAGAGAGAGAGATATTCTAGATGATAATAGAGAGATAGATATAACGACGCGCACATCAGACGAAATACAGTGAGAGAGTGATAAGAGTACTATATAGAGAGTGTATCCCGCACTACGAGTATCATAGTCGCGCACACCCTATGATGTAAGTCAGTCATAGATACAAAAACTCATCAAAGAAGATCTGTCTATATTAAGTCTAACCCCTATTTCCTCTCCTCTTATATTTGTTACCTTTCAGTGAAAACTCACGAACACAGCCCATCTCATTGAAGTTTCCAGTACGTAGTATGCGGACTGCTTCTAACTTTAATACACACACTACAACTATCTCCTTATTCCTTCATATCATACATATACAACAACCGCCTAGTTATTCTTTCATACATATACGGCAAACGCCTCTTTATTTTTCCGTACAGATACTACAATTACCTCCATATTCTTCCGTATATATTACTAAATCCACTTCTTTATTCTTTCATACCTTTACTACAACCACCTTATTATTCTCATATACAAATGCTACAATCAATCAGTGCTAGAATCAATCAATGCCACAATCAAACATTGCTACAATCAATCAACGCTAAAATCAATCTATGCTACTGTAATCGGGTTATAGAAGGGAAGTAATACAATATAATTAACGGCATGAGAGAGAGTTGCTCCCTCTTGAGTTAAACAGTTAAGCCACTAGTTTACGAACAGAGCATGATAGACGATGAGACACGCTGTTACAGGACATGAGTTGCATTCAGAAAGTGTCGAACACGTTTTTCGTTTGACACGTGAGGAAACAGAGACAGAGAACGTAACTATGTGTGAGTAAAAGTCAGTTCTACCCAGGTCTTCGTGGTAGATGGACCGATAGAAGACTCAGCTGATGAGTCTTTCAGTGTGATTGCTTTGCAAAGTGCTTATTCGGCAATCTGTGGACACAGAAGAAACAGGCAACACTGTATAACAGAACTCAAGAATGAATCGTTTGTTTTCAGTGAAAAGATTTCCAGTAGTAATACGTTGATTTTTGCGTTTATTTCAGTTGATGGATATATCCACTCAAAGAGAAGGTACGTGTTACCTGTTTATGTACTTTTTGCCTCGCAAACAGTTGGGTTGAGTAATCAGCTTCGAATCCAAACTAAGATTCCCCGGTGTCGACCGGACCAGAAAAAGATAATTTCAAGCATCACCCTAAAATAACGCTAGTGTCACAAAATTTTGGGTTCGATCCCTTCTCCACTACGGCAGTACTCATTTTCATAGTGAAGTGAGGACCGATTACGAGAAATTTCCTGGTCGACACATTTCTTTCTGCTACTGTCAAGCAGATATTTTATATTGTCATATCATTTGAAACTCCTTTTTGGTGATAATTCATCACATTAGCTTGGCGTTTCACAGCTTTGCTGAGATTAGCGCAGGTAAAACCCATATGGGCCTGCTCAGTGTTCGCGAAATTTTGTTTGTCCAAGCCGTACCAGGGGATAAAGTTACTTGCCATCAGACGGATTTTGTGTGCGCAAGCAACGGATGAAGAGATTACTTGTCTGTGCGACACATTTTGGACAGGCATGAATGACATAATCGTTTCCTGCACACCTTGTTGCAAAGGAGGAAAGTAAGATGTTACACCTGACACACATTGTCGAAAGAGTGTACGGACGTGTCACTTCTATATATGGAAGAGGTGGCCTTTTGCATCACGCACATTATTTCAGGCGGAAATAATTTTGAATTACCCTACTATGCAGTTTTGAAACGATTGGCGGGGGTTCGAAATAGAGGAACCACAAAATTCTTGATTAGACCCTGCCTATAATCGTAACAAACAAATGCGGGGGAAGTCAGGCAATATAACCTGACACTTCAGCCAGGTTAGAACACTGTGGGAATCGCTTGCCAAGAGGACAACCAGACTGCCAGAACTTAGAATCAGAATTCCATTTATCAGACCGGACTTTGTTGGAGCATTTTGCAGAACCTAAACAGCCCAGGATATCATTTTAATAAGGAAAATCGGGATCTGGGGACACTGAAAACACGGAGTCATAGTGGGAATTTATTGTTAAAGCAACGACCCCCAAGACCACGTGAAAAAGGACATTTGCTTGTGCCTTAACCTACTTCTCTGAGCAAACAGTCTGTGAGCCAAGATTGGCATAAGTTGTACATTTTACATTATTCATTACTAACATGTGAACTAATATGTATATATTGCCATGTGAATATTAATATGTGAAAATTGCTAGTGGATGTCCAAGTCATTTGAGGATGGTGTTGTGGAATATTCTAATCCACATATATAAATTATCAAGTAAATATAAAGCCTAATAAATACATATAATAAATAAAGGAAGAAGAATGGTAAAGAACAGTGCTGTCACAATGACAGTACTCGAAATCCCCTTTGTTTTATGCTTCGTCTGCAATTGTAACGTTTCCACGTTAAATATAGGCCTTCTGCAACATACACGCGTTTCCCAAACACACAATAAAATGTGCTGCCTTTCTAAGAAAAACCTTGAAATATGCAAGTTGACCTAAATTTTAAATTCCATTCATGTCTTTTTCTACACTGCGTTACCAAAACGAACGAACAGATGGACAAAAGGATAAAGAGAGAGGGGAGGGCTGAAAATCAGGAACGCATGCAACACGCGTCGCGCGATACACAAATGCTGCCATCACGCGTGTAAGTCTACATGCACTAATTTTTTTTCAGACGGACAGTGATAAAATACACTACCCTTTCCCAGAGTTAGGTTTATAAATAATAAAAAACTCTTATTAGAAAAGATAACATTAGATGGGTTTACGGTTGAAAACATAACAGTACCCAGACAGCACATCTTCGAAACAGGAGGTAGAAAATACATATTTTGAACGCAGCCACGTAGCTCTTTTAAATTTGGATAATTGGGTTCCTTAGGGCTTGCTGACAAATAATATGTAAAACGTTACGCAAATAGTCCAGGAATTAATAAATTATACCCAAAATAAAATATTGGGGGTGCCTGACAGCATAAAATCATTTCTGCTCATAAAATTTTTTTTTATAACGTGTTTGAAAAAACCTTACGTTACATAAATAGCCTACCATGTAAACTCCCAATTGATTGGAGCGCAACAAATGAAAGCCTAACCACGATTGGTCGGGCTATAAATACTATCTTGGTTGTTAGGGGAAACGGGGAAAGGTAACATTTTTTCAAACACTTGTTGAAACGGGGCTCATTGGTCAGACTCGCTGATATACACACTTGGGAGCGTTAGTTCGAAACCACTTGTTTAAATAAGCTTGATAAAGCATCAGTGCGTTGAAGCCAGCTTATATTTTGCTCAATAAAAGCCTGGAAGATAAGCAGATGGGAATTTGTGCCAGTTTGTGCCAGAATTCATTGCTAATCAACGTATCTGTGTTTATTCGTATGAATTGTGGGACAGTGGTCTTGATGGTACTGAGCAGCACCTGGTCAGAGCTTTGCTGAATCCAGTGTCGGACAGCATACTCCTTGGTCCTTTTAGCTATCAGTGAGGTGTCTCCAGAGCCCAGAGGAGAATTCGAGCAGAGGAGTCCTTTCCTGCCGCCATCACGCCAGATAAGCTAACTTGGCCAGCTGAGCTCAACATTATGTCCCCTCATCTTGAAATGACTTTGTAAAAATTAACATTAAGAGGGGAAATTAATTGTCTTAATATCAGGAACTGAGAACATCTCCAATACTATTTTCCTTAAGACAAACTATTGAAGTCATGATGACAAATACCAACAGAGCTTGAACAAAACAAAACCAGTATTACCTCATATTACTACTACACAACTGACACACATAGGATATTTTTAATAATATATGTCACTACAATATTCATATTGATAAAGTCTGTACATATACTTGTAATTAAAATTGATTGTGATTCCTGGTTCCTTTGTATTTGAATCAGGACACAAATACATTATTGACAGCACTGAATACATATTGTTATTTGAAAAGTTACGAGTGACTTCTTTAAGATATTCTCATAGAGTGTTATATGTATGTGAGTGTCACAGTGTTGTTAAGAGTAGTGGATTAAATTAAATTGTTTATCTGTCTGTTGTTGTGACTTACACTTCATCATACACATACCCTAGACACATAACGTAGTCATCACACTATCCAGAATAATTCTGACTGAGATATATAGATATGTGGTAGCAAGTAAGGTTATCTATAATACACTACTCTTAATAGATATAGATACCTTCACAGCTGATCTCAGTCAGTACACTAAGTCCCCTATAAATATTTATAACATCCCACTTCACCACATATATTGGGGTCTCGCTCTTGGGATTTTGAATCTTTCCCTATTAAAAATATTGGGGGTAATTCACTTCAGGGAATATAAGAATTAAAAGGTATCCTTGGGTGGAATTAAATAAGGTTGAGCTCACGGTGCCTGTGTTGTCCATTATATATATTTAGAATTTGAATTGTTGGTTAGACATTGTAGAAATTTACATGATAGACAATGGCGGACCTGGCCAAATTTCGATCTGCTGCGGTTCAGACTGCAAAAGAGTTAGGATTAGATGGGCAAGTTATGGTTGCCTATGTCACGACGGAATGTGACAAATTTATTGAACGTGAAGAAAGAAGGTTTGAAGCCGAAAGAAAGTTAGAGGCTGACAAGGAAATTAAGAAGTTACAGTTTGAGGCTGAGGCTGAGACTAAGAGGTTGCAAGCTGAGGCTGAGACTAAGAGGTTGCAGATTGAGGCTGACAAAGAGGCTAAAGCATTGGAAGCCGAGGAAAGAAGGCAGGCTGCAGAAAAGAAAGAAGAAATTAGCTGCAGAAAGGGAAGAGAAGAAATTAGCTGCAGAAAGGGAAGAGAAGAAATTAGCTGCAGAAAGGGAAGAGAAGAAATTAGCTGCAGAAAGGGAAGAGAAGAGATTAGCTGCAGAAAGGGAAGCAGAAAAGGAGAAGAGATTACAAAGGGAACATGAGTTACGACTAAGGGAGTTTGAGTTTCAAGGCCATGCTCCTGAAAATGGTGCCAGTCCCTTTGCCTCTGATGCTACGGTTACTCAAGGAGCCTCAACCTCAGCTATGAATTTTCATTTAGATCATTTTGTTGAGAAAGACGATGATATAGAGAGCTACCTAAATAGGTATGAACTATTAGCTACCACGTATGGGTGAGAGAGAGAAAGGTGGAGCTTAAAGTTATCTCAGGGACTTCGTGGGGCAGCTTATGAAGTTTTTGCAAAAATGAGCAGAGGTGATCAGGAAAATTATGACATGCTAAAGCAGGCTCTTTTGTTAAGGTATGAAAAGAATGCAGAATTTTATAGAAAAAAATTTAGGAATGCTAAACTACTGTCAGGTGAAACCTATCACCAGTTCTCTGCACGAATAGAGACATACTTGGAGAAATGGACTTCTCTGGGGAAAACCCAAGATCTTAAGGAAATGGTCCTTATAGAGCAATTAAGAGAGTCCATGGCTCCAGACCTGAGAAAGTTTCTCATGGAACAAGGTGCAGAGAGGCTGGGTGAGTTGCTAAATGTTGCTGAAAGGTATCAAGCAGCTCAAGCAGAGGTAACAGGTAATAAAAAGAAACAGGTGGACAACTTTAGGGCACCACAGAACTTTAATAAATTTGATCCTAGGGATCAAAACAAAGGTAAGCACCAATGTGATAGGCCACGGTATGAAAATAAAAATAAATTCCCACAATTCGATGAAAGGAAATATGATGAAAGAAAATCTTTCAACCAAGGAAAAAGGTGGTGTAAAAATTGTCAGATGGACAATCATGACACTGACCGTTGCAGAAGGAAACCTGTGTATATGGCAACCCTTCAGGTCAGGTCGACCTCAAGACAGGAGGAGGATATTATGTTAGATACCACTCCAGAAGAGATGAGGAAGGCACAGGCTGGGGATAAAACACTCAAGCCTTGTTTCAGAAAATTGTCAACTTGTCATACTACTCCAGGCAAGGGAGATTTTTACATGAAAAACAAGTTGATGTATAGGAAGACTGGAGCTAGATCCAAAGGTCACGGACAGCTGGTTCTTCCAAAAAGATATAGGGCAGACTTAATAAGGAGCCTACATGTGAAACCAGATGGGGACCATGAGAAGATAGGTACCATCATTCAAAAGGTGGCTCACAATTATTATTGGCCCAAAGCAAGATGGGACATTGAGAATTTTGTAGAAAGGTGTAGCATAGCACATGAGGGAACACCCACAAGTGGGAACATGGATCAGGACCTGGACACGCCATGGGGCAAAATTAGGCCTGACAATAAAAAGAAAAATAGATTTGATAAAGTGGACCAAATGGAATGGGAAGCCCCTTTTCACGGACAAGCTTCACTTAACTGTTTTACAATGGCCACTATGCGGAGAGTGCAAACAGATGTCTTACCCCAGGATAAGCCGACAATCCCTCAATCGGACTTAAACAAACTGGAGGAAGAGGATGTAGGGAGGAAATCTCTCATCAAGAATTTTAAGAGGGGAGAAAGCCCCAAAAGAAAAATTGGTAGCGGTCGTTTTGTGATGATAATTCTGGGAGGAAAAATCATCACTATAAAGCTTCGAGTGGAAGAGACCATACCGGTGCATGGACAAATAGGTCCACACAATTAAAGGTCCATATGTAGCTTTGTTAAGAACGTGGACTGATGAAAAGGCAGAGGAAAACATTACATCTTCATACCAATATGTGAATGAGCTGACCACTCGGTTGAAAACTGGCTGGAAACTTGCCAATGAAAATTTGAAACAAGCCAGGAAGAAACATGCTGCCTATTATAACAGGAAGGCGAAAGACAGAAATTTGGCTGTGGGAGAGAAAGTACTGCTTCTTTTGCCGGGAGTCAGAATAAGTTACAAATTGGATGGCAGGGTCCATATACAGTTCTAGAGAAGGTGTCTAGAACAAATTATAAGATAGATAAGAAGGGGAAAGAAAAAAATCTATCATGTGAATCTCCTGAAGAAATATTTGGAAAGAGAACATCAGGAAGAGACACACTTGTTGACCTTGTCCATCGCCATGGAGATGAAAAAGGAACCACTTTCATCATTTGAATATCCATTACACCCCTGTGAGACAGCAGCACAGGTGAAAATCAGTACACATTTAACGAAAACTCAGAAAGAGAGAGTGCAACAGGTTCTAAATAATCATGCAGAGGTGTTAACAGACCGACCAGGGCATACAAACCTATTGGAATATGATATGAAACTGATAGACCCCACACCTGTCTGTATGAAACCATATTCGATTCCGTTTGCTAAGGAGACAGCTTTGAAGGAAGAGATAGACTATCTGTTGAAGGAAGGAATTATTTCGCACAGTGAGTCTTCGTATAGTTCCGGTGTTGTACTCTTAAGGAAGCCCTCTGGAGAACATAGACTCTGTATAGATTACAGGAGACTGAATGCTATTACAGAAGGACAGGTGGATCCATTGCCGGATACAAATCAGCTGTTTGCCAGACTAAATAAAGCTAAATATTTCTCAAAAGTGGATCTGAGTAAAGGATACTATCAGATTCCAGTAAAGCCTGAGGTTAGACCATACCTAGCTTTTAGTACCTCAGAAGGACACTATGAGTTTAATAGATTGCCATTTGGATTGAAGAATGCGCCTAGTGTCTTCTCTAGAATGATGAGAAAAATTATTGGATCCTCTGAATAATCCCTGTATAACAAATTTTATGGATGATATCCTTATAGCAACAGAAACATTTGAGGAACACATTGACTCTCTGAACATGCTGTTTAATCGACTTAGGGAGGCAAATTTAACAGCCCGTCCAACCAAATGTTGCGTTGGATGTAAAGAATTGGAATTTTTGGGACACACAGTTTATCAGGGAAACATGACCCCTGACCCAAAGAATTTAGAGAAACTACAGAAAGCCCCGAGACCACAAACCAAGAAGGACGTGAGATCCTTTGTCTCATTATGTGGTTTCTACCAGAAGTATATCAAAAACTTTAATTCCATATGTGCACCGTTAACTGAATTGACACGTAAAGGACTTCCAGATCGCATTACATGGACACCACAATGTGAAATGACTTACCAAGAATTGAAGGAAAAGCTCACAAGTAAACCCATTTTGAAATTACCTGACTTAAGTCAAGAATTCATAGTAAGGACGGATGCAAGTAATATTGGGTTAGGTGCAACTTTACTACAGAAATCAGATGCATTGGATGGGGAATTAAGCCCAGTGGCATATGCTAGCAGAAAGTTGAATAAAGCTGAAATCAACTACTCAACTAGCGAAAAAGAATGTCTTGCAGTAATATGGGCAATAAAGAAATTCAATATTTATCTATATGGGAAGGCATTTAAGTTGCAAACAGATCACAAACCTTTATCGTTTCTAGCACAGGCTAAGCATGAGAACTCTAGGTTACTCCGATGGTCTTTGCTTCTGGCTCCATATAATTTTAGCATTGAGTATATATCTGGAAAAACCAATTTGGGAGCGGATTTTTTAAGCCGCCATCCGTGTGATGAGAATCACCGTAAACCCCAGAAATAATAATAAATTTCTCTATGTGAATATAGAATAAAGGACTGACATATAATGTCTGTTTTAAGAGGGGAGGTGTCGTGGAATATTCTAATCCACATATATAAATTATCAAGTAAATATAAAGCCTAATAAATACATATAATAAATAAAGGAAGAAGAATGGTAAAGAACAGTGCTGTCACAATGACAGTACTCGAAATCCCCTTTGTTTTATGCTTCGTCTGCAATTGTAACGTTTCCACGTTAAATATAGGCCTTCTGCAACATACACGCGTTTCCCAAACACACAATAAAATGTGCTGCCTTTCTAAGAAAAACCTTGAAATATGCAAGTTGACCTAAATTTTAAATTCCATTCATGTCTTTTTCTACACTGCGTTACCAAAACGAACGAACAGATGGACAAAAGGATAAAGAGAGAGGGGAGGGCTGAAAATCAGGAACGCATGCAACACGCGTCGCGCGATACACAAATGCTGCCATCACGCGTGTAAGTCTACATGCACTAATTTTTTTTCAGACGGACAGTGATAAAATACACTACCCTTTCCCAGAGTTAGGTTTATAAATCATAAAAAACTCTTATTAGAAAAGATAACATTAGATGGGTTTACGGTTGAAAACATAACAGTACCCAGACATCACATCTTCGAAACAGGAGGTAGAAAATACATATTTTGAACGCAGCCACGTAGCTCTTTTAAATTTGGATAATTGGGTTCCTTAGGGCTTGCTGACAAATAATATGTAAAACGTTACGCAAATAGTCCAGGAATTAATAAATTATACCCAAAATAAAATAGTGAGGGTGCCTGACAGCATGAAATCATTTCTGCTCATAAAATTTTTTTTATAACGTGTTTGAAAAAACCTTACGTTACATAAATAGCCTACCATGTAAACTCCCAATTGATTGGAGCGCAACAAATGAAAGCCTAACCACGATTGGTCGGACTATAAATTCTATCTTTCGTTGTTAGGGGAAACGGGGAAAGGTAACATTTTTTCAAACACTTGTTGAAACGGGGCTCATTGGTCAGACTCGCTGATATACACACTTGGGAGCGTTAGTTCGAAACCACTTGTTTAAATAAGCTTGATAAAGCATCAGTGCGTTGAAGCCAGCTTATATTTTGCTCAATAAAAGCCTGGAAGATAAGCAGATGGGAATTTGTGCCAGTTTGTGCCAGAATTCATTGCTAATCAACGTATCTGTGTTTATTCGTATGAACTGTGGGACAGTGGTCTTGATGGTACTGAGCAGCACCTGGTCAGAGCTTTGCTGAATCCAGTGTCGGACAGCATACTCCTTGGTCCTTTTAGCTATCAGTGAGGTGTCTCCAGAGCCCAGAGGAGAATTCGAGCAGAGGAGTCCTTTCCTGCCGCCATCACGCCAGATAAGCTAACTTGGCCAGCTGAGCTCAACATTATGTCCCCTCATCTTGAAATGACTTTGTAAAAATAATATTAAGAGGGGAAATTAATTGTCTTCATATCAGGAACTGAGAACATCTCCAATACTATTTTCCTTAAGACAAACTATTGAAGTCATGATGACAAATACCAACAGAGCTTGAACAAAACAAAACCAGTATTACCTCATATTACTACTACACAACTGACACACATAGGATATTTTTAATAATATATGTCACTACAATATTCATATTGATAAAGTCTGTACATATACTTGTAATTAAAATTGATTGTGATTCCTGGTTCCTTTGTATTTGAATCAGGACACAAATACATTATTGACAGCACTGAATACATATTGTTATTTGAAAAGTTACGAGTGACTTCTTTAAGATATTCTCATAGAGTGTTATATGTATGTGAGTGTCACAGTGTTGTTAAGAGTAGTGGATTAAATTAAATTGTTTATCTGTCTGTTGTTGTGACTTACACTTCATCATACACATACCCTAGACACATAACGTAGTCATCACACTATTCCAGAATAATTCTGACTGAGATATATAGATATGTGGTAGCAAGTAAGGTTATATATATTACACTACTCTTATTAGATATATATACCTTCACAGCTGATCTCAGTCAGTACACTAAGTCCCCTATAAATATTTATAACATCCCACTTCACCACAGATGGCAACCTCAGCATATAGAACGATGAATTCATGAACCACCACTGCAAGGGCTGGTGACTGCTTTATTGCTAGTTTCTTATAGAACTAACAGCATAGGTAGTCCCAAGATTTATATGGAGCAGGGAGGGAAAGATGAAAGAAATGATGTACATTCTAATTATAATATTTACATTTACAAACCAGTGTAAATGTTTATGTAAACATATTCACTTTTAAATAATGGAAGTTTTCAAGTTTTTCAACCAGTGTAGATGTAAATTAAAACATATTCAATCTATATTGTAAACATTTTTCAACCAGTGTAGATGTAAATGTAAACATATTCTATCAATACCATTAACCTTTTCATTTGAATGTAAAGTAAATATAAAGCTATTAAATTTAAATGTAAAGAAAGTTTTCTCTAGAGGGATTAAGCTTAATTCTCATCGAGGGTAAAGTCTGAGGTTAATGGAATGGTGGAATAGGAAGAAGGGGACACATAACTGTGTGTCGGGAAACTCAATACTCAGAGGATATTTGTTTCTATTCTTTTACCATACTAGTTGGTGGTACCAGTCGAGGGTACTATCTCTGGAACAAAAAGGGTACAAGTGGCCTGTAGTCGAAGCTAGATACCATCATCAGACGGGGCTTAAAGACGAGGGACCACCTTCGTAGATACTTCCTGACACTTCTGGGAACGAGCTGCGTCCTACAGCCTTGACTAGAAACGAGCGTGATCAGCGATCCAGCCTACCAAGGACCAAAACTTCTGGAGGAGCAGAACCGTCACTGACAGCTAAGTAACAAATAAAAGCTGCCAAGTGACCTCCTTGACAAACTACTGTCACATCACATAATGATGATAATTTTCTGATAAATAATTATTCATTTTTTTAAAACCTAAGTGATTATTAAATCTGTTATTTGTAAATATAAAAATGTAACGTCGATTTAGTTTGAATGTATTGCATGTTTGTCTCAATCAATTTACTAAATACACTATAAACAGAGATATACCATAATAAGAACGTAGATAGTCCCAAATCAAGAGACGTAGATATGAACTGTGAACTTAGAGAAGTGGCGTCTAATTAAATGAGCTAGAAGACCGGTTTAAAAAAAATGAAATACAACATATTTGTGTTTACCAGAACGTGAACGAGATTGTGAAGTACGCACACCAGGGTTGTGGAGTTGTGACGACACGTCTGTACGTGTCCTTTTGTTTGATCTCTCACCTCTTCAGCCCTCCAGCAGTAAACTTCTTTTCTTCATTATTATTTCGCTTGTTATGTGGCATAAATCATGCCTTTTCATTCGTTATTTTCACTATGCTCTATGCTGGACATAGCATAGTGAATTCTCTAACACGCCACCCCCTATTGCAGCATTTGCTATGGGAGTAATGCGTATCTTATTGTTTCACACCTCACTCCCAGACTGTAGTTACGATTCGCCAGGTTTGGTGACCCGGCCAGCGATAATATTTTATCGCCTAATCTGTCTGACCACCTGTGGAAACAGGGTGGTCAAACATTTGACCCCATTGGAAAGCTGTTGATCATGTTGACACAAGCCGCTATGGGGTGATACGATGAAAGAAATCAATATGGCTTGGCCAGACATCTGTCTGGCGGCGGCACGGAGATAAAGGTGATAAACAGAGGTGCGCCGGAAGTCTTAGGTAACGATATGACATCACTGTGCAAGAGGCCACGCGTGTATATTAAATTTAATATTTTCAAATACGCGTGGGATGAGTAATGATAAACTTCCCCACCCAAACAGTGCTAGATAGATTGGATTGTTCGCCAGAATCTACTATGATTTGATTGGAACTTTCGGCGGAAACACACCTGGGATTTGAAACTAAGGATTGTGAGATATAATCTAACAAACTCGGAGTCACAGCACACAGACAGACTGCATCGCAGCGGCAACTAAACACCTCCTACAAGCCAGAGAAAAGAGGATAGGACTTATCATTCCACAACTGTAAGTACCAGATCGAGTATTGGGCAACTTTGGAATTTACAAGTAAACCCGCAATTTTAATACAAGACTGGACACTTGGGAATTTTATCACAAGGAGTCATAAGTGGAATTATAGATTTTTTTTTTTCGTACGCCCGCTAATACTCGAGGCGAAATCTCAGGTTATTATTAATGTCTAACCTGACATTGATTTTACGTGAGTATCCCTTTGTTTCTTGTACAGAGATAGGTGTCCCTCGCCATTCAGGCAAATACTTTCCGATTTCGGAGGTACCCATTAGAGCTGGGTCGGCCCAGGAGCCGCCAGTCCCTGGTCGACGACACTTCTTCAAATGTCCTCGCCAGGTCTCGAGTAAATCCAGTCCAAATCCCGGTCAACGAAAAATCCTCAAATGCCATCGCCCGGGTTTGATCCTGTATCACCCGGTCGCCAGAGCGGTGTTGTAAATATATATGAGGCTGGCAACCTCAAAATATGAAAATAGTATATGCATGAACCACTACTGCAAGAGCTGATGATTTTTTCTGACTAGTCGTGCGGGAAACCCGACAGCAGAGATGACCCCAGAACTCAGAGGAGTGTAAGGACGAGTAATGAGTGATGATACATCACATGTGCCTAAAGTGTATAGAATCATGTTGTGAGATTTATATACCTTTTTTAATTGTAATTCAGGCAAATCATTATCCATGCACTCCAGACGCAATTTTCTAGTTGACACCCAGAAGGATATTGGTGAATTTTCATCAAATTCCCTGAGTTACCTTGTGTGCTCGGGAATTTAATTCTTCTGAGAGGTTAACATTCGTGGGTGGAGCGCATGAAAATGGGCCTGTTAGTTTGTGGAGAACAAATGTACTGAGGCATTTGTTTCTTTCTAATTTGTCACAGTTCGTGGTTACAAGACATCAGACTTAAGTACTGAAGTTCCTACGCCACTAGTGTGAGAGAAGAGTATTATCACCAACCGCCTACAGTGGACGAATTATGTGGAGAAGTGTACTCATCACCAAAAGTGACGGAAACCACAGCTGCAGGACGCATCTGGAGCTAAGTTTTATATAACAGGCTACAGCAACAATACGGACATTATTATTAATGCCTTACCAAAACCTCAATGAGTAAAATTTAATATAAGTTTCAAGCCATTTAATCCTTATTTTAACTTGTTGAACTAATTGACTATTAAATTTGTTGTATATTATTTTACACTAAACAATAATAGGTGATTCAGTTTATATGTACGAAAGCAAACGTATGAGCCAGTTTTCTTGATAAATACATATCTATAAATATAGAGCCATTAATTATAAGAGGGCATTCGT
Organism: Oreohelix idahoensis; assembly: GCA_024509875.1. Lineage (NCBI taxonomy): Eukaryota > Metazoa > Mollusca > Gastropoda > Stylommatophora > Oreohelicidae > Oreohelix > Oreohelix idahoensis. The sequence goes on from JAMPIV010018319.1 coordinate 170,948, forward strand.
TGGATTACTTCCACTGGGGGCTTGACGGGCAAAGAATCATTGCATAACCCCTTCACAAAAGGCGACGGACCAGATAATAAGTTAACAAATTTGCTCAGCCCTTAAGCAGCGTTTGTTCTTGACTTCTGGGAGTTTCTTGTGAGGGCTCCCCTAAGGTAGAAACGACATTCATCTTCTATCTACGTGTATATCTTTGCCAAGAGTAATCTTGCGCGAAGATAGATACCTTGGACGACCTACTTTTAAGTACGCTTTGTGGTATTCTATCTTAGTCCTCTAAATGAACCAATGCTAGACTCTTGTCGTTCTTAACATTTATTATACATAGAGATAACAAACATGTCTAACATCTCACAACGGCCATTATTCCAAGTCCCGTAACCCTCTCCTCATATCTAAATATAAGACACTACATTCTTTCCCTTTCTTGAATAACAAAAACACACTGAAACTCAAACTATTCTACAAACATCACTAATGACACAGTCATTGTCAATACAAAACATAGTCATTGAGACGTCTTGGGACATTTCGGTGTCTAGGCAGTGGTCTGCGTGTTTGCGGTAATTGCCTGTTGTTGTCCATGGTGACGTCTGCTGGTTCTGTGGCAGTTGGTGGCAACTCAGAACTGACAATGTCATCTAAGTAATCATCACCTGGCTGTGATTTTTCTTTTTGGCTGCTCTGGCCAGGTTTTCGTTGACTTTCTTGAAAAACGAGACATTTCTTGTCACAATTCTGCCTTCACCTGAAGCACTTATCATGTTTCCCTTGATTTTAGTAATCTGATAAGGTTCTGGATTACACCTCGGAGTTGATTTGCTGTTTTGTTCTTGTTGTACTAAAACAAAATCTCCTACTTTCAGATGAGATGGCTGCCATCGTAGTCTACGGTCTGCATGTTGCTTCCTTCTGTATTTTGCCTGTGCATCTTTTCTCTGCACATCTGATGAGGCTGGTTGACTCTCTTTGGTTTCAACTGTTAGAATCTTAATCGAGACCTTTCTGTGAAACATGAGCTCATATGGTGATTTGCTTGTTGACATATGAGGTGTTGCCCTATAATTTCTAAGGACAGCATACATCTGTTGTCTCCAACACTGTCCTTCAACTGTGGCTGTTTGAATGACCTTCTTGAGGTTTCTCATCATCCTTTCTACATCCCCGTTTGCCCATGGCCAGTAAGGTGTGATTCTTCTGTGTCTGCACCCAACATGGTGCATAACATTTTTCATGTCTTGGCTGTTAAATGGTGAACCATTATCTGTTTTTAAAGTTTCAGGAATTCCAAAAGTCGAAAATATCTTGTCAGTCACAGGAATGACAGTTCTTGCTGATGTGGAATTAATGATTTCAACAACTGGAAATCTTGAATATTCATCTACCATGACAAGAATATACTGTCCACATGGCAATGGTCCAAAAGAATCTGCAGAGACCTCTGTCCATGGAGCTAGGGGAAGCTCAGACATTTTCAAAGGTGTCATATGTGCTCCACTTTCTGTGCAAGCTTGACAAGCTAAACAATTTGCAACAGTCTCTTCAACCATTTTGTCCAATCTGGGGAACCAAATTTTCTCTCTAACCAAACATTTGGTCTTGACTAAGCCTTGATGTCCTTCATGAGCCAAATCTAATGCTCTTCTCTGGATTGTTCTAGGAATTACTATTCTTGAACCTCTCAGTAACAAATTGTCTTCAGTAAGTGTTAGTTCATTTCTAAATCTGTGGAAAATATTAATATCGTCTCTGTTCACATTAGAGAACTGTTCATAAGGAATGTTATTCCATTTATTATTTCTGATTATAAACTGAACTGCTTGTAACAGTGGGTCTTTCTTGGTCTCTTCTTGTATTTCCTTGAAATTCATAGCTTTTGGAACACTGTTCATGGCAAGGAATCTCACATATGTTTCTGTCTCTTCACTATTTTTGTTCTCAGAAAAAGTATATCCATAAAAATCCAATGTGTTTTTGCTGAATTCACATTTCTCTTTATTCAATGTGAGGTTATGCTGCCTCAGTCTGATGATACCTGTTCTAGATTTTCATCATGTTCTTTTGGGGTTTTCCCATAAACCAGAATATCATCAGATACATTCAACTGTCCCTTCAGACCCGGAAGCACATTTCCAATTATATTCTGGAATGCTTCTGCTGCTATTTCAAAACTGAGCCTTTTGTATCTTATTAAACCTAGATGTGTTGAAAAAGTTGTGATGTATCTGTCGTGAGAAATTCTAATCCACATATATAAATTAAAAGTAAATGTAAAGCCTAACAAATAAATTCTATAAAAGGAAGAAGAATGGTAAAGAACAGTGCTGTCACAATGACAGTACTCGAAATCCCCTTTGTTTTATGCTTCGTCTGCAAATTGTAACGTTTCCACGTTAAATATAAGCCACTGCATAAATACAAGCATTTCCACAACACATTAAAACGGGTATTGCATTTCTAAGAAAAACATTGAGAGGCACACTGCGTAATGACCTAAATTAATCCTAACATTAATTATACTACGTTACCAAAACGAACGAACAGATGGACTCAGATAGAAAGAAGGGAGGGCTGAAGGCAGCAACACAAGCAACACTAAACACGCGTCTCGCTATATTAATGCCACCCCTAACACGCGTGTAAGGCCACATGCACTAACTTTATTTCAGACGGACAGTGATAAAAACACTACCCTTCCCAGAGTTAGGTTTTAAAACCTGAAAAACGCTTATTGGGGAAACCTGACATTCTACTGTTTTATGTCCGAAATCCTGACATTAGTCTGACAGTACAGCAGGACAGGTGGCGGTTCTAACATAAAAAATAAAAAAAAAACAACTACACGACTATCCTAGAAAATACATATTTTGAACGCAGCCACTTAGCTCCATTAAACTTATATATTTGGATTCCTTAAGACTTGCTAACAAAGAATATGTTAAGTGTTACGCAAATAGTCCAGGAATTAATAAATTATAGGCAAAAGAAAATAGTGAGGGTGTCAGACAGCCCCAAAAACATCAGAATCGCTCAGTGAAAGAATTTTAAACCACCATTGTACGGAAATAGGCCACAAGTTACATTTGAATTGATTGGATGGAATGATATGTAAGGCTAAACACGATTAGTCGGACTATAAATGCTATCTTTTGTTGTCAAGGGAGACGGAAGTAAGAGTACTTTTTTTCAAACGATTGGGTAGAGATGGCCTGATTGGTTAGGTCGGTTAATATAGTTAATTGATAGCGTTAGTTCGAGACCACTAGTTCAAATAAGCTTGATAAAGCAACAGTGTGTTGAAGCCCGCTCATATTTTTGCTAAATAAAAGCCTGGAACATAAGCAGATGGGAATTTGTGCCAGTATTTGTGCCAGAATTCATTGCTAGTCAACGTATCTGTGTTTATTTCCATGAATTGTGGTAGGCTGAAATATTTGATCTCTTTTTAATGAAAATTGAATGTACATTGATAATTTATGTCTGTATATATGTGCAGTTCAGTAGCGAACAAGAGGCAAGGCCTATAATATATATAGTGCTCCAACCTGAACAGAAGGTGTCGGAGAAAAGTAACACTACATGGAATTACCAGATAGTACACTGACACCTACCTTATGATATGGAAGGACTTATAGCTGAAAGTGCAGAGGCGTAGTAACCATTAAGGAGGTTAATACTGGAGTAAACTGCTTCAGAAGAAGATAGCAGTAAAAATAAAGCTCTGAACTCTGTGTTTGTGATGTATTGTGCTCAGTCTAGCCAGATAGTATAAATTAGTTCTGAAGTAGGAGGTACATCCTTCTTGTTTCAGGGACTGTGGTCCTAGTATTGAAGCCGCACCTGGTCTGAGCGTTTGCTGAATCCAGAGGCTGACAGCATACTCTTGGGTCCCTATAGTAACCAGTGAGGTGTCTTCAGAAACAGTGAATAGTCGAGCAGAGGAGTCCTTGCCTGCCGCCATCACGAAAGTTAAGCCCACTGAGGCCAAAAGAGCTCAACACTATGTACCCCTCCTAAATGACACTAACTTAATTAAAGAGGGGCAATTAATTGTTTTAATGTTCGGAACTGAGACCATCTCCAATACTAGTTCCAACATACACAAGCACATGCAGTCATGATGTCTAATAAGAATCTATCTTGAAGAACAAAACCAGTATTACCTCATATTACCACATCACAACTCACACACATAGAATACTAATATTGTATGTCAATGCAAAGACCACATTTATATATGTGTACATAATAATTGAAATTACATGTTATTATATTGCCTGGTTCACTGTGTAGTTGAATCAGGATCACTACTGTAGAGAAAATCAATACATATGTACATATCTGAAATTTATCATTGAATCTTTTAAGATAGTCTTCTAGAGTGTTGACTGTTTGTGAGTGTCACAGTATTGTCAAGTGTGGTGGAATAATTAAATTGTTTATCTGTTGTTGTTGTGGTGACTTACACTTCATCATTTGCATAACCCTAGACATATAACGTTGCCAACACAATATTCCAGAATAATTCTGACTGAGATATAAATATGTGGCAGTAAGTAAGGTTATCTGTAAAACACTACACATATTAGATACAGATACCTTCACAGCTGATCTCAGTCAGTACACTAAGTCCCTATAAATATTTATATCATCCCACTTTACCACAGTATCTAGATTCCGGAGCTAATGAAATTTGATGGTAGCCACTTCTCAGATCTAATTTGCTGAAAACCTTTGCTCCATATAGATCTACTATTATGTTGTCTAATGTAGGCGTGATGTGTCTCTCTCTTTCTATAGCTTCATTAGGCTGTCTCATGTCTACACAAATTCTTACATCACCATTCTTCTTGATGACAGGTACTATAGGACTGACCCACGGAGTTGGCTCTGAAACTTGTTCAATGATGTCTTCTTCTAATCTTTTCATTTCTTCTTCTACTTTTTGTCTGATGTGAAATGGAATTCTTCTGTGCTGTTGTGCTTTAGGTTTCACATTTGCATTTATGTGTAGTTTTAGCTCAAAATCTTAACTTTCAATTTACCTACACCTTGGAACAGGTCTGAATACTTTTCAAACAGATTCTGTGTTCTCTTTCTGTTGATGCTATTTATTATTTTGACAACCTGTAATTTAGATGCTGTCTTATGACTTAAAAGAACTTCATGTCCACCTTCTACTACATAGATAGTAGTACTGGCTTGATGATGCTTGGATTCAATGGTTGTTCTGAACATTCCAACCACTTTTAAGGGAGTCTTGGATGCATATGCATATAACATTTTATTAGTGGGAAACAACTGTGGTCTTTTCTTCAACTGGTTGTACGTGGTTGTGCTTATGACATCCACACTTGAACTCGTGTCCATCATTGCAGACAGATGCGTATCTTGCATTTTAATGATTGTTCTGTGGACATCTGGTCTGTTATCCAGTGCATAAACATAAGCCTCTGAGCTGCTGTCAGTGTCTGTGGTGTTTTCCTTTTTCTCAGTAACCTGCTGAACGTTAATTTTAGGGGTGAGATAAAACTTGGCAAAGTGATTTTGCTTGTGACAAATGTGACACTCTTTCCCAAATGCTGGGCAGTTCTGTCTTCCGCCTTTGTGAGGATATTTCCTTCCACAACATTTGCATTTTGTATATGATTCTTTCTTGGAGTTAGATCTGGAAGTATGAAACTTTGGTTTCTGTCTGCTATGTTTGTCAGCTAGTGTGACTGAATCTTTGGTTCTAGATCTAGACTCTTGAAATTGCAGTTTGTTGACAGTGTTCTCTTCTTTCTTCTCTATGTGTGTGGCCTGTATTTCCACAATTTCTAAAGTTCTGCCAATCTGTAGTACCTCATCTAATGTAAGGGATTTTTCAATTTGAAGAATCCTTCTTCTCAACTTCGATGATTTGCATGTCTGTATTACATGATTTCTAATTTCATCATCTTGATTCTGAAATTGGCAGTGTTTTACAAGCTGGCGTAACCTCGTGACGTACTGGTCTAAATTATCTTCACCGTTTTGAATGGCCTGTCTGAACTTGAACTGTTCATACATTGTATTCTTCTTTGGGATGAAATACGAGTTCAGCTTCTGCTTCACCTTGTCGTAATCATCTTTTGTCTCGGCCATAGTCTGGTAGATATCATATACATCTTCTCCGGCATAATGCAACAGTAAACACTGCTTGCGTCTGACATCTTTGACCTCAAATTCCGCTAGACAGTTTTCGAAACGGCTTACCCATTTGGTTCCTATGTTCCCATCGTGATCAAACTGAAAAAGCGTAATGGGTAACATCCTCGTCGCCATTTATGATATTCTATCTTAGTCCTCTAAATGAACCAATGCTAGACTCTTGTCGTTCTTAACATTTATTATACATAGAGATACAAACATGTCTAACATCTCACAACGGCCATTATTCCAAGTCCCGTAACCCTCTCCTCATATCTAAATATAGGACACTACACTGACAATGCACCACACTGACAACAAACAGAAATTAGGCTTCAGCAATGGACAATCCTTTTCCTTTAGAGTATTGTTAGCTATTAGTTTAGATAGATCTGCTCATACGTGTTGCATAAATAAATAAATAAGGTGAAATATTTTAAGAGTAAAGTTAATTGATAAAATAAATCTAAAACTTCTCTAAAATTAATTGGTAAAGGAAAAGGATTGTCCATTGCTGAAGCCTAATTTCTGTTTGTTGTCAGTGTGGTGCATTTTATAATTTTAGTCAGCTAGAATGGCTAATTTTATTTTAGACAAGTAGCAATTGCAATTTCCGTGTCGCCTGTAAACACTCTCCTGACTGACAGACTACAGGCCGAAGAGGAGGCCGAAAGAGCCCACGCAGAAAGGAAGGAACAGGCCGACAGAGCCCACGCACTAAGGCTTAAAGAACTAGAGATTGAAGGAAGAAGAATCGAATCTAGTTCTAGCACTAACGGGTCGGGGAGTTCCGAAGGTAGTGATGGGGTAAATATATCTCACGTGGTAGTCCCTAGCGCGGCCTCTTTTCAGTTAGATGCTTACTCAGAAACTTCTGAGGAAATAGACATTTATCTTGCTAAATTTGCGTCTTTAGCTGCCACCTATGGATTAGATAGAGAGAGATACACCATGAAGCTATCTCAGAGTCTGCGAGGACCTGCTTACGTCTTCCTCAAAATGGCACCGGAAGATAGCAACAATTATGATTTCCCGAAGAAAGCTCTGCTGCAACGTTTTCAGCTGAATGCACAAACTTTTCAGAGCAAATTCCGGGAAGCCAAGAGGCAAAAAGACGAATCTTATAAGCAATTTGCTACACGTCTGGCAATGTACTTGGAGAAGTGGGGATCACTAAGCGCCTTCGATGAATCGTACGAGGGATTACAAGAAATTATTATCGTGGAGCAGTTTAAGGACTCGCTCACCCCAGACATGAAACGGTTCCTGGCTGAGCATGGGGCCGAAACTCTTGATCAGGTGGTACTGTTTGCTGATCGGTACCAGAGCGCCCAGTCGGAAGTGAACCCGATTAAAAGGCGCCAACACGATAATCACCCCAAACGAGAGGAGCGCCCCTTCATTGACTCCAAGAGTACGACCAACAACTCCGACAACACGACACAACAGCAACAACAGCAACAACAACCATAGAATCACCATAGGCGGAAACAGAGCAATTCAGCCCAGGGAACTGGAAGGCGATGGTGTAAGGCGTGCAAATCTGACACGCACTTCACATAGGACTGTAGGAGGCTGAAAACCGGCCCTTATAATGTCGCATGTCTGATCAGGGGGCCGATAGGGAAACATGACTCCCAGGCATATGAACAAAATTCCAGCCACCCTTCTATTACTGAGCAAGGAACCGTGGGTAACCAAACCATACGGTGCCTTTATGATTCGGGTCTCGAATATTCGGCTTTATTGCTTTCAAGGCTTTTAAGTAGAGCTGGCTTCAACGCACTGGTGCTTTATCAAGCTTATTTGAACTAGTGGTCTCGAACTAACGCTCCTAAGTGAGTAGATCAGCGACTCTGGCCAATGGAGCCACGTTTCGACAAGTATTTGAAAAAATTTTAACTTCCTACGTCTCCCCTAACAACCAAAGATAGTATTTATAGCCCGCCTAATCGTGTTTAGCCTTACATATCATTCCAGCCAATCAGTTCAAATGTAACTTGTGGCCCATTTCCCGTACAATGGTGGTGAAAAAAAATCTACCACTGAGCGATTCTGACTTTGGGGTTGTCTGACCCACCATCATTTTATTTTGGCTATATAACATTTGCATAACGTTGTACATACCAGCAAGCCCTAAGGAACCCAAATATACAAATTTAAAAGAGCTAAGTGGCTGCGTTCAAAATATGCAATTTCTTCTACCTCCTGTTTCGAAGATGTGCTGTCTGGGTACTGTAATGTTTTCAAACGTAAACCCATCTATTGTTATCTTTCCTAATAAGCGTTTTTTGTGATTTTCATAACTTGGGAAGGGCCCTAGTGAATTTATCACTGTCCGTCTGAAAAAAAATTAGTGCATGTGGCCTACACGCGTGATAGTAGTAATTGTGTATCGCGTTACGCTTGTTGGGGGTGACATTAAAGCGAGACGCGTGTTTAATTTTGCATGCGTTCCTGATTTTATTCGCCCCTCTCTCTTTCTATTTGAGTCCAGTTCGTTCGTTTTGGTAACGATGTTAGGATTAATTTGTCATTCGCAGTCTGCCTCTCAATGTTTTTCTTAGAAATACAGCACACGTTTCATTGAAGAAAGCGGGTAATAATACAGTAGGCTTTTACTATCAACGTGAAAGCGTTACAATTTGCAGACGAAGCAGAAAACAAGGGGGATTTCGAGTACTGTCATTGTGACAGCACTGTTAACATTGCTCTTTTCTTTATTAGACATTTTGTTAGGATTTTTGATTTTTTTTTATATTGGATTAGAATATTTTACCATAGGCAGAAACAGCGGCATTCAGCCCAGGGAACTGGAGGCGATGGTGTAAGGCCCAAATCTCGGCACTTCACAACTGTAAGACATGTCATGTTGCGAGGCTGGGAACCTGAGGACTTTCTTCCAACCCGGTAACCAATGCCTGCAGTAGTAGACGAGTTTGTTCTCCCTCTCATCTTCGGAGGATGTGATTCTTCGCTCCTTTCCCATGAAGGCCACCAATAGACTGGTGTTTATCAAGGCATAAAGCCGTTCAGGGTATTCAGTTGCAGAAATTGAATTTCAACCCGGTACCGTAAATCATGCTTCAGTAGTAGACGAGTTAACCCGCCGACTTAGGGCCCGGGTGTTTCTTGGAGATCCCTCACGTGACTCCAAGTCGACACAAGAGAGAGAACACAGGAAATGCCCAAGCGGTTCCTGAGCTCTTATCTCTAAACAGCCTGAATATTTCAGAGCTGAAGCAGGCACAAAGGGCCGATAAAACCCTAAAGCCTTGCTTTCCTAAGTTGTATGGAAATTACTCCCATACTCCCCAGGGAGCATTTTACAGGGAGGAAGGTTTGGTTTACAGACCGGTAGGGAATAAGAGACAGTTGTCCCACTCCCATTTCGCACCCGCCTGATGCAGAAAATGCATTCCACCCTGCCCAATCCCATTAACTGTTCATTTGCCCTGGAGGAAAATGTATCTCTGAATCACTTCTGACCTGGAATGCGAAAGGAAATTCGACAGTTCGTGAGAGATTGCTCGGTTCACCATCACCCAGACAACCAGAATGATAAAACTACCAAGAAAGAGTTTGAGCAGAGTACCCAACACTCAACATTGGATTTTTTTTTTTTTTTTTTTTTTTAACCAGCGGCACTTAGGCTTTCAGCCCTTCGGCCCAATGACATGTCATTGCGAGGCTGGGGAACCTGAGGACTTTCCTTCCAACCCGGTCAGGAGCTTCGCTCCTTCCCATCCACAGAGGGTTTATCACAGGAGCCGTTCAGGCTATTCAGTCAAATTTCCGGCCGAAAACATTTCTTCAAACGCCGACGCCCGGGTTTGAACCATGAACACCTGGTCGCCAGTACAACGCCGAAGCCATTACACCAGCGCGGCTCCCCTCAACATTGGATAACTCGTACCTCAAATCAACATTATGTGTAGCAAAGCAGAGTTACGACAAGCGCAGAAGGACGATATTACCCTTGCGCCTTACTCTGAACAGAGTCGGATAGAAAGAACCCATGCTTCAGCTGGAACTTTCTACACCGAGGATGGAATTATTTATCGACGGACTAGGCAAGGGTAGCAACTCTTAGTGCCTCTCCCTTTAAGACCCTCCGTTATGAAAGCAGCTCTTTATTCTTTACTACAATCGTCTCTTTATTCTTTCATACATATACTACAACCACCTCTTCATTTGTTCATACATGCACTACACAGACCTCTTAAGATGTCATACACAAACTACACAGACATAAACATTTTGAAACTCTTTAGAATTCCATACTCAAACTACGCAGACCTCCTCAGAATTTCATATATAGAGTACATGGGTTGCTTAAGAGATTGATTTACGAAGTACATAGACCTCTGCAGACTTTTTTCTTCATCGCAAGTTTTTCCTGGACCACACTTATCCTCGTGGCACACGATATGGAGAATTTTGAGGTATCCAGTACAAAATTAAACACTCAGTTAATTAGCATCATAAGCCATAAGTTAAAAAAATACTAAAACATATATTAAAAACACAACATAGAAACTGGATAATTGACACTTCATTCGTTTCCGGGAGCACTGAAATAATGGGGTGCTATTTTGGTCCAAGACATACATTATTTCTGGAAACAAGCACCATTTCGGAAACGTTAAATAAGGGAAGCGTTGACTTCTACATTTTTTAAAAAAAAAGAACTAACTGTTAATTCGCACTTTTTGTTCATTCAGTCATCAGCTTTCACGTTCATCAGCTATTCATCTTTCCATCCAATATATATGCGTGTGTGTATGTGCATACACAAAGACGCATACATAACATACCATGCATACAAACAAATATACCTACACACATGCATACACAAACACACATAAATAGATACACATATACATGCCATCATATCCACATAAATATATACATACACATATACACACACACATAAATGTTTACACACATATACACATACATACGTACGTACATACATAATGCATGCATGCATACATACACACACACACACAGATAAACTCTTGTAGGCACACTCAACACTTACAGTCACACTTCAGCCCTTGGTGCAGAAGGCCGTACAGCAAAGACCCGCAGTGGTCACAGAATGTAGGACTGCCATAAGTGTGAAGCTTGAACTTGTGTAAGTTGGTTGCCTGCAACAGAACAAGACAAACCCTACATCAGTCATGGTTATAGACCAACAGAACAAGACAAACCCTACATCAGTCATGGTTATAGACCAACAGAACAAGACAAATCCTACATCAGTCATGGTTATAGACCAACAGAACAAGACAAACCCTACATCAGTCATGGTTATAGACCAACAGAACAAGACAAATCCTACATCACTCATGATTATAGACCAACAGAACAAGACAAATCCTACATCAGTCATGGTTATAGACCAACAGAACAAGACAAATCCTACATCACTCATGATTATAGACCAACAGAACAAGACAAATCCTACATCAGTCATGGTTATAGACCAACAGAACAAGACAAATCCTACATCAGTCATGGTTATAGACCAACAGAACAAGACAAATCCTACATCAGTCATGGTTATAGACCAACAGAACAAGACAAATTCTACATCAGTCTAGACCAACAGAACAAGACAAATCCTACATCATGGTTATAGACCAACAGAACAAGACAAATTCTACAGAAGTCATGGTTATAGACCAACAGAAAATTCTACATCAGTCATGGTTATAGACCAACAGAACAAGACAAATTCTACATCAGTCATGGTTATAGACCAACAGAACAAGACAAATCCTACATCAGTCATGGTTATAGACCAACAGAACAAGACAAATTCTACATCAGTCATGGTTATAGATACTAAATAAAAAGTTTGTTAAAAGAAAAGCAAGTTGTAGGAATCACTTTTATGATTGTTACCTAATACACTTTAAAAAAAAAAGAAAAGAAATGTTTGGTAAATTCATTAGGAGCGTCCATTGACAGAGTGGTATTGACAGAGTGGTATTGACAGAAGTGGTATTGACAGAGTGGTATTGACAGAAGTGGTATTGACAGAGTGGTATTGACAGAGTGGTATTGACAGAGTGGTTACAGCACTGGTCTCTCACGGCAAAGGTGCCGGTTTAGATTCACGGTATCGACGTGCTCCAGTCTACCCAGCTGTAAAAGCGTAACTGACTTTCCTCTTGAATTAGGGAAGGAAAAGACAGCGAGGAACGGAACTGGTCACCCCACCAGTCGATGCTGGACGTAGTATAGTGAAGTCTCTAACGCTTCGTTCCACTACGGCAGTATCTGCTTGTACACTACCTTTACCTTTTACACTGATAAGAACAGAATAAAAAGGGGATGGAAAGTTACCATTAATCACTAATTCTTCATATCTTTAATGAAAAAAATATACATTTGTGAAAGATAGGAAGACATACTCATTAATGATAACCAGCCATATCTACTTTTATTCAATGCAGCAGAATCACTAGAAAGTTTATGCATGGAGGCATATCTGGAGTCATTTCTTATATGACCATCAATTAAGGACAATGCTATATTATACAGATGTGGAAGTGAACCTCTGTCTGTGAGGATAATTACACCCTCATTGACTCTTGAAATCATCCACACACTTCCATGGATTTCCCCTGTGGTGAAACTGTTGAGAACCCAGCATTGCACACTAAGCTTGGATGAGTCACTTGAACCCAAGACGTGATTCTGGCTTTTACCTGGTTGGCAGCACGCATGAGGATCTCACTGTGGACACATGATAGGTGTGGGGAGCTAAGAAGTGGCTCTGTGTAGAACGTGACAATTCCTTCGAGCCGCGCTAGCGTAGTGGTTACAACACCGCTCTGGCGACCGGGTGATTCAGGATCAAACCCGGGCGACGGCATTTGAGGATTTTTCGTCGACCGGGATTTGAACTGGATTAACTCGAGACCTGGCGAGAACATTTGAAGGAGTGTCGTCGACCAGGGACTGGCGACTCCTGAGCCGACCCAGCTCTAATGGGTACCTCCGAAAACGGCGAGTATATGCCTGAATGGCGAGGGACACTTATCTCTGTACAAGAAAATAGGATACTCACGTAAAAATCAATGTCAGGTTAGACATTAAAAAATAATAACCTGAGATTTTGCCTCGAGTATTAGCGGGCGTACGAAAAAAAAATTCCATGGAAGAGCCCAGAACCAGAGCACAGAAACTGGAGCACATGACTTTAACACACGTTTCGGAATGGCAGAAACGCACATAAAAGCTGATACGTGTCGTATTGTTAAGTAGACTCTAGGGGCAGTCACACAACACGAAATCAGCATAACTGCACTGAGCGGACAAACACCTCCTTCACGTTTTTACAAATATGCATTTTAATCGATTTGACAAAAAGCTCCATGGTAATAGATATATAGGCCCAAAGGCAAATGCAGTAATATATAGTAGTCCTGTCCGTTCCCTATCAAAAGCTGGTCATTGGCAATCATTCAAACTTTATGTAATATAGTCCTTTGGACATCTTTATGAATACGCACACATTTCCTTACTAGAATAAGCCAGGGACACCTCAACCAAGTATATTGATGTCCTGGTGATGGAATAATTCAGGAAAAACACAGAATACTACAGGAGCTCAAAACACATACGTCCGCTCACTTTCAAACACAAGCCGCATCTCCCTTGCAGACGATCACCTCACTTCTGCTTCAAATTGATCACGTCTGCCAGTAAACCATATCGGCATGACGTTACTTCCTTTATTAATAAGTGACTCCGTATAAAATAAACAAAAAAGGAGCCCTGTTGAGCTGCCTATTATATCGACATAAACGTTATGAATTTTAATTATAACAAAAGCCTAGATCTACAGAACAGATAATGCCAATGGTACTGGCTGCAAAAAAGCGAGACGCTCAGCAGCCCTAATTAAACAACACTTAGAAAGCTTAATTTCGGGGGGGGGGGGGGGGTAAGTACACAATAAAACATCAATAACATCAATAAAAGTGGACTCTTGTTGTTTTTTTCCTTTAATTGTTGTATGACTTTAAGCATAACTGACAATTAATGTTCCGGGAACTGTTGTCACTTTCGTCGACTGACATTCACCTTGGAATAAAGTTTAAGCATTGTAACCAGGAGTTGAGCTTTGGAGTCAGTAGAAAGGTTAAGTATGAAGTTATGCTTTATGAAATTTGAATGGGAAATGATGTGCGGTTATGTTGTGTTGACATGGGAAATAATAAAGTGAAAGTTTGTGATTTTTGACAAAGGGAGCCTACTCTGTAAGTTGCGCCCCTTGAGAAAAGAATTAGATTGTGAGTATAAAAGTCGCGATGTAACAAAATATGGTTCACGATTTTTGAATAACGTTAAAGAAGGTACTAAGGCAAATAGGGATAAATGGAACAGGGACTTAGGTAGCGAAGGGAGGTAATAATATTATGGTGTCCCCTAGGTGTCTCGGTGAGTTTTGTTTTGGATTAAGTCAGAATGACAGGGAGATGCACGGGTTTCTGAAGCGAACAGTCCGTGACAAGGAATGAGTTGTGAGTTGATAAAGTTGTAATAGGTAATTGAGGAGAGAAGTTAGTCAGTTGGATTTAAGATGTCAAAGTAGCAGTAGTTTCCGGGAGTTTTTCTCTCGTCTGACTGCGAACGTGGTGAGAGGTTTTTTGCGGTGTGTAAAGCTTTCCAGTTTTGTTTTTTATGTGTAGTGTGGGTTTTCGGACCAAGATAAATTGATAAAATGATGGCAGCACCAGTAATTCCAGAATTTGTGATTAATATGGCAGAAGATCTAGAAGGAGGTGCCCTCCACAAGCCAGGTACGTTGGTAATTACAGTTACTGGGCCACAAGCCAGTAGAGCTTCGTACTCTTTGATTGCGAGTATTCTTGCAGGCCCTGCCGGAGTAGGCATGAGTGGTATTGCCACGTTATACCGCTTTGCAGGGCCAAATAAATGGTACGCCACTTTAACAACGGCGGCACAAATGAAACACTATCAAGGCCTACATGGAAAAAGATTCGAGTGGTCGAACCCACAGATGTCGGTGTACGTAGAACACCAAGATAAGGAAAAGATGAAGGGTATCCTACATTGGATACCACCCACTATGAAGGCAGAAGCAGTACAACGAATAGCAGCAGCGGTGTCGGGGGACAAGAGCGCAGACGTCTTTAGAATAAAGACAGCGTACGACTAGTGGAATTTCCTGTACAGGCCGTCCACACAACAGGTCCCGCATTTTATTCACCTGAAGATGGCAGGTGCAGAAGAGAAAATACAACGTGTATGGGTGTCCCTGCCGGGTCGCAAGATCAGTGTGCTGTGTGCGGTCTTGACACGCATTGGGTGAGCCAATGCCCAAGAAAGAGGACGGCCACCAAACCCAAGCCTTCTGAAGTAGAAGAGGCCGTCAACAACGCAACACCAGCGGAACAGAGTCAATCAGATGAGCACCATGCCCCAGAGAGTCCCGGGGCCAGTCCAGTTGTGGGAGACGGTGGTAAAGAAATTCTTTTGATTCAGTTCCCACCTTGTTAAACACATCTGGTTTCACGAGGAGAGCGCGGCTGACATAAAAGATTAGTCTAAGCCGTTGTTTAAACAAAACGCGGTCACCGTCTCGCATAACACAATAGGCCCGGCAACAATGACTCTGGGAGTGTGATATCAAATGCCCTCGACGCGGAACAACAACCTTTGCTTCCAGCTGGAATACAATAAGCCCGGCACGACAAAGGGACTTGTTTGCTGGAATGCAAGAGACAAGGGACAACCTCTATTGAGGAGAGGCGGAGTTTCACGTCACAGGCAAGATTTGGGAACATATGGGGGTGTAAGGAATATAACGTACGGCAGACTTCATCAAAGGGGAGTCCAGTTTTTTTCAACACTGTGGTGTAGAGAAAATCCCTAACGACTAGCCTAAATACATGTGTTTATTCTGTGTGGATACAGTAATTCATATGTGTTGTATTGTGTTCTTAAAGGATTTTGCAAAGGGAAAAGAAGGTTAGTAGATCTTATACAGATTATTAATACTTTTTTTCTTATTCTTTATTCATTTTAACCTCAAAGCTAAATGTGCGGAAGATAGTTTTTCAATTAATTCTTTTCATAAATGATTAATAAAATCAGAATATTTTCCTCTAAGATGATAGGCTGATAGGAAGTAATTAATATGTCATACTTCACCTTCATCTAGCTTGTTAAATCATCATTGCATTTTTCCATGCGCACACACTCTCATGCACAATTTAGAATTGAACATTGAAACCAATAGTGAGGAGTAGTATAAATGAAAGTCAACCAGTGATATTAAATCTGAAAACTTACGAAGACTTTTGTGTGTCTTCAGTCCATCAGAAGTCTGAATTTACACGCTACGTGTCTGACGTCTAATCAGAAATAAGTTATCAAAACGGACATTTGGCTAGCAGAATTCGCCATAGGACATCCTTCATTCCTCAATGAAAAAGGAATATTTCTCGTCCACGATTAAGACGGTGGACGCAGCATTTTTCGTCACCTGATAACCCGTGCACACAAGTTCAATACATAGTTATATCAAGGTCAGCTCCATCGAAAGCTTACTACAGGAGTCAAGCTAAAGCTCACAGTTGATTACTCAAACTGCCCGGTTTGTTGCTTGATAGTTGTGCGTTTGCACAGGAACGTGTCGGTAAATATCCATCTGGTGACAGATTAAAGACATGCACGAAATGATATAATCGTTTCCGGGCAGATTTGTGTAGGCAATAGTTACGATAGATGTCATTCTTGGAAGATTTTATCAGTGATAGATCTATGAAGTGGTGGGTTATCAATACGATCAATATCTACGGAGGAAACAATACCTTAAATGGGAGTGAATTTAGAAAAAAATTACTTCTTATGTGCCACGCAGAAATTTTCCATGTGAGGGTAGTGGGGATATACCCCTACTAAAATGCGCAAGTTGAGTGCTATTAGGTTGGCATTTGAGATGTTAAAATACAACATTTATGACTGGAGCCTTGTCATATAGTAGCAATATGGATGCGTGGACCGAATGATGCTTATAACACTAGTCAACAAATTTTCAAAAGTTGTTTGTACCAGAAATTAAATTTACCATTTCTTATTGATTTTGACATGCTAATTTCAAATATCATAATGAAATTCATCAATTGGCTCTGGTTTTAAAAAAAAATGATAAATTTACATTACAGTAATACAAATAATGTATGCTTGTTTAATTCTCTGGGGTGAACAGCTAGTCTTTCTACTTGAGCATTATAAAAATTGTGGTCACATACTCAATTAATTGATATTTCAACATAAAATGATAGAAAAAATAAAAACATTATTTAAAGTTCACATATCATGTTTTAAAAAGGCACATTTGAACCCATTCCGTCATTATTCAGTCGCTGTTCGAGCTCTCTTTGCTTGCTTCTTGTAGTCAATCGATGAGGTGTCTCTTGTCACAGTCCAACAGTAATCAGCAAGCATTGAAGGGCTCCAATTGCCTTGATACCTTGTCTCCATAGCAGCAATGTCCTGGTGAAATCGTTCACCATGCTCATCACTGACCGCTCCACAGTTTGACGTAAAGAAATCCAGATGAGAATCCAGAAAATGAATTTTCAAAGACATGCTGCAGCCAAGACTCTTATACTTCAGAAGGAGATTTTCTACAATTTCATTGTAATTATCAGAACTGTTGTTTCCAAGAAAATTGTCCACCACTGACTTAAATGCTAGCCATGCTGCTTTTTCCTTGCAATACAACACGCTAAGAAACTCGTCATCGTGAAGAAGTTTTTGAATTTGCGGACAACAAATACTCCCTCTCTTATTTTAGCTTCACTCAGTCTTGGAAATTTTATGATGAGGTATTTGAAAGCCTCATCTGTTTTCTCCATTGCCTTGACAAAGTTTTTCATGGGACCCAGCTTAATGTGCAATGGTGGCAACAAAATCTTTCTGGTGTCGACAAGTGCTGGGTTCTCAACGTTCTTACTGCCAGGCTGCAATGACTGCCTGATTGGCCAATGTCTTCTGATGTAATGGTCACTTCGTGCACGGCTATCCCACTCACAGAGAAAGCAACAGTACTTGGTGTATCCACCCTGTAGTCCAAGCAAAATAACAACCACTTTTAAGTCACTGCAAAGTGACCAATGATGATGATCGTAGTTTATACACTTTAAAAGCTGCTTAATGTTTTCATAAGTTTCTTTCATATGACCAACTGGAATTGACGGTAACCCATTACCATTATTCAACAAAACAGCTTTAAGACTCGTCTTGGATGAATCAATGAAAAGCCTCCACTCTTCCGGTATGTAATTGATTTTGAGGGCTGCCAATGTTGTGGCACGCAGAAAGGTCACCCTCTTTGAAAAAGATTGTAATAAGCGGCTTCTGGCGGTTCCTATACACAGAAATTGTAACATCTTCTGCCAGGAGATTCCACTGTTGCAATCTGAAACCCAAAAGCTCCGCCTTGTTCTTTGGTTAATTCAGATCTCTTACAAGATCATTCAGTTCACCTTGGGTTATTAAGTGTGGTTTAGTGGATGTAGTTTGCTCAAAATCTGGGTCACTTGAGGTTGATGGTTCAGGACCACCAATGTCCTCATCTTCATCAGTGGAAGCAGCTGAAAATGATTCTGGCACTTTGGGAACTGGTAGGTCATCGCCATGTGGTACCGGACGTATTGCAGAGGGGATGTTTGGATATTCCAGAGTCCATTTTTTCTTCTTTGATATGCCTTTCCCAATTGGAGGGACCATGCAAAAGTAACAGTTTTTGAGATGATCAGTGGGCTCTCTCCAAATCACTGGAACTGCAAAAGGCATAGCTTGCCTTTTGCCAGTCAACCACAGTTTAAGATGTGCTGCACATGTATGGCAGCATATGTGTGGCGCCCAGCTCTTATCTTGATCTCCTATTCTGCAGCCAAAATACAAACTGTACGCCTTCTTAATCACTTTAGTTATATTTCGTTTCTGTGATAGAAATGTCACCTCACCACATATATAACAGAAATTATTAGCACTGTTCACACATGTCCTAGGCATTTCTAACTATGATACTTTTGATAAGGACAAATGCACTAACTAATGGCAACATTTTATCAGAGATAAGATATTAAACACAAAGATGATGTAATCATAGGTAGGATTGCATCATCAACTTCTAGTTACATTTTTATTGGTCATTAGAAAAAAATTATGCAATCGCCCACAACAGTTGCGTCATATATATAAAATGACCGTAATTAAATAAACTAGTAGCATATATCTTGAAAACTAGAGCCAATCAACATTTTTTAATGTCATTTTCGTTTTCAGCACACCAAACGTAGTTAAGATCAGCTATTTTCATTTCTGGTACATTTTGGTTGTTGACTAGTGTAATCTAGCACATTCTGAGTCTACACCACTGATAACTCAACCCGTCAAGAAGACAGTCAGACAAGCCAGGAAAAGGAATAGAATCAGGATTGTAATTTAAAGGACCAGTAAACGCATTTGAGCATCTTCTGGACTTACATAGAAGAAAACTCTACATTTACTAATGCGGCAAGTCCGGAATCTTAGGAGCATGAACACGAAGTCATAGTGGAATTCTATTATAAAGTAATACCCCAGACCACGTCTAAGAGGCATCTTAACCGAGTTGCCGAAACTATATCTCTGAGCCAGAAGTCTGTATATGCGCCAAAATTATTTGGGGTAAATTGTACATTTTATCATTCTATATTTTGCAATATTAACATGTGAAAATTGCTGGTGAATATCCAGGTTCATACAACCTCAGCTTATAGCATGATGGTTTCATGAACCACCACTGATGACTGCTTCGTGCAGGTTTCTCATAGAGAACCTAAGCAGAGGTTCTTTGTTTACGCATTATTCCGGGCGCTTCCATTCGCTGTCTAGTCGGAAATGTTACACACTCGTAAACAACCTTTCACTCTACTGATCCAGGAGTCAATATGGAATCAAACGAAAGTCAGTGATTACAATAATCAGTAAAGATGGTAGATGAAGCCTAGACATGACAAGAAGTGAAGGAAGAAAGTATAAACAATGAATCGAAAATCACAACTACAGTCCAGAGGTGGGAAAAAAGAAAGGGGCGAGCTCAGAATAAATTACAGGATGGCACAGGAAAATGTAACGAATGAGGTTATTTCGTCACAATCCTACAAATTTAATGGTCATGATACTGAAGAACAGCACAGATTGATCTATGGTGGAAGTAACACTGACAAAGAAGGAAGAACCAACGGGGATTCAAAAGTCAGGAAAAGGTCGGATTTACCTTCAACTACCCCAAACCAGTATAGAACTCGGTTATTCTTTCACAGGAACACAAAACAAGGTTGTTCAACACGTATGTAAAATCTTTTCTAGTTTACGACTCGGATGCGTCACCAACAATATCACATGACAACCCTACATCTAAGTGACGGGGGGAGTTTTTATTTTTTAGTTCCAATAAAAAAAGGAGGAGTTTTCCTGGATGTGCAATGCAAAGCGAGTCAGCTTCAAAACCATATTTTATATAAGTACAACAAAGCGAGTCAGCTTCAAAACCATATTTTATATAAGTACAACAAAGCGAGTCAGCTTCAAAACCATATTTTATATAAGTACAAAAACAAAGCAGTAATTTCAGTGCTCCAGGCTGCAGCACAAAGTGTAATGAATCACATACACGTTGAAAAGCTAATATGAAGCTTCTGAATTAGGAAAAAACGTGACTCAAATTTCAGAGGCAAAACAAACATCAAGTCGATGCATTTGTAATTTTTTTTTAAAAATAAACCCATCAAGAAAATCTATTTCGTTATATTTCTCAAGAAAAGTGGATTTGGCAACCGAGTCAAATTCTCCTTCCGTACTTCAGCCAGCATTAGATTATATATCAAAGTAAACTCTGGAGTCTGCTGTGTCTGATCACAAATAAGCTGTGCATGCTTCACAGTGTACATTCAGTTCATTTAAAAAATGTGCCATAACATCGCACAAGAAATGGAACTCGCACTGAAAAGAAGTCTGAATGTCAGAGAATTTGCTTGCGGAAGTAAAGCAGCTAATTATTTCACACCTTTTTTCCCCACACAACTCTGCCATCGAAAATTCATAAATCCATGAACGATATTAATCCGAGGACCGCAATATCTTCAAAATTACGGTCCTCAGATTCCATCAGCTTTTCAACAAACAGTCCATAAATGTCAGCACTTCACTTCCAGCATAATTCATGACTTTATCAAATGTTTTCATATTTTGTCTCAGTGTCATCTACTGATATTTGCAGGCCATGAATTTCCTAGCGCTGGGAAAGGCAGCTTCATATAATTTGCCGCACCCCCCCCCC